>MNCI01036033.1:141381-252760 GCA_015680685.1 Gnetum montanum
CAATAAATAAACTAAGTGAATGCTGCAATGATGAAGTAATCTCGATCTTTATTGCCGGTCATGTGCGTGTCCAAGTACGGCACACTCGAATAAAGACACCGTACAATCACATTCACCACACTGCGGGTAGACACGGGAAAATTCTAACTCTGGAGGGATCAAACTGCCAGAGCTTCGCTACCTAAAACTGGGATGTGGAATAAGGGAGAGCCACCTCTTATTTATAGAAATGACGGCTGACTGCGATATCGCGTGGACGCGATATCGTGGCCGATGCAGACCGCGTCTCATCAGAGATCAAAATAAAAATGGAGGTAGAGATGGTGATTACAAAAAAATAGAGAAAAATATCATTGACATAGACATGATATAAGGCATACTAGAAAACATACAAGAGGTCATGATCATGACAATGACCATGATGAATATTTATTGGTAATAAGAAGCATGATCAACGTAAGGGAGGTTGTTTAGATTTTTGATGGACATCAAAGAGATAGTCACATGAAGAAGCTTAACATGAATAATATCCCTAAGTTTGATGTTGCTACAATGTAGAATTGAAATAATATTTGCATGCTTTCCATGATGTTTATGTCTTGTAGACATTGAAAATAATCAACAAAAGCTAAAATTATTCCTAAAAACACTCATTAAAGAAGCTTAAAGCTAGTACATATCCTTGGAACTAGAATCCAAAAGGAGATGAAGTACCATGTTCGAGCTATCTAATGACAAATATCAAACATACTCTAGAGTATTTAACATGAGAAAATAAATTCAAGGATGGAAAAAACACAATCATGAGGTCATTGATGTAGTCTTGGATAGATACTATTTATTATTGCATAGGTGCATGGGAAATGGGTTTTTTAATAGGAGTAGTTATGATACATCATATATGGGATAAAAAAAACAAAGGAAAATATTAATGTCTATGTTAAAAAAATATTATTAAAGATGTGAGTGCATTGCATTTAAAGGTTGATTGGTCAAATGGCCAAGGAAGAAGATGAACTAATAAAAAGTACAAAGGAGTAGAAGAAAGATCCATCCCTTTGGAAGAAGAATGTTCATGCATATGAAGGAAGGGAAGATGAGGATCCAATGGAGAAGATTATTCAAAGAAAATATTACTCATACAAAAATTAGTTTTGGAAATTTAGTAAAGGTTGGAAAAATATGAGACTCTATTGATGAAAGTTTCACAATTGCATTGAAAATTAGGTAATGAAAAAGACCAAGTAGGTGGTTGCAAGAGATAAGAAGAAGAAAAAGAAAAAGGAAAGGGAAAATGACTTATATAGGAAAAAGGGCAAAGTTGCAGCTATAGAAGAGATTACTAATTAAAACTTAGATGGAGATGAAAGGTGTAACTTCTGCTAACATAAACATTCTAAGAGAAGTTTCCCCAATATGACACATTTGTAGGAATCATGAGCATTTTCTTTGAATCCTAATTTCATCAAGAAATTGATGCCTAGAAGATTGGCTTATTTACAAGGCAAGTATAAGCAATCCCACAATCAAAATTATTATTTGAGTGAGGCTCCTCACCAACCATAAGAGCATTATCATTAGCAATAGCAAAACTCATAATTGTGAGGGACGCCACTACTAAGAAAGCACTATCCTTATAGGTAACCTAATTTATATGGGTATTATGTATAGCAACCTATTTCTCCAAGTGATGTCTTTGCTTATGTATCCTTCCACTATTATTATCTTGTAGAGTACTATGGACCTAGAACTTCTCATGTTAATTCACCTTCTAATACCTCTCATCAATTTCTAATGCATAATCACACTTCTCAATTGACATAATCCTCTTCGTCCAATGTAACCTCCACCAATGCAAGTTGAAATACACTCAAAATTATAATAAAATAATGTTACAAGAATCATTAATGTGTAAATAGATGATAGTTATAATGATTCTAAGCATAAGTCTTAAATGCATTCCTTGTTTAGAAAAAATAGTCTACCTAAACTAATCTAAGTGTTAGTGATTATGAACCCCTTTAAAATCAACATTCTTTAATACCTCAAATGAACCTCCTTCAAACCAAAACTTAACTATAAAGACTAATCATTTTAACGCATGTTATAACAAATTGGATCCAAGTAGGCACTCTTCTTAAAAAGAGAACAAATCTTAGGATTTTGATAATATATTTACAAATTGATAGAAAGACACCTTAATAGGCTTTACTAGAGTAAAGTTTTGAAGTCAAGTTTCTTTCTCAAGAAATGCAATATCAGGTTAAAGCTTCTTGATTAGATAGTCACTATTTGATTACAATAGGTAGAGGGAATTATAACCACTATCAATGATCCATGTGGAAAATTACAAAGGAAAGTATCTCATAATTCTAAAAATTACTTGGCTAAGTATAATTGATGTCATGTTAAGAATCAAAGATATTTCCCTAGAAATTTTCAATAAAAATGAACATTAAAATATTGAGAATCAAAGAGTTCCATTCATTATTCATAGTGATAAAATGTGCAACCTTATGTAGAATGTTTGGACCATTAAATAAAGAAACATTATGACATGTAGCTCATATGAAGAAACATTTATGTGGAAATATGTCTATATGTAACAATGATGAAACAAAAAGATACATAGTGGCTAATGACAAATAAAAGTTACAAGTCCTTAGTATGCATGAAAATACAAGAAGTACTCATCAACTCTTTTGTAGACAAATTGGATGAAATAAAAGAAGTACAATAACAAATCTCATTGAAAAGGTAGGTACACAAAGAAAACACTAATTGAGAAGAGTTAGAGATCCTAGAAGAACTAGTACTAGAGTTTGTTGAATTAAAAACATTACCACAATCACTTGAATATCCCTTCCTTAAATGTAAAAGATTCATAATTATCAATGTTAAGATAACAAAAAAATCAAAGAAGATGCTATTTAAAGTGATGAATAAATGGTCAATAGATTTTGTGTAGTATAATGATGAGATCACTAGAATTGATCCATGTATATGCTAACATGACATATATAAAGATCTTATAATCAAGCCAAAATAATAAGCACAAAATAGGTAGAATCTAAAGCTAAAGCAAGTAGCAAAATGGAAGTTTAAAATATTTTTCAAAGCTAGATTCATCTATCCTATTGCATATAGTGAGTAGGTGAGCCCAATTGTAATTTTGTCAAAGAAATAAGGACAATGAAAAATCAATATAGATTTTAATTTATTAAACATTTAGCCTTCAAATATCACATTCCTTTGACATTTTTTGATCAAGTGTTAGATACTATAGTAGGAAATAAATATTACAACTTCTTGGGTGGTTATAGTGGCTATAACCAAATCCAAATTCCATTTAATAATTAATCCAAAAAATATTTACAAGTTCATGAGGGACTTTTACATATAAAAAGATGTCATTTGACTTATACAATGATCCTACTAGATTCCAATGCCTAGTCTTGATAATCTTTGAAAAGAAAATTAGCAATGGTGTTGAAGTCTTCATGGATGAATGCTACACCTACAAGCTAGATTTTAAATAAGCATTAAAATACCTAGAACATGCATTGAAGAGGTGTGTAAAAACTAATCTAAAATTTAATTAGTAGGAAAGCCATCTTATGATCCAGAAAGATGTTAATTTAGAACATTAGATTTCTAAAAAAGACATTGAGGTACATCCTAAAAAGATTAAAGTAATTCAAGGAATCATCCAATGATCTCAAATGGTAAAATATACAAGGTCATTCCTTGAAATACAAGTTCTTTATTGAGAATTTCTCAAAGATTATCAAGTTGTTAGTAGAAATCACAAAGAAACTTGTGTGTTTTTACTGGTTAGATAATTGTGAGAAGGCATTTAAGCTTCTCAAACAAACACTCATACAAAATCCAATTCTACAAGTACCATATTGGTTAAGGCCTTTTCACATAAAAACTGATGTGTCCAATTATGTCTTGGGAGATATGCTCACATAGTTGGATTCTCAAAAATATTCATATTATATCCATTATAAAAGTAGAAGTATTGATAGTACATAATTGAATTACACTATAGCTGAAAAGAAGTTGATGGAAATGGTATATGCTCTTAAAAAGTTCAAACACTATGTACTTGGATATTCTATTTTTTTATACACTAATCATAGTATAATTCAGTTCCTCATGCATAAACTAATGGTAAACACCTATAGTACAATAATTAATAAGAAGAGGACAAAAAATGTTATTGTAGATCATTTATCCTAATTGAAATGGGATAACAAGGCTAATGAAGAGTCTTTATAAAATTAAATTCTTGATAAGCCTTTATTTGCAAAGGCCATTGTAGTATCTTGATCAGCAACCATTTCTTGGTTTGCTAATTACTTCACATACTTGAAGAAGCAAGGATTCCCTTCTAAATAGGACAAATACAAGATTCAATAATTCCTACACCAAGTTAAGCATTTCATGGAAATAGAGGGAGATTTTTATAAAATTTGTGTAAATGGCTTGGCATATTGATATGTTCTAGAGGATAATCAACTAAGAGTTTTCCAAGAAGCACATGAAGGGCTAATAAAGTCAATCTTTGTTGTGATGCAATATCATAGTAATGATGTCATAAATATGATATTGTGATACATGCTACATCATCATTGATGTGATGTCTTGAGATGCATGTAGCCCTATAAATACCAGCACTTGGATACATAATCCATAACTTTTCATTCAAAATATTAGGAAAACTCTTGCAATTTTATTTCATAATTGTAATAGAGAGTGAATGCCCTTAGTATGATGTTTAGCAGTTGTTGAAAATCTTTCTTCAAGTGAATTACAATTGGATGCAATTCATAATGATAATAAAGATCGAGATTACTTTACATCATTACAACGTTCTCTTAGTTTCATTTGCTTAGCATAATTTTTACTATTTTCTTAGCTTAACACTTTACTTTTTGAAGCACTTTATTTTACATTCCATTAGTAAGTAGAATTGATACAATTGGTTTTAAGTGCTAAGTGTGGCTATCTAGTAACCAAGTAGTGGCATTTCTTGGTTCACCTAGTAGTAATTCCACTTGGTAATCCTAGTGAGAACTACATACACAAGTTCAAGATGTGTATGGTAGACCAAGACCAAATGTCCATAATATTAGGCTAAGATAGATTTATGTTTTCTTCGTTAACTAGACTTAGAATTTATTCCATCATGTTTACTTTAGGAGCACTTAAGAGCCTCTCAACATCGGTTAATCATACACCTCACTAAGAGCTAAATCAAACACTTGAACTTTACTAGCTCAAAGTGGGAAGATAGTGATTGTGAACTTAACTTCAATTACTAGCATAATTACATTGTACATACTCCACTACTCATCATTAGCACCATTGCTAGGGATGTGTCAATGTTTGCTAATTAATTGATCTTATAATGTTCATTGTATCAAGAACCATAAAGTCAATTATTCTAATTTTAAATAATCATAATAACACACACACACACACATACGCACACACAAGTTAAGAATCAAAACTATAACATGGCTTCAACATAGAAAGAAAAGATGTTACTTGCCAAAGAACTATAGAAAAGTTATCATGATAATGAAGACTAGAGTGAACTAATGAAAACAAGAGTTTTATATGTTTAAAATGATCTATACTATCCTAATTTTACATTCATCCTTCACCAAGATGAATAATTCAAATGGAGGGATATGCAGGACAACATAGTCCTACCACCAAAATGCTTCATACCCCTAATCTTTCAAGCAATCCTCAAGAAGGCCAACCTAAGTCATGAACAAGAAGGATACCGAGTCACACAGAAAATGACTAGGTTATACCAACTAATAGAGGCTTAGGAAAAAAAGAGTGTTATTATGGAAGCTTAGCATGAACAAGAGAAGGGAAAAAAATCTCCTCAAATAGTTGTACTAGAGAAGATTAAAGATACTTCACTCCAAGCTAATAAATTCTATCAACTTTGGAGATCCCACTCTCACACTCCAATTATACACATTGAAGATCTATTCAATGCAAAACTAAAGTCAAGTCTTGTAGAGGACTTTAGAAGGAATGAAAAAGACTTAAGATATAGGTAGAGCTCAAGGCCTAGAGCTTTTCACGAGCCAAAGAAGAATGAATCAAGAAGTCACTGAAGGAGAACCAGTTGGCACTATTCTCCAACTACTTCCTTCATCTCCTCACCCTCATCTGTAGAATTTGATAAGAAAGAATGTTGATGTAGAGACCATGACAAGGAGAAATGAAGGGATGATGAGAGACATGAGTATAGAAGAAGATATCATGATAGTGAAAAGGATGATTACAAATGAAGAAGGAAAAGGATTAGACACGAGGAAAGGGAGAATTATGAACATAGAAAGGAACACAACTACAATAGAGCTTATGAACCTTATCACTATGAAGAACTCCTATTAACCACTCATAGTATGATAAACATTAGGGAAGCAGTTTACATTCCAACAAGGCACATAAGGAATAGTTGCGTTAAGTAGCTAGACATGAACAACATGCATAGATTTGAGGGTGGATACAATGCAAATTCACAACACCACCAAAAACTAAAGTTATTCCCAAGGATGCTCATTGAGGAGGCAAAAAGTTGGCACAAATCCCTAGAATCAAAATCAAATCAAAGATGGGGTACCATGTTGGAACTCTTCAATGATAAATATTAGAATTACTCATAAGTGTTAAACTTAAGAAAGTAGATCCAATGATGGAAGCAAGGGACACACAAATTCCTTGATGTAGCAATGAGAAAATACTATTTCTTATTGCATAGATGCCCAAACCATGGATTCTCATAGAAGAAATAACTAAGGCACATAGTAGATGGGCTAAGGAATAAAACTAGAGAGACCCTTGGGGTTTATGCCCAAGGACAACTATTAGAGATGATCATCCATAGAACTTAAAGATTAATTAATTAAGTCATAAAAGAGGAAAGACAACTCAAGATGACAGAGTCAGCTAAAGAATATACCAAAGATCCATCAATAAGAAAATGTGATGTGTAAATATGTGACATGCAAGAGAATAAAACCTTGAAAGATGTTATTTAGAAAAATAATCTACCTATCCAAAAATCAATAAATAATATGGAAAATAAGGTAGAGAAAATGTGGGATTCAGTGGATGAAAATTTTGCTATAGCCCTAAATATTGTGGAGGAGAAGACCAAACAAACACTTAACAAGGACAAGGAAAGGAAGAAGAAAAGAGATTATGGATGAGAAAGTTATAAGCACAAAGGAAAAGTTACTACCATTGAAGGGTATATTGACTCCATTTTAGAGGAAGAGGAAGGATGCAATGTGTACTAGTATGAGCATCCTAAGGATGTTTCCCTATTATGGATCACTTGTAGGAATCTATGGTATATGCACTCAATCCAAACTTTGTCAAAGAAAAAAAGCCCAAAAGGTTATCTTATCCTCAAGGTAATATAAGAAAACGTTTCTAGCCAACATATTACCCAAGTGGAGCCTACCCACAAACATAAGAGCAATATTAGCAATAGTGGAAATAATCACAAACATGGGCAATGCCATTGCTAAGGCAACAATATCCATATAGGCAACCAAACTCTTATGGATATTATGTTCAGTATTTAATATCTCCAAGAAACACTTCCAAACGTCTTCTCCATATTATCCACCAGAATACTATAAGCCTACTACTCCAAGAATGGATCATAGTCCTTATGCACATTTGCTAGTAGTTGACCCACGAAATCCCCAATCCATTTCTTTGCCACTAGTGCCACCACCTACAATGCAAGGAGAATTTTCATCACAACCTCAGTAAAGAACTGCTACAAGGGCAATGAATGAACAAAGAGAGGTTCATACCAATGATACTAAAGGAAAATCTAAGAAACATCCTTTCTATAGGACAAGTCCAAAAAAGGTTGGTAGAATTAGGACTTCATTGCAACAAGTTTCTCTTATGATAGATCCTCCTACCAACACCATGCTTCCACAAGAATAGAATTAGGAACTTAAAACTATCATGCTAACAGATATAGTATCAAACTAGATTAATGTAGGACCACTTCCTAAGAAAAGAATTGACCTAAGAATTCCCATGATTTCTCTAAAAATTACTAGAAATTTACCATGCAAGGCTCTATTAGACTCAAGTTCTAAAGTAAATTTGATATCTCAAGAAACATACAAGGCATGAAATCTACCACCCTTAAAGAAGTGCAACATAAAGTTAGAGCTAGTTGATTAGTTTGTCACCATTCCTTTGGGATAGATCAAAGATGTGGTGACCACTATCAATGGGTGATCTTATCCAGCAAAGTTTTTGGTGATTGATGAGAAGAATGATAATATGATATTTTCTATCATTATGAGGAGAGCATGGCTTAGTGGTATGGATTCTAAGTTAAGAATGAAAGACTAATCTATCAAAATTTCCAAGGAAGATAAGTAAGAAGCCATACATACATAAATGATTCCATGCATTACTAATGATAAAGAAGGGTGCAGTTGTCAACCGACACTTCAAAATGTTAACACGATCCTTACATCAGTGCACAATAGATGTGAAAAACACATGTGTGAACAAAAAGAAACATGTGCCACTAAACCAAAAGACACCTAGTGGTTGGAAAGAACCTAAAACTATCCAAAACATGCATGGAAATTTCAAGCTCACTTATTAACTCCTATTCTAAGAAAATGATCCAAACTAAAAACTCACAAATCAATGTCATAAACTATAATCATACACTAGCAAATAGAGGAAATAAGGACTTATAATTTGAATTTAGAAATTAATAAGAAGTATAGCTAGACCTTTTGAGATGTAAAAACCAGCTATTCCAACAAGATATATATCCTCACATGATCAAAATTTTATTACCATCAAGATTACTTGGGATAATAACTAAAAAACTAAAACTCTAAGGATAGTAAGTGAGCAACTTAGAGTGTATGATAAAAGGGATCTAGGGTCCATTTTTTGAACACTCTCCCATGAGTTCAATCATGGGGGGAGATATCTTATCCTGATCTAGGAATTAATAAGTGCTTTTCAACTTTTTATTTTATAATTTCTTATTATAATTTTCAAATTTCTTATCAATTTTTCATATTCTTTGATATATTTTCATTCTTTTAAACTTTTTCATTTCTTAATCATTTGCTATTCTTTGATATTTTTTAAATTCTTTCTCTAATTTTCCATTTTTTGTATCAATTGCATCATTTTCCTTGTACATCTTTGTGTTGATTTTTCAATAAAACACATCGAATAAAGCAATATGTAGTCTCAATAAGGTGAAGATTTCTCTATATTATCAAATCATAGGGGACTGATTACCCATACAATGAGACCACAACATCCATCCACCTATTCCAACAATAAGAGGTTCTTACCATGGCCATAATGGTATTCTTCTCACAATAAAACTAAGACTAATCTTATGATCATTATTCCTAGACAAAAAAGTGAAGAACCAGGTTGGAATGACAAAGGATGTGATATCAAGAAAGCTTGTGGATTCTTTGTATTACTACTATGAGTTCCATCCTATTGCTAAGGATGTATTATTTTCTTGTAGATCTAATGAAAAATGGAAGTAAGAGTATCATCTAATAATTGACCCCATCTCCTATCCATCCAATAAACCTTTAGACTTAATAAATGCTTCCCATATCATCTAATAATTTTTTCATACATTAGAAATTCATACCCCATCTCCTATCCATCCAATAAACTTTCATTGCCTGAGATTCCTTCTTTATGAACTTTGAATGCCAAATTTTTGAATACTACGCATCATTAATGGTCCAAGACATGTTAGAATAGCTTCACATCTTCCAAACATTCCATTTGACTCCCTTCTCCATAGAAAATTCAATGAAAAATTTGACCACATTTTCATAATGACATTGTAGCCCCTATGATGTCACATTGATAAAAATAGTATATATATGTATGGGAGTTAGTGAAATTATTCATTCCTCTCATTTGTAGCATGAGAATTGTTTGTAGTTTTTTTCTCAAAGCTATTACATACTAATTTTCCAAGGCCATAACTTCACCCTTGTAGCTTTGATTTTCAAAATTCTTAAACCTTGTTGATCTTGGAGTGCTCAACTTAATTGTTGGGGGGAGGGGGTGCATACATTGACATTAGGAAATTTGAACCAAAATTTTTCTAATGGGAGGAAGATAGTAAAGGGTGAGTATAAGAGATAATAAGAACCTTATAGTTAATTAATCAAACCTAGGCCATAAAACTTAGTTTATTCTTCTAATGGATCATACCAATCATTTCAAACCATAATAAGAAAGAAAATGATAACTGTGAAAGGTCATAAGTAACTAATGATAGAACACTTAAGGGAATTCTTTTTGAAAATTTGTCTAACTCTACAACCATAATAAGATAAGAACTTGATCTAACCAAGGGTATGAGGAAGATAAAGAACTATTAAGAACTAATGTAGACACTTTAATAAATTCAAATCCTTATTGATTGTAGATGATCCCAAAGAGACCAACAGCTAAAGGATCTTCCCAGCATGGGAGCAAGAGACCAAGAGGCCATAGGAGAAGCCAAGTGGAAGAAAAAACTCTCCAAGAAGAACACACAAATCAAGAGGCTCAATCATGTGGCATCCATCAACAGACTCCTACCACTAAGCACTCAGCCCAAGGAGAGGAAGAAATTCCACCTACACCTAAACATGGCAATGCCTTACCTTATCTCTTGAATGCCTCCAAGTAATACAAGAAAAGTCCATCATATCCATAGTCATTGTAAAACTAAAATTTGGTGCTTTTATGGAATTTTCTTTAGAAGTAGTGAAGATGTAACTTCAAGCATCTCCTTTATGGCCTACACTATTCAACAGTGTTGAATAAAACCTAGGAGAAATGTACCAATTTTTTAAAATAAGCAGATTAATGTTATAGTCAAAATTGAAGGAGTCTCTATGCCTTACTCAGTAGAGGTGATTGCCAAGGCCCTGAACATTCCAAATGAAGGAGAAAATGTGGCATAGATCTCAACAAGATCTAACACTAATGCAAAAAGACTATGTTTACATAGGGCATATGATAAAGAAGACAAAGATTATAGTGAGCTCATAGTTGAGCAAAATATATACTTTAAAATTGGCACCTACCACTTGTTTTCAACAAAGATTCTCAATAGGAAATTCACATATGTGGCTAGAGGAAGTGCCATTCTAATGAGAAAATTTAATGCTAACATTTCCCATTTAGTCTTTCTCAAGATTCAAAGGTAGTTTGAAGACAAGAAGGTAGGGAAGCTAATACTTCCATTTCTTTACCTCATCAAGAAGCTATGCAAGCAAGACAAAATTCTAGGATACATCAATGACATCCCTAGGAAGGCCTAGAATGCTTCCTATGTATAAATGTTCAAGCATGTGCCACTAAAGAGGGATCAAGTAGAAAAATCAAAAAGCATTGAGGAAGCTATAGGTACTGCCCTTACTAGTAGCATTTTAGCTACTAGTCAGCAACAACAAGCAAGACCTAGCAACAAACCCCAAGTTGAGAAAAAAAATAATAATAGTAATAAGAAGTACCATTGTCATAGGACTACAAACCATTCATGATCCATTTGTAGTAGATTGTAGAAATAATAAGCTGGGGAACAAGGGAGGAGGTCAATTTGTACAAAGTATAGGAGAGATTTCTAAAACCAACTATATTCATAGACCCAACTAGTGAGAAAGTATCACTCTAAGTAGGAGGAGAGGATGATTAGATGTAACAAATATGTAGGAATGTTGCATCATTTCAAGTCATGCTTGAAATCAATGAAGGTGTCACTATTATGATCTTGTAACACTAGGATGCAATAGGAGCCACAAACATCATTACTAATTACATCAAGGAATATTTCTACATACTTGTTGTGCCATCAGTTGATATCTCTAGAGCACAAGATGCTCAAATTCTTACTAAAACCTTAATGACTTCTACGGAGAATGAAGATATTCTAGACAAACTACTGTAGATAGGTCAAGTGATGTAGAATCTTTTTGATATTACTAGTGATATCATTGTAGTCTAGTTTGATTTCATAGACACAAAAGAAAAGTTTTTCATGACTAAAACTAGGGTTGAGCATGCAGAGAACGAGGTACAGTGGTTGCAAGAGGAGTTAGCCACCATGAGAGCTGAATGAAGAGACCTAACATAATTCATAGCACTAGACAAACTAGATCAATTTAGAATGGACCATGTGAGGTGATTAATTGATCATAACATGAAAATGTTGAAAAAGGAGAAGGAAATGTGAGATGCATCTATTGTTGAGGGACAAACATATGCACATGCTAAAGCTCACATGACCTTACAAGAAGAAAAAAAATAATAAACTGCTGATAATGCTTAATTAACAAGTATAGAGAAGAAAAAAAATATTCTTGAGAAGAGCATCAAACAACCCCAAGAACAACTAATCCACATTAACCAAGATATGAGTCACTTGATCCAAGAAAAGAGAATGCTATGAATGGAAGAAGTATGTGCTATTCTTCAAAAGTTTGCAATTGAAATAAGCACACTATAGAATGAGGCCAAGAAGCATGAAAGAATTAAAGAGCATTTTTGAGATGAGGTGAGCATCTACAAAAAAATAAATGAGAAAGAGATCTAGATGGAGAAGGCCAAAATCAGTTCAATTTCTGTACAAAACCTAGATTGGGAGTTAATTTTGGATAGCCTCACCCATGTCCACCAAGCTAAGGTGAAAAACAAGGACCTAGAGATCAAATATTTAATAGATTACATGGCATTAGCAAACCTCTAGTATCCTAATCTATCCATGTCAATAGTAGGTAGGTCCAAAAATGAACTAAAGTAGTAGGTAGCAACTATATATGCATTATATGATAAGGAATGTGTTGATAGCAAAGATTCCCTACAGAAGCTAAATGTCGTAAATTTCAATCTCTAGATTGTCAAAGCTAGTTACTAGGGCCAGAAGGATGTAGCAGCTAACCTAGCACATCAAATGTCAGATTACCAAGATCTAAGAAAGATGACCATAGCTTTTGAGAAAGAGAGGCTGCAATTAGTAACTTGATACATGAAGGCTAACAAAATGTTTTAGTAGCTGCCATGTCCATGGGATGTACCTACTCCATCCAACATCACACAATAAGCATGGATAGTACATGATCCAAGGATAGAGTAAGAAAAGCTTAAAGCACTCTTTAATCGATATCAATTCAAAAAGTTTGATGACAAAGGGAAGTAGCTGATGGATGAGCCTCCACTACCTAGAACATGAGCTACATCAAGCTACTCCAAGTTTTGTTTTCTTTCATTTTATTTCATCTTATCATGTAACTATGTAATATTTTCTAAAAACACCACTGTGGGATTCTAAGTCATGTATAGTCAAGTATACCTCCCAATTTCTTAAAAGGCTTTATCCTCATTTTTTTTAGCTCAAGGATGAGTTTCTAGTTAGTCATGAGGGTATGGTAAGGTAATTTTTTTTGTGATGTGATATCATAGCAATAATGCTATAGATATGATATCATGGTACATGTTATGTCATCATTGATGTGATGTCTCAGGATACATGCTACCCTATAAATACTAGCACTTGGGCACACAATCCATAATGTTTTATTCAAAATATTAGGGAAACTCTTGTAGTTTTATTTCATAACTATAATAGAGAGTGAATGCCTACAATGTGATGTTTAGCACTTGTCTAGAGTCTTTATTCAACTGAATTATAATTGGATGTAGTTCATGACTGTAATAAAGATTAAGATTGCTTTCCATCATTATAGCATTCCCTTAGTTTCATTTGCTTACTTAGCATAATTTTTACTATTTTCTTAGCTTATCAATTTACTTTTTAAGCACTTTATTTTACATGCCATTAGTAAGAAAAATGGATATGAGTGGTTTTGAATGCTTTGTGTGGCTATTTGGTGACCTAGTAGTGGTGTTTCTTGGTTCATCTAGTAGTATTCCACTTGGTAATCCTAGTAATAACTACATAAGTCCAAGGTGTGTAGGGTAGAGAAGGACTAGATTTCCATTGCATTATGCTAAGATAGGTTTGTGTTTTCTTAATTAACTAGACTTAGAACTTATTCCACCATGTTTACTTTAGGAGCACTTAAGAGCCTCTCTACATCAGTTAATCATACGCCTCACTAAGAGCTAAACTATATACTTGAACTTCACTAGTTTAAAGTGGGAAGACAATGATCATGAACTTAACTTTAATTACTAGAATGATTAAATTTTTCATTCATGGATTATGATCTAGTCATGTGCTAACACTTGTGACTTGTATGGTAGAGTGTTGGAATTGCTCCATTGCACATCAAGGGCTATGTGAAGGCCATTACATGGAAAGAGAATATTTATTAAAATTCTCATGGTCAAGTACTTTTGGAAAAATACTCTTCTATGAAGTGTATTACTTTATCAAATATTACAAGCATCATCAATGAGATGATGGAATAACAACATGTTTTGAGGGACTGGAACAATGAATCTAATCTATTAAGTCTTTTCACTTGTGAGGAATTGCCCTTCATATAATGACAAATCATACATCATTATTATTGTACATGACTACACTAAGTGGGCTAAAGTAGTTGCAATTATTGATTGTATTGCAATAATTATTGATAAGTTCTTTGAATAGTAGGTAATAAATAGGTTTGATGTGCCATATACATCCATATGAAATAATGAAACATAGTTTACAAGGCTAATATTTAAAAATTTAATGAAACACATGGGGGTAGAATACAAACTAGATACACCATACCTTCCTCAAGCTAACAATCAAGCCAAAGTCATAAATAAGGAAACAATCCATATCCTAATATGAATCACTAGTAGGTATAAGAAGGATTGGAACATTAAAGTTAATGATGCTTTATGGGATTATAAATCAATTTGAAAACTTCTTATAAGATAGACCTCTTACGAACTAGTCTATGAAAAATTACAAAAATTGCTTATTCAACTAGAAATCTATATGGTAAATATTGCATGTAACTTGGACTTAGTTTTGACTTTAACATAATATAAATGATTAATAAACCTAAATTTGTTAACTAAAAATAAGATTATTACCTTAATGCATGATTAACTACATAAAGTCTATAATAAGCAAAGGCATGATTTTAGTAATAAACACTTAAATCTTCAATATGGTGACAACGTCCTTTATTATAATCCAAACCATGTACCCCAACATAAAATTTTCAACTACTTTGGGTAGGACCATATATAGTTCATGTGTTTTATACATTGAAGTTCTTCTAGATTTACCGTCCATATAATCCATACAATCTTATCTTGGTAGAAATTGCACAAATAAAGTCATTCCATGAATCCTATGGAACTAATGCATTACCCACTTCAACCATTAGTCTTGCTAAATCCATCTTCTATATCTCCTTCTCAAAAACTATTTGTGGGGGAGATACTTTGATTTTATCCAAGTGCATTTTTATCTTTTTTTTTTTTATAATTTCTAACAATTTTCCCCTTTCTTAAATATTTTTTAATTATCTTTCATTTTAAAATTCTTCATTTTTTTCCTTTTCTTCATGTTTTCTACTTTCTTTTATAGTTTTATAATTTTTTCCTGGTCATTTTAATATTTTTGTTAATAAAATTACCACTAATATATAGAAATCAACTTTGTTATAAAAATTATACTCTTTGCTAATAAATTATTGAAGGAATAATTGTGCAAAGTAGTAAGACCACATCATCCATCCCTTCATTTCCATTAATAAAAATTACTTATCATGGAAGTAATATGATCTTAATCACATTTGAAATGAAAGGTAAACCATGATTACCAAACCTTGAAGGCTCATATATACATATATACATACCAAGTAATTAGGGCAACAACTACATAGAATTCAAGGCTCAACTAAGTATTGTAGAATATCTAAAAGTTATAAAAGTTCAAACTAGTTATCATTCTTCTTAATCACATATGTTGCTTGCAAAGGAGGACAATACAAGGATACAACAAGTCCAAATATGTGTAGACATAAGGTAAAATGATCCAATACAAAGCATTTGCAATATCAAACTCAAGAGAAAATGATAAGATCATAACAAATATCTAAGCATCGAAGGCCAAATAATCAAAAAGACATCTTGGTCAAATACTACAATGCAATGGAAGAAGGTATTTAATCTTGAGAGTCATACAATATCATAAGGAGGATCATAACTAAGTTATGCCACTAGGATAACAACTTCACACAAAAACATGAGGAGTCATGCCAAAGTCATTGAATACATTTTGATAATGAATAGAGATCACAAATAAGTGTAAAATAAGGG
This sequence comes from Gnetum montanum, assembly GCA_015680685.1. Taxonomy (NCBI): domain Eukaryota; kingdom Viridiplantae; phylum Streptophyta; class Gnetopsida; order Gnetales; family Gnetaceae; genus Gnetum; species Gnetum montanum. The sequence goes on from MNCI01036033.1 coordinate 157,744, forward strand.
ATACTCAAAGAAAAAATTGAAACGAATGACATGCATAAAAACAAACATGAAACACAACTGCAAGCACAAAGATTAGACTACTAGCACTAGTGTTTCTCTCCCTAGACTAGGAGCTTACCATGAGTTAATATCCTATAATTTGTTTAACCAAAGAAACTAGGGGTAAAATAATGATCCTCATATAATAAATCAAAACTCCTTAATAACATTAGAAACTAGAAACTATGGGGGAATGCAAGGACCTCACATTCTATGTTATAAATAAATAATCATCTCATATTTTATCTAGGTGATAAAAAAAGTAGAGAAGTCTATTTCATCCCAAACAAATCCTTGAAAGCCAAGGTTGAAAAGAATCCTAAACAATATTATCTCTATTACCATAAGGACTTCCCTCAAACTTGGTAAAAGAAAACAATCTTACTTCACCAATCACTGATATTGTTAGTAAAGAAATCACTTTAAACAATCCCATACTTGAAAGCTATGCTAATTTTTACATGGGGAATGAAAGGATTGAAAGCATTCCAAAAGATGAGAGAATAATAAAATTAGAATATCCATACATCAAACTCCATGATGAAACATGAAACAATGCATAAAAATAAGTTCATCCACACCCCTAAAACAAATCAATGTAAGAAATGAGGTGCCATATTTTCATTAGCATTATAATGTATTTATACATTAGAGCCTACACTAATATGCTTGAAATAAGCTTTGAATAATTACTTTCTTATTGGGATCCTTTCTCATCATCTCACATGTATATCCATTTATTTATGGGATTGCTCTCTATTTTATGTGTCATGAATAGGTACATGAATAATACCATCCTTTAACAGTTGTTATATATTTACCCTGCTAATTAGTTAGTACATACTATATTTATCATCCTCCTATCTTTTTATATGCTACATATTGAATGGTGACATTATATATTTTCACAATTACCCCTTTAATGAAAACATTCTTATTGTCATAATTGAATACACCCTCTTTATGCATATACTTTAATTTTATGTCATGCAGTTACATAATGATCATGTATTTGTATTATGACCATTTTGGTGCAAAATCTTCATTTCTTCATTTTGATGGAATATTGGTGGATATCACCTTGTGTTTTGATGGTGTTACCATGCTAGCTTTCCTTTTGATAATGTTTATTGGTGTTGAAGATTTTATTTATCTTCTTGTTACTCCTCATCTATGTTTATTGACTAGAGGAGTATAACCTTATTATGCATGTCTACGATTCATGTTCTCCATAATATTGTGCATGACATTGCCATCTGAAGTTGCATTAAATAAGTTATGTGTCTTATTTTATTATAGGCACACTTATAATATTCTAGTCTTAAGTTCATGTTTCCAAATTTCTTTTGTAACTCCCTAGGTGTTCTTTTTCCTCATCTAAATATACAATTAAAACATATTTCATAAATTTTAAAAGATAAAAAAACTACAACTAGTGATAGGGGTTAGTTACCTTCTTCAATTCTTGGTTATCTAAATACAAATATTTGAAAGAAGATAATATTATAAGAGCATTAAAAATTATACTTAGTCCATTATTATTTTAAAGATAGACTATTATTTTTTCTTAAAGGATGAATAATCTTAACATCATTTAAACATTTCAGTATATTGGGATGAAACATTAACAAAGTGAAAATAAAACAAGACTTTAAAAAGGGAATTTTTCCATTGAATATTTCTCCTATTTTCCTTTTCTATGGGAATTTTTAAAATAAAATTAATTTATATTGTATTTTACCTACCATAATATCTTATTAGTTATTCCTAGTTCTCTTGACATATGACATGCTTGTTGATGAGTAGTGAGTAGTCCCTATGCCCAACCATATGAATCACTAGCGTTCACTAAGTGATTCAATCAAATTTCATAGACTTTAGCTCTCAAAGTATACTAGGTCTAGGTGGTGAATCTAATAAAGGTGATCGTTATCTTCTTAGTTTCACTTCTGAAGTGCAAGTATATGGTTAAGTGTAATTGAGGCATATGATTTCTATCATTTTATGTTTATTGTTTAATTTGCCAAACTGCCAAAAATAAAGCATTTAAATTCTTAATTAATCTAATAACTAATTAATGCTTAGCTAATCCTAAAATAAGAATATTCTCCCATCTATTATACATATCCTAAACATGCTACAACGCTACTAGGTTACTGTTGGCAACCATTTGGGATGTGACCGCCAACGAGTGTCCTCGAACAGGATTTAGGTGCTTGCTAGTCTCTGGCAACACCAAGGCCCAGATACCTCTAAATAAACTCAGTAGTTAATGTGAGTATGTGTGTGTGCTGTTGCAGCATGCAGTTGTGTGAAATGTAACGATTGCGTTGTGTGTAAACTACAAATGACTTACTTTAAAGACATTCAGCCAACTTTGCCAAGTACTGTGAGTTGTTAAAAGTTTCCTATTTTGTTCAACTGCCTAGTCTATGCAGTCCTTATAATACCTACTTGTAACAACTAAAATTTTGCAAAAACATTTGAGCACAACTCCGCAAACTACTCCTAATTTTCCCCAGAGAAAGAGATAGTTCCACAAGAAAACTAGAAATAGAGCAAGATTCGATGGAAATAAGCAGAAAAGAAAAGAAAGCAGATTTGTGTAGACCTCAAATATTTAAACAAGGTAAAATGACACGAGTAAACACTTCGCAATAAAGCTATCCCAAATTCAATATCTACGAATTGTTCAAACTTCCAAGGCTCAACCAAGCAATATCTTCAAGACAATCCTACTGTGCTACCAAAAATCGCTGCGTAAACTACCACGTACGAGACTCCACTTTGACTAGACAATAGATGCCAACGATTGCATTCAAACAGAACCTTTAAAAGACTTGACAATTTCTGATTGAAATAACACGGAAAATCACTTTAAAGATAAAGAAGCTATTCTGGTCCCATCAAAATACCAAAGATTTTCTGAACCCTCTTGACTACTAGATTGTTCCACGGCGTGACTACAAACAGAGGCTCTCTTTCAACAACCCAATAGCAGTTCCCAAACGTTGCACAATAACGAAATTTACTACTAAAATGCTCTTAAGGCTTTTAAACACAAGCGCTTCTATGGCAAAATTTTAATAGAAATTTCTATCGGGCAACAAGAACAATAAGAGCAATCTAAAAATCCCAAAATTACTTGCCAAGGATGATACTATCTAAACCACTAGCTAAACAATTTTAAAAAAAAATAAAACATAACTCACAGGACTATAACAAAGAGGCTGAAATCTTTTCTTTAGTAGGCCATCTTACAAGAAATCTTCTTTACAAATCTTCCAGGACCCCAAGTGTGATGATCTCAAGTGGATGATGATGATGATGTGAGACCCCTTCCCCCTTGACACCTGAAGCCTTTTTATAGGGTTCAAAGGTAGTTAGGTAAGTTACATATTGAAAAATATCTTACCTAACTTCTCTCCCAAGTAACTTGGCCAACCAATCAGAAGGTTACTTGCCCAACAAGTTAGGTAAGTTACAAAAGATCTTTGATGGTTGTAACCACCATAGAGATAAAAAAGGTTACAGTTGAGAAGTGTCTTCATGATAATATAAATTAAAATTAGTCATAAATATTATAGTTGTAACTATCATAGGAAGTTACAAATTCTATAGAAACAAAAGGGATAATAGCCAAATGTCTCCTTTTATAGGATGTTACAAAAATATTCCATAACTATCTTTTCCTTTTTAAATCATAAAATATTTTATTTAAATCATAGCAATAGAGATAGTAATCATGGAGCTATTTCATACATGGATGGGTTAATATATACGTGTGTAATATTTGTGCATCTATCTTATCCTTGGGACCCATGATTTGCACTGAGCGTAGCAGCGAATGCCCTCTTTTCTGATGTACTCAGTAGCAAGGTGTGTAGACCAGAAAGCTGCACTTCACTACCTGCAACTCTCCACCATTTGTCATCAATGTTTTCAAAACCCTCCACCATTGCTGCTCATGTCTAATCCATGCTCTGGAAATACCACAGAAATCTCACAGTTTAGCTGGATTAGGGCACAATATCATTATCCATTTTTGGGTTAAATTTGCCCTGCGAAGTTTCTTGATGAGTGTCATGGGCTACCTATTCAAGCCTCTCCTAAAATGCCTGCATGCATGTGCGTGGAAAAGCTTGACCAGATCTTCCATCTTCATGTCCAAAAGGGCATCCAGATCCACACCTCTATAAGAAAACTTCTTGAATGTCCTCTTCTTCGGCTGTTGCTGCACTACCACCATCTCCACATCTTCTGCGTCCATCATGGTTGCTTTGCTCCGTTCCGACCAACTATCCGCCTATGCTCTTCTGTGCTGCCAAAATCGCCAATCCGATAATGCAATAACCAGCTTTCAGAGTTTTAATTGTAGGGTTTTATGGGTCAGGGTAGTATGACTGATAATTTTTAGGGTTCTTTCCAGTAGTTATGGAAAGGGTCTAAAGATACAAATGTTCAATTTTTTGTCAGGAAGCAATTGTTCTAGCTCTATGATTCTTGCTTTTTTGGGTGGTAGAGGTCTTCAGTTCAATTCCTGGAGAGGTCTTGCATTCAATTCTTGGGGTTGGACTCATTTTCTGATGGATGCAGAGACCGTGAAATAGGCGATGGAGGCGCAATCTCGACGCTTTCAAACTTAGGGATATATCTAGCATCATCATCGTCGGAGAATCCAGCGCCGAATGCACATCCGATGACAGACTACACTGCATATCTGCCTGTGCAAATTTCGACCTCGCAAGTGCCACCGCAATAGAAAATTTAGGATTGTTCTTGCTAGTGGTGGCAGTGGCATAATCCCAGTCAAGATTATCAAAGCCGAAGAGGAAATCGGGAACCTTTGAAACAACAAATGATCCCTTCAACATGTCTCATGTTAGAACCTACCTCTCGATTTTTTTCAGAAGCTGGACCGACAGAGCCTGAACCTGAGTCTGAGCCTGTACCTATGCCTGTGTCTACATTTTTTCTTCCTTTCCTTTTTGTGCCCATTTTGGATTCTGTTTGTGTTTCTTCTATTTCTCCGACCTTCCAGCAACGATACATATGTCGCTATTTTAGCTTTTCTCTTTTTGAATTTTAGAGCTAGAGATTTCCCAACCTTGGCATTGCAGCATCTTTCTTTCAGGAAAAGGTAGCGTTGCAAATTTTGTTTGCCTTGTATGACCTGCCTTGGCGTCGTGCTTGGCATTGGTGCTATCGCTATGAACATGGAGAAAGAAGAAACCACATTTTGTCTGTCTTTATTTAACCATATTTTTTGGTTAAATAGTAAATGAATGGTAGGTTTTGCTGCAATAGAGCATCATCATTTCTAAGTTTCACTATCAACTCAGCCAAAGGAAAATGCAAAGGATCAGCACAGTATACAGTAACCTTCCAAGTACAATTACAGCAATGAATGACTAGTTTCAATGGAGTCTCTTCTTAGAATCTCTATTTTCACTTTAATAACTCTTCAAACAATACTTATGGCACAAAAATCATCTTGTTGTTAATGTGGAAAAACACAATAGTTTAGAAAACTGAAATTGAAGATTGGAAAGCTATCCCCAAATTTTAAGCTTTTCATTAAAAAATGTGAACAAGCCATTCAACTGTCTCCACCAAATACAATGCATGCTCTAGAACCACCTTCTTCAACTATCAAATTNAAGGATCAGCACAGTATACAGTAACCTTCCAAGTACAATTACAGCAATGAATGACTAGTTTCAATGGAGTCTCTTCTTAGAATCTCTATTTTCACTTTAATAACTCTTCAAACAATACTTATGGCACAAAAATCATCTTGTTGTTAATGTGGAAAAACACAATAGTTTAGAAAACTGAAATTGAAGATTGGAAAGCTATCCCCAAATTTTAAGCTTTTCATTAAAAAATGTGAACAAGCCATTCAACTGTCTCCACCAAATACAATGCATGCTCTAGAACCACCTTCTTCAACTATCAAATTGCAAAAAATTTTAACCAATTTTATCATGCCAACCTATTCCATGAAATGGCCAAATGTGCCAACATTTCTGCCCCCTTTAAAAGCGTAAAGAAATTTATGCAACCTCATTTTGAAACTGAAACATACTGAAATTTTCATTGAATTTTACAACTGAATAAAAATCTTTTGGAGGAAAATTTCCATTTAACATAAGGTGTGATGGGACAAAAACCTTATTCCTAGGAAAAAAAATCAAACTATACATAACAAACTGTACATTATCAAGTCCTTCATGAACTATTCCTGGGATGGAAACTGAATTGTGAGGGTTACCCTAGTGGGAATCCTCATCTCTCTAATTGTTTCATAGGAAATCTCTGATGTGATGAAGGTAGTCCTGTTGCTCTCGGGCTTGGTAGAGTTCTCACCATGATCTATAGGAGCTTTCTCTTCGGTACTTTTCTCATTTTCCTTTTCGGATGAGCTCTTCTGTTCTTCTCCATTAGGTCCTTCATTTTCCTCTCAGGAGACAAAAGCTTTTCCCCATCCCCATGATGACTCTTCATAGGTTGGTGGTTCTTCTCCTTTTTCTTCTTCTTTGGAACAATCTTGATACCGCCCCAAAACATTGGACTCTATATCCAAACCTCTAGTGAGAAAAGAAAATTCATCGGACAACCAAGCCATAAAAGGACACTCTTTTGGAGCTCCATAAGATCTAGCCTTTAGATAAGCCTTCAATACATGCTTAGGGCAACATCCCATCACATATGGAATAAAAGACTTTCTCATTGCTCTTTCAAACTCCATTAGCTCTCTCTAACTTTCACTACCAAACTTGAATTAAAAGATGATGAAATCTTAAGCAATATAACCCTCTTTTTAAAATTTGAACTCCCACCCAAGAGTCTTCAACCAAGCTTCCTTCTTTTTAGGCATTCCAACCATTTGTCATAATCCTCACCAAGTGGTGGATGAGTCACCTTCCCCACTTGTCAAACTTGTAGAATTCCACTTGTTTCACTTGTAGGCTTTCACTTGCCTCATTTGAAGGAAAACTATTTTCTAATTTAAATAAAGCATAATTAAACATATTAATTGATACTATATCCCTAATAATATTTACATAATACTATATACATATATTATTTTGTGTAATGACATCTTCAAGTTGTATGCAATTGTCCCAAATAATGTTTTATATCCAAAACATTCTATGGAAATTACAATTCCATGCCATCCAAAGTTGATAATCTGTAAGTATCCTCTGACAATTGCTTTGTAATTTTAAAGGGACCAATCCATGTCAGGGTAAACTTATTTGGTTTCTTCATATTCCATAATAGGACAAGGTCTCCTATCTTGAAAGTTATTTTCAGAGCTTTCTTATCAAATCATCTTTTAACTTGAGAGGTATTTTGTAACAAATTATCCCTTGCTTTATCTACTTCAGCTTCTCTTTTAATAAGCAAAGTCATGAAACTTCTATCTTTATTAGTCTTTTCACTATATCTTTATACAAATTCAAAAGCTGAGCTTACAATCTTGTTTGTAATTCTTACTGGCAAACCATAGACTAAGTTATATGGTGATGTCCCAATAGCTTTCTTGAATCTAATTCGATCTGACCATAATGTGGATTGTAGATAATTGATCCAATTTCCTGGATTTCCATCCATCGATTTCTTGATAGAAGCAATAAGCTTTTTATTAGTGGATTCTGCTAAGCCATTTCCTTGAGGATAATAATTTGATGAGGAAAATAAGAAAATGGATTTTGCAGATGCCCATCTGATAAATTCTTCGAATTTGAAGGCTGGTCCATTGTCTGACACTAATACTTCAGGTAGACCAAATCTACATAGAATGTGGTCCTCTAGAAACTTAATCACATCTGATACTGAACTTCCTCTTAGAGCCTTTGCTTCAGACCATTTAGTGAAATAATCAGTAGCTGTGAGAATAAACTTGTGTCCAGCTCTTGAAGAAGTAATTATACCGATAAAATCCAAACCCCATTGCTAAAATGGTCTATCCGCAACAACTTGATTTAAAGGGGCTCTAGCCCTTTTAATCTTGGGCCCATGAATTTGACATTTATAGCATTTTTGAACTAATGTCTTGATACATGGAAGGCCAGTAATATCCATATCGAAGTATATGTTGCATAGTTGACTTAGGGGATTCATAAAATAGATTCAAATGATCATGAAATTGTTTCAAGATGAAACTAATTTGATCATTATGAACACATTCCAATAAAACTCCCCAAAAATCTTTTTTGTATAATATACCATCTTTAATAACGAATCTTCGTGCTCTTTTGAAGAAAGCTCTCTTTGGACTTGCAGTTAAATTATTTGGGATTTTCCTTGTATTAAGAAATTTGTGAATTTCATCATACCAATTCTCTTCATGGGTGTCAAGTGTATATACTTCACTTTCTCTAGTCATTAACTTGGCTAATCCCATTCCCTTAATTGTCTTGCATATTTCCAATGAAAATCTGAAACTTTGCAACTTTATAAGCCATTTTCCTCTTTTTAGTCTAATCTCATTTTGGGCTAGGAATCGCTTGACTGCAAGTTCAATTAGCATAATATGGACTAATGAACTTTCCAAATAATATTTAAAATGCTAAAGTGCTTTGATGACTGCGAAAGCTTGTTTCTCTAAGTCTAAATAATTTAACTCTGAACCTTTCAATTGATCCCCAAAAAATTCAATTGGTTCATCTTGACCTTCACTATCCTTTTGAGTTAGAACGGCAATGATAGAATCATTTGAAGCAAAAGAATATAACCAAAAATCTTCTTTAAGCCTAGGCTTTACCAAATATGGAGCCTCTTGTATAGCCTTTTTAATTTCTGATAAAGCTCTCTCTGATTCTGGTTTTTTCTCTACTTGGACATCCTTTTTTAGCATATGCATCAAAGGCTTGGTAATTTCAGTAAACTTGGGGATGAAATTTTTCACAAAGTTTATCTTCCCAAAGAAATATCTAAGAGATTTTTTACTTGTGGGATGCTCAATATTTTGTACTGCTTGGATTCAGGAATTGTCTATGGCAATTCCTTCTTGACATATCACGTGGCCTAATAAACTCCCAGATTTAACCCCGAAGATACACTTCTTAGGATTTAATAACATACCAAACTCACGACATCTATCGAAAACTTGCTGGAGATGATTAATATGATCTTCTTCTTTTTTTGAAAATATTGTAATATCATCCAAATAAACCACCACGAATTTTCCTAATAAATCCTTGAATGCTAAATCCATTGCTCTTTGAAACGTAGCTCCAGCATTTGACAATCCAAATGGCATTCTTTGGTAAGTAAAAGTTCCCCATTTGGTGATAAATGCTATTTTGAATATATCATTATTATCTACCACGATTTGATTATAACTTGAGAAACCATCTAAGAAAGAATATACTTGACAACCTGAGACTTTAATAAGCATCTCATCAATTCTTGGAAGTGGATACTTATCCTTTTTTGAGGCATCATTTAGATTTCTAAAGTCTACACAAAGTCTTATATCACCATTTTTCTTCCTCACTGGAACAAGGTTAGCAAGCCATGTAGAATATCGTACTGGATATATGATTTGTGCTTGCAACAACTTCTTGATTTCAGCTTCCATAGCTGGTTCAAATGATGGATTGAATTTCCTTTGTTTTTGCTTAACTATTTTTCAACCTTCTATTAGAGGGATCCTATCTGTCATCACATCTTTCCTAAAAGCTTTAAGATCATCATAAGACCAAGCAAAATTGTCCAAATTATTCCTTAGACATGATAACAAGTCTTGCTTAAAACTTGAATCTCTTTCCTTTGTAACATTCAACATCTTTGGCATCTTGTCTAATTCAAAATTCACTACCTCGAAAGCTTGACTATCTGGGTTTTGTACATCCTTTCCAGTAAGTAAATTTTTCTTGAACTCATGTTCCAAATCAATCATCCTTTTTGGAATGAAATTAGCTTTGTAATTTGATGATGTTTCTGGTATCACTTGACCCTCAAATTCTTGTTTCTTTTTCATAAATATTAGTATTGATCATCATCTTTAAATACTTGTAAATGTCTTATATTATCTGGTACTGATGGATGATGTTCTTCTTCAATCATGACATCTTTGTAACTTTCTAATATTTGCATATCCAATGTTGAAGCTACCTTTGCCAAATCGTCGGCTATAAGATTCTCTGCTCTATTTGGCAATGTTGAAATTGATCTAACATCTTACAAGCAAGTTGCTTATAAGATCTCAAGAATGAGCTCTTTACTGCACAGTTACCCTTTACTTGTTCATAGACTAATCTTGAGTCTCCTTTTATAGTGATTTCTTTGATCTTTTTGTCTAGAGTTATTCTCATACCAATACATAAATCTTCATACTCAGCCTTGTTATTAGTACAAGGGAAAGATAGATGAATTGCTTTGAGAATTTCAAGTGAATCATTCCTTAATACAACTATACCAGCTCCTTCACCTTTTGAATTACATGAACCATCAAAGTATAACTTCCATTCATCCTCTTGCTTTGATTGTTCTTTTTCAGAACCATAATTTTCTTGGAGTGTACAAATTTTGTTTTCAACACTTCCTTTTTCCACCATTTTACTTTTTCCATTTGAAGTAATGTTATCTATCATCAAAGGTTCACTATAGATATATATCTGATTTGGTTCTCCTTTCCAAGGTAACCACATGTGAGAATAATCTGTTGATATGTAACCTGAGAAATTCTTGCTCCAACTTCTACTCAATAAGAGACTATGTGAATCTGGTATATCTGCCACTTGAATAGTTACTCTACTTCTGATGCGGGGTTCAGAAGCAATTTCCAATAGAACATTTGGTAATTGACCCACAATCTTCACTCTACTTTTATCCACTTGAACAATCTTTTTATTTGATTTTTCAGGAATCAAACCAAGTTTCTTACATATAGACAATGGCATTATAGTAGACGTAGCTCCAGAATCAACCAAACAATTGTGTAAGAATTTATCCTTTAATTTCATTGTCAAAAGGAAAGGAGGAGCTTCCTTGTCATACGAAGTCCTTAACTTTTCATCATTGTTAGACACATAACTTAACTCTGATTCTCTAGCTCTCCTTTTACCTTTAATGAATTCTAAAGCCTTTCTTTGCTGATCTCCTATTTGAAGCAACTGATAGAGGCTAATATTGGCTTTGACATGTTTAAGGTCTTCTATCAAATCATATTCTCCATCACCAATGAAGCTTGATCTCTTTATCCATTTATTGAAAGACTGATTTGGAGTGCTTTGCTCCACTTGATTGTCTTTACCTTTATTCTTATCCTTTCTACTTGGCTCAAAAGCTTTTCTCTTAGTAGATGGATCAGTAATAACATTTGGGGGTCTAGAAGTAGTTAGTCTTTCCTTAGATCGAAGACTATATCCATTTTCCTCATTGTTATTACATTCTTCATCTGAAGACATATCTTCTTCAGAACTTGATAGAGAAGAAGTATCACTAGATCCATTGCTAGAAGATTTACTTGCATAATGAACACTAGATAACTCATTATCAGATTCAATATCAAGAAAGTTGGACATAATAAGATCACTTTCATCCTCATCTTCTACTAACTTAGTGTCTTGATGTTTATGCTTTCTATTTTTCCTTTCTTCCTTGATATTAACTCTTGCCAATGCTTTTTCAAGCTTCACTATTTTGTTAGACATATCTCTCATTAATTGTCCTTTTTCAGATCCTACTCTTTCATGTTCTTGCTCTATCTTAACATGAGATGGACCTGGTAAAGCTTTAAATTGAGCAAAATCTTGCATAGGAATCATAACTCTTTCTTCTCTTTTTTGAATTGCAATATTTTCTTCAGGATTCAAGTTCAACTATTTTTCTAACTGTATAGCTTCACTAAAGTAGTCATTTAGTGTAGTTAAGTTTGGAGTTCTCCTTAACCAAATTGAAATGTTGGGGTTGACAGCCTTAAGATAAGTTTCTTTAAGCATTTCTTCTGATGGCCTATATTGTCTTTGAAAGAGTCCACAAATTCGTTGAAACTTGATGTTAAAATCTCTAATTGACTCTTTAACTCCTTGCTTAGCTTGTATCAGCCCACAATATAGTTTTTGTTGATCTAATTGATTACCAAACTGGGCCAAGAAAAGATTCTTCATGTCATCCCAACTTGTAATACTATTACTTGGTAAGTTTGAATACCAAATCTGAGCCATATCCTTTAGATTTGATACAAACAACCTACAAGCTTGATCTTGATGTTGAATATTTGCATGAGCTAAAGCTAACTCAAACATGTGAATATATTCTTCAGCTAAATAAGTTTTTCTAGGAATGAAAGGCTTAGGCAAATATTTGTAAACTACCTTAGGAATATCATTGTAATCTTGAAATCCTAATGGTGTAACTCCTTTCAAAGCATTTACCATCCTATTCCTTTGGATAATTGAACTCTTAGACTTTCTAGATATTTTCTTACGAATCGATAAACCAGATATAATGGGTGGTCTTCTTGATCTTCTAGTTTTCACTCCACTACTTGTTCCCAATTCAAAATCTTTCTTTTCTTCTTCTTCTGATGAAGAATCAGTCTTAGAATCTAGAATATCTTGTGAAACTTTAAAACTTTCCAAATTATCAATCTTCTTTGTCATGAACTGAAAATAGTATCTACTTTCTTAAGCCTTTATAGTAACAAATAATTGTTGATGTGCTAAAATTATAAGGCTTATGAACCTAGACGCCTATCTTTTAGCCCTCCTTCTAGCGCCAAAAGAACTGTTGGCAACCGTTTGGGACGCGACCGGCAACGAGTGTCCTCAAACAGGATTTAGGTGCCTATTGGTCTCTAGCAACACCAAGGCCTAGATACCTCCAAATAAACTCAGTAGTTAATGTGAGTATGTGTGTGTGCTGTTGCAGCATGCAGTTGTGTGAAATGTAATGATTGCATTGTGTGTAAACTATAAATGACTTACTTTAAAGAGATTTAGCCAACTTTGCCAAGTACTGTGAGTTGTTGAAAGTTTTATATTTTGTTCAACTGCCTAGTCTATGCAGTCCTTATAATACCTACTTGTAACGACTAAAATTTTGCAAAAAAATTTGAGCACAACTCTGCAAATACACTTCTAATTTTCCCCAGAGAAAGAGACAGTTCCACAAGAAAACTAGAAATAGAGCAAGATTCGATGGAAATAGATAGAAAAGAAAGCAGATTTGTGTGGACCTCAAATATTTAAACAAGGTAAAATAACACGAGTAAACACTTCACAATAAAGCTATCCCAAATTCAATATCTATGAATTATTCAAACTTCCAAGGCTCAAATAAGAAATTTCTTCAAGACAATCCTACTATGCTACCAAAAATTGCTGCGTAAACTACCATGTACGAGACTCCATTTTGGCTAGATAATAGATGTTAACGATTGCATTCAACAGAACCTTTGAAAGAATTGATAATTTCTGATTGAAATACCACAGAAATTCACTTTAAAGATAAAAATAAGCTATTATGGTCCCATCAAAATACCAAAGATTTTCTGAACCCTCTTGACTACTGAATTGTTCAACGGCATGACTACAAGCAAAGGCTTTCTTACAACAATCCCAATAGCAATTCCTATACGTTACACAATAATAAAATTTACTACCAAAATGCTCTTAAGGCTTTTAAACACAAGCGCTTCTATGGAAAAATTTTAATAGAATTTTCTATCGGGCAACAAGAACAATAAGAGCAATCTAAAAATCCCAAAATTACTTGCCAAGGATGATACTATCTAAACCACTAGCTAAACAATTTAAACAAAAAAAAATAAAACATAACTCACAGGACTATAACAAAGAGGCTGAAATCTTTTCTTTAGCAAGCTATCTTATAAGAAATCTTCTTTACAAATCTTCCAAGACCCCAAGTGTGATGATCTCAAGTGGATGATGATGATGATGTGAGACCCCTTCCCCTTTGACACTTGAAGCCTTTTTATAGGGTTCAAAGGTAGTTAGGTAAGTTACATATTGAAAAATATCTTACCTAACTTCTCTCCCAAGTAACTTGGCCAACCAATTAGGAGGTTACTTGCCCAACAAGTTAGGTAAGTTACAAAAAATCTTGGATGGTTGTAACCACCATAGAGATAAAAAAGGCTATAGTTGACGAGTGTCTTCATGATAATCCAAATTAAAATTAGTTATAAATATTATAGTTGTAACTATCATAGGAAGTTAAAACTTCCATAGGAATAAAAGGGATAATAGCAAAATGTCTCCTTTTATAGGATGTTACAAAAATATTCCATAACTATCTTTTCCTTTTTAAATCATAAAATATTTTATTTAAATCATAGCAATAGAGATAGTAATCATGGAGCTATTTCATACATGGATGGGTTAATATATACGTGTGTAATATTTGTGCATCTATCTTATCCTTGGGACCCATGATTTGCACTGAGCGTAGCAGCGAATGCCCTCTTTTCTGAAGTACTCGGTAGCAAGGTGTGTAGACCAGAAAGCTGCATTTCACTACCTGCAACTCTCCAACATTTGTCATCAATGTTTTCAAAACCCTCCACCATTGCTGCTCATGTCTAATCCATGCTCTGGAAATACCACGGAAATCTCACGGTTTAGCTGGATTAGGGCACAGTATCATTATCCATTTTTGGGTTAAATTTGCCTTGCGAAGTTTCTTGATGAGTGCCATGGGCTACCTGTTCAAGCCTCTCTTGAAACACTTGCACGCATGCGCGTGGAAAAGCTTGACCAGATCTTCCATCTTCATGTCCAAAAGGGCATCCAGATCCACACCTCTATAAGAAAACTTCTTGAACGTCCTCTTCTTCGGCTGCTGCTGCACTACCACCATCTCCACATCTTCCGTGTCCATCATGGTTGCTTTGCTCCGTTCCGATCGACTATCCGCCTATGCTCTTCTGTGCTGCCAAAATCGCCAATCCGATAATGCAATAACCAACTTTCAGAGTTTTAATTGTAGGGTTTTATGGGTCAGGGTAGTATGGCTGATAATTTTTAGGGTTCTTTCCAGTAGTTAATGGAAAGGGTCTAAAGATACAGATGTTCAATTGTTTGTCAGGAAGCAATTGTTCTAGCTCTATGATTCTTGCTTTTTTGGGTGGTAGAGGTCTTCAGTTCAATTCCTGGAGAGGTCTTACATTCAATTCTTGGGGTTGGACTCATTTTTCGATGGATGCAGAGACCATGAAACAGGCGATGGAGGCGCATTCTCGACGCTTTTAAACTTAGGGATATATCTAGCATCATCATCGTCGGAGAATCCAGCGCCGAATGCACATCCGATGACAGACTACACTGCATATCTGCCTGTGCAAATTTCGACCTCGCAGGTGCCACTGCAATAGAAAATTTAGGATTGTTCTTGCTAGTGGTGGCAGTGGCATAATCCCAGTCAAGATTATCAAAGCCGAAGAGGAAATCGGGAACCTTTGAAACAACAAATGATCCCTTCAACATGTCTCACGTTAGAACCTACCTCTCGATTTTTTTCAGAAGCTGGACCGACAGAGCCTGAACCTGAGTCTGAGCCTGTACCTATGCCTGTGTCTACATTTTTGCTTCCTTTCCTTTTTGTGCCCATTTTGGATTCTGTTTGTGTTTCTTCTATTTCTCCGACCTTCCAGCAACGATACATATGTCGCTATTTTAGCTTTTCTCTTTTTGAATTTTAGAGCTAGAGATTTCCCAACCTTGGCATTGCAGCATCTTTCTTTCAGGAAAAGGTAGCGTTGCAAATTTTGTTTGCCTTGTATGACCTGCCTTGGCGTCGTGCTTGGCATTGGTGCTATCGCTATGAACATGGAGAAAGAAGAAACCACATTTTGTCTGTCTTTATTTAACCATATTTTTTGGTTAAATAGTAAATGAATGGTAGGTTTTGCTGCAATAGAGCATCATCATTTCTAAGTTTCACTATCAACTCAGCCAAAGGAAAATGCAGAGGATCAGCACAGTATACAGTAACCTTCCAAGTACAATTACAGCAATGAATGACTAGTTTCAATGGAGTCTCTTCTTAGAATCTCTATTTTCACTTTAATAACTCTTCAAACAATACTTATGGCACAAAAATCATCTTGTTGTTAATGTGGAAAAACACAATAGTTTAGAAAACTGAAATTGAAGATTGGAAAGCTATCCCCAAATTTTAAGCTTTTCATTAAAAAATGTGAACAAGCCATTCAACTTTCTCCACCAAATACAATGCATGCTCTAGAACCACCTTCTTCAACTATCAAATTGCAAAAAATTTTAACCAATTTTATCATGCCAACCTATTCCATGAAATGGCCAAATGTGCCAACAGTTACCAAGTGTTAAACACTACTACTATTACTAAGCGTTAAGCGTATGCTTAAGATGCTTGTACTTATGTACTTTAATTATCACTATGAATTAATTAATTAAATGCATTGAAGTAAAATTATTAAATAATAAATGCATAAAGTAAAAATTAGACTAAGTCCAAGTGCTGTAAGGCTTATTAAGAAAGCCCATCTTTATTGTTATTCACATTGAGATGCTTAGGTACAATAGTGCTCAAATAAAAATTTGTACCCTCAACTTCTACTATAGGCACTTAAGAAAATATTCTAACTTTTGTGAGGAAAAACTACAAGAGTTTAGCCACAACTTATGGATGGATGCCATAAATGTGATTGGTACACACATTTATATAGGTGATAGAAGACACTACATTGACTCATCAAACCTTTCATCGATGCTAATGTGTTGACGTGTCAAGTCCTGCATCGACATGATCACGTTGATGGGATCCCATCAATTCAGCATAGTAACAACAATTCATCATACATTCAAAATTCAATGAAAACCTATCCTCAAGTGAACAAAAGGAGGAACAAGCTTTTTATAAAAATTTGGAAAGGTATGGGATTATTAACTAACTACTAACATGAACAAACACTAAGTGCCCATGTGTATGGATTTATAGTGATTACAAAAACTGGTATTTAGGACAATAAAATTGAACACCATGATGAGAATTGACAGAACAACTCCTCTGGTAGCTTGAAGATGAGGAAGAAAATCAAATGGTTCTAGGTGATGGAAGTTCCTAAGATGCCAAAGGATCTTCTCATACCTCTAGTGCATGCAGCTGTTGTGATTGAGGTTGTGGTTATGGTTGTCCAGCTACAACTATGACTACTAGTGGAAGATAGAAAGCATCAATCAATGCTTTCATATTCTTCTCCTTACTCCTACGATCATGCACTATCCACATAGCATCACCAATGTGGGCTAGTATGGAAACATTATAAGGTTAGGGCATTGCAAGGAACAACTCCTTCACATTGATGAACAAAGCTATGAATTGTTTTCATTCAATATCAAATGCTTTTATAGCATTCTATAGCTCCTGGTAGTCATTCAAGCTTCTGGCTAGGTTCTCAGCTATGGATCTCTAATCAGTGAAGTACTATTTAAGAACATCAAGTTCAACATTTTCTATTTTAATCTTCTGCTTTATTTCTTTATGGTGCTTGAACTACCCACTTGCTTTTCCAAATCTGACCTCAGCCTTCTAATGATCAGCAATGCCAAGTTTTCATAGTGAAGTTTGTCAAGCTTAATGTATTTGGTCATCTCCTCGATCTACAGCTTGTTGAGGTGGATTTCAGCTTTGTTGTATGCGTTCAGCTCATCAAAGATTGGTTGCTATGCATTACCTCCTTCCTGGAGCTATTGTAGAATCTCATTCACCTTTGTGTTCATCAATTTGATTTCTTTTCCCTTTTTTTTATCTCCTTCTACAAACCAACCTAGTCCTTGTAGTGGTTCTTGACTCATTTGAATTTTAGGGCCTCGTTCTTCCAAGCGGTGGTTCAATTGTAGATCTATTGCAAAGGGCATAGACCTACTCCATCAAGAGATTACAATTCTCTACTATCAACTTCCTTAGGTCCATTGTCATCTTGGTAAACTGCTCCTACTATTGTCTCATATATTCAACCATTTTCTTCTTCTAGGCCTCAATAGTATGCAGGTGATGATTATCCTTAGTTAGATTTGCATTCTTCTAATGAACCTCCAACAATTCCTTTTGAATGTTTTAGATGGTGGAATTAGATAAGGATTGGCAAAAGATCACCAACTCCTTTGTGTTCTCAACCTATTGAAGTTTTGTCTTAAGCTACTAAAAATCTTCATCCCTTGTCATTGCTTGGTTGAATACCATGGGATCAACTAGGCAAGATCTAAGCTCTACAACCTCTGCAACCAAGCACTAATTCTCATCTCTAGCTATTTCAAGTTGAGCCTTAGTGATGATGCACTTGCCCCTTTCCTCCAACAACATTGACTAGGTAGCAATAATTTCATCTAGAAGGTTAGACACCTCTAGAATCAATTGTTGAGTGTCCAACAATTGTTCCAGCAACTCCTCATGCTATGATGCACTAAATATTCCACTTTCCATTCTTACAGAGGCCTACAAAGTTGAGTATAGCACTATCTGACACAAATGTTGTAGGAATGTTTAGGGCCTTACCCACGTTTTTTGCCACCACCTCAGCTATCATTACATGCCTTTGATGCTGCATCATCAAGATAGTTTTTCCATCACCCTTCTCCAAGCACACTGAGAAGGTAGTAGCATTTATAAATATTTCTAGAAACTATTGTTATCCTAGAATGGACATTGTTCCCTCTCAAGAACTAGGATTTAAACATGTAAGTGCCTACATTCATTGGATAGAGAAAGTTAGTGTTGTGCACATCAACCAGCTTATTAGATGAGTTATCTCATTTAGATGACTCAAGGCTAGTTAGTAGACAAATAGATCATCACTCAAACCTACTTGTTGCTACTACAAGAGTTATTCTTGGAGCTTTTGCATGTACTCCATAGTAGCACAAATCTCTAGTGTTGTTTCATAAGTAGGTGGTGGTGGTGGCTACTCCTCTTTCTTGGCCACAATAGGGACCTTGTCCTTCATCATTTCTGCCTAAGAGGTAGCAAGAGCATGTCTCAATGTGTCATTGGTGTAGCAAACTATCCCTTCCCTTTTACATAATTTCTAGATGAGAGATGGAAAGGGGAGTGCCTTCCTCCCACGTTCATTTTCTTCAAAATAATTTTCTATCTCCAAATAGATTAGCTATGGGAGGTTAACAGGGAATTTATCACTTAGAGTGGTGTGCAAATGGGCAAAGAAGGTAGTCACCTTGCTAGGCCTCACTATCAGAATAAGGTGATAGGCCACTATCTTGAAGTATGCATGTTTCATCATGGTGAGTGCATCATACTCTTTACAGTCCACTTCATAGCATTGTTGGACCCACTGCTTTTTGGCCTTTGGCCTTTAGGTCTACTTGTATAGAGATCTTTGTCAAATTGGTCCTAGTTTTAGGTAAGCCAAGGGCCTTAGAGATGGCCTTCACCAAGTAGGACACACTTATGTCCTTGATCTTCATAGTGGCATCTAGCTGCCTATTATTCTAGAAGAGATGGGTCTCTCTCATGTACCACTCCCACTAGAAGTGATGATTGGCCATATGGGAGAGCTTTGCAAATATGTTTTAACATCTTTTGGGGTAAATTCTAAGAAGTTACCAAAGTTCAATTCTTGGAGAACTAAACATTGGACATTCCTAGGTTGAATTTACCTAAGGCAGGCATCCATCAATGTTACCTCAAGGTTTGACCTTGGTCCCAATGCCTCATCCCAGTGGGATTGCTCTATTTTAGCTTAGGGAATTTGATAGAAAAATTCCACTTTGAGATTCTCGTGAAGAGGTCCTATTGCACAGGCTTTCGTTGCCTGCTCATGAGGTTGTTCTTATTAGCCCCTTCCAATTCTAGGCTACTTGTCCCTTGATTGAGATGGTCCTCCTTCCTATAGGTGTGTTGGTCTTGATGTCATCTGTAATTACAACATGACCAAGGATTAGCATTTGGTATGTAACTTTATAATGTTCGAGTACCTTATCTCTTTGGATTAGTTACACTTGGTTAAGGTGTGACCATTGTAGATTTGATTATTTTAATATTATTTTATTACTATTTCATTTTAATGTCTACCAAAGTTTGTTGGAAAGGTTTAAATTTCTTAAATTAATGATTTTAATATTATTTTACTAGCTAAACCTTGTGGGAGTTAGAAAAAATTTAAAAATTTTCTTGTCAAAAACTAAGGTTTGTGGTCTACACAACATAGAGCTTACCTCTGATAACTTCAAGAATAAAAAATGAGGTTAACTAGACAAGCGGTGTGAATGATATGGGCTATGGAATGTTCTAGGCTCTAAAAATTGCAAAAACTCCCTCCTCATTTGTGAGAAAATGAGAAAAATTGGCTAGGTGTTGGGTGCTATTTATAGAATTTTTGCCTTGTTAGCTACATTAATAGGATCACGTCAATGTGGCTGACTACATCGATAGGATCCCATTAATGCAATGAAAAAATAGGATTTTTAACTTTGAAAATTAAGGAAAAAATTAAGAGTTTTCATACAAAATTGAAGTCCAAATTAAGCTCAAGAAGCCAAGAACATAATGAAATACATGAAGAGGGCTAGATAATGTTCAAAAAAGGATATTTGATTAGGATAACGATTGAGAAATGCCATGAAGGAGCACACAACTAGACATAAGAAACATGGAGCACAAAAAACTTGAATGCCTAAATGCCTAAGGGATAAGGAACTTAACTAACCAAACCAAGAAGTATGCAAATGGATCCTCCCCATAGTAGGCTTATGCCGCCCTTAATGCCTTTGCATTCCCTCAAACCAAGGAGTTTGTGGGCCCCATGGATGACTAATGGTTATGATAAGTTAAGGACCAAATCACCAAAGAGACTATCTAAAAATTGTAACACATCAAACTAAGACATTAAATAGGATAGGAAAAGAGGCAGTAAGGTGGGGTATGCAATGCAAATATGGATGAGGTGGAGAGTAGACTTGAGTCCCAAATTGTGGTTACATGAAGTCCCTTGTGGATTTTGTGATTACTATGACCCGATAATATTCGTCCTTAGTCCAAATTAAAACCAACCAATTTTAGTGAATTTGCATTAACACTCAAAGATCAATCCAACCCCTCAAGGTAGAAGAATATCACCACAAATCAATCACCATTCCTAAAAGAGAAGAAAATAGGAGTAGGAAGTGAGATGGGCCTTAGTTAGAGGGGACCTTTAGGCATGGGTAACATGTTTTTCTTGTTCCATAACTAGTGCTTGTAGCCCATTATTTTTTCTAAGGGATGTGCTTTGAATTTCCATTATTGCTTTTTTTTTTAAAGTTTTTGGATGGAGACAACACCATTCAAAGACTTTACCTTCCTATTTATTGGTCAACAGTGGAATGGTGAGAAATCCATAAGAACACTCATGAACCTAAAAGGGTAGGCAAGAACAAAGAGCATCAAATCCTCTTGAAGTCACACCCTTTTCTATCCATTTAATCCTTCCCAAGTTAAGAAACTACCAAGGTTACAAGTTCTTTAAAAGTTTCATTTAAGAACGAACTACATATTTCCAAAACAAGGAAACACCATAGAGTTTTGTGAATGGGTGGATGATGTGGACTCACTTCCTATTATCATGATAATGAAACCATGTCTTAGTTATCAACACTAAAACTCAAAGATAGGATCCAAACATTATTAATCAAATAACATTATAGTACAAACCGCCATCAATTGAAAGCCATAGTTGCTCCAAGTCCTAGTGGTAATAAAGGAAAAAAACATAAGAAAAGCCTAAAAGAAATCCAAACCAACTAAAGTAAAGTATAAAAGACATTGTAAAATATTCAAGCAATATAAAAATGTACTAAAAATAGTGAAAAACAAAAAATAAAAAGCACTTATTAGTTCTTTACTCCAAATGGAACATCTCCCCCATGACTAAGTTCATGGCAAAAAAAAAACTACTAATTGGATTATATTCTTCCATGCATTTTTTGAATATTTTTTCATTCTCATTCATGAGCTACTAGATGTCCTTTGGTTTAGTGGCTATTTTGTGGACCTAGTTTTGCACACACTCTTGTTCCTTATGTTCACTATGGACTAGTGTAGAAATTGAGTGAACACTTTGAACCTTTAGCCCATAATTGCACCCTTTGTTATTATTAGTAATCAATGAAATTTTCTGTGTCTCCTCAATGATAGGTTTATCTTTTATTTTTTGTGTTGGGGTAGTGAAAGTTGTTGGCTCTTGCATAGGATTACGAGACATTTTTTCAAAAAAGAAGGATGTTATACCAGATTGGCCTTGTGCTAGTTTTTATGAGCTAGTAGATCTACATGTCTTATTCGCATGATTAGAAACTATCCTAAAGAAGGGACATTTCCTATAATTTTGTAGAGATATACTAACATGATCATTTTTTTGTATGTTCATAGCATAAGTAGCATTCTTTCATTGATGTTGCAATGCCCAACCTACATGTGTTGTTGGTAATGACATATGATGGAGGGAAGTATGAGAATATTGAGGATATGATAGAGGGTGAGAGGCATGAGGTGGTGATCCCATAGAAGATGTTGTGCATTAATGATATTCAGGAGAGAGGTAGTAATGATTTGAGGTAGAAAAAGTAGAACCAATTTGGGAAATAGTTTGTTGAACATAATATCTATATGAGTTCGACTGGCAATAAGGATAGTGCTGGTTTGATGATGTCCTTCCCCATGACTGTGGGTTTTCCACTATAGTTGATAGTAGTTTTGAGGCTAATAAGATGTCCTACTAGGATAGTATAGTTGGTTGTAGGTTTTTCTATAATTACCTGGTGAAAAAGGTAATTTCCTAGGCATTTGCTTTTGTATGAAATTGGGATTCAAAGAAAAAGCTTAATATTCATGTAGATGTAGCATGACTGGGAAATAGTCCTTTGGATGGTCATATAGGCAGATGTCACATCCATCATCATCTTCTGTGATTGAGTCTATAACCTCTTCTTCTATAGCTATTTTTCCTTTCTGTTGATAAGTGTTCCTAGTTGTTTCTTGGTTCTTTTTCCTCTCATTGTTTTAATCACTTGATTATTTTTGTGTTATCCTCTCCTCTATTATTTTTATGTAAGTTGTAACTTTATCATTCATCAAATCCTACATCTTATCTATACTTACTTCAAGCTCATTAATAGAATTTTGTATTAGCAAGGTTTGTTGTGAAATCACCTCATCAAGAGCTACCTCTTTTTCCTCATCATAGACATGAACCCTTTCCTTTAGAATAGTTTGGTCCCAGTTATATTTTTGTACATTCTCTAATTTACATAACTCTCCTTCTTTCGCCACCTATTCCACTAGAATTTTTATCGCATGGGCTCTTAATTCAGATAGTCTCCCATGGATGTAGATCCCAAGGGTCTTCTTCATTTGGTTGAAGCCCATCTATGCTATAGAGAAGCTGCTCCTTTTGAGAAAACCCATGACATGGACATCTACGTAGCAGAGAATAGTATCTATCCAAGCTCACATCCAAGGATTCATGATTTTCTTTCTTGCATCCTTGGATTTGTTTTCTCAAATTAGACACTCTCTCATAGGTTTACTATTTTTCATTGAAAAGCTCAAGCATTGTAGACCATTGATGAATTGGATATGGCTCCAATGATCTATTCCAACTCTCATCCTTTTCTATGAGTGTCCTAGGAAAGAGATTAAGCTTTTGCCACTTACTTTTAATGTTCTATAAGGCACAAGCATCATAGAAGAATTGTAGATAATGTTGTGGATTAGAATTATAGTCGCCCTCAAATCTAGAAATGTTATTCATATCTAATCATTTAATGTGGCTTTCCCTTTGATGCCTATGAGGTATTCTAACTACCTTCTAGATTTGTGTGATGCTTTTAGTTACTAGCAAGGGTTGATTTTCATTAGACATGTCATTGTGACAATTGCCATTTTTGTTTGTCTGATTATGATGATCTTGTCTATGCTCATTTTGATGTCTTTGATTTTGCCCTTAGGTTTGATTTCTATCTTTATCTTGATCCCATAGTCGAGCTCTATCTTTATACCTACATTCATCTTCATCAACATTAGATGTTGAAGAGGAAGAGAAAGATGGTGAATTAGGAGAATTTTCATGGCTCCTATAGTTCTCCCTATGATCCCTTGATGTATCCTTTCTAAATTTAGAGGAGTTCCTAGGCCTTGAGACCATCCTTAATCTATGACTTACTCCATCTCCTCTAGAATTATCTGTACTAGTTGAACATAGTCCTTTCATGTAGTATGAGTCAAAATGAGCATGTGAAACCCCTGCTTGAATTTTCATTTTGGCTCAAATCATATGTTGGCAAATTAACCTTTGATGCAAAAATTGAAAGATAAATAATGATGCAATCATTTTGATGTAGTTCTGTGTGGCCAATTCTTTGTGTCCATATTCATCTAGGTATTATGATTGTATGTTGTCATTATTAAGATTTCTCCTACTGCTATGATCTATGTACGTTTCAATTTCTTATATTTCTGAAGTATTTTAGCTTTCATTTGTAATTATGCTCTATTTATTGTATGTTTTGATTTTTTTTATTTCTAAAGTATTTTAGCTTTAATATTATGCTCTATTGAGGTAATGGTAAAACATGCAACTTTGTGTACTTTATCATGTAGTTTGTGATTTCTCATAACTAAGATGTTATAAGTTTTATATATACATGCACCACTGAAATTGGAAAAGAGTTTATGTAAGTTTTGGTATGTTAGGAAAAAAAGTTAAATAGGAATTGCAAAGAGTAGATCCAAAGCCAAGCATTTTATTTACTTACTTATCTTGTACCTAGGTTTTACTTTGTCCTAAAAATTTGTTTCTTTTTTCTAAATTTCAAAGAGAGCTTTTTTGACTTGGTCTAAGAAAGCTTACAAGGTCAACAACCTCATTTTTTAGAATAGAATATTGTGCAACTTTTTTAACCTTGTGTTTAAGAAAATTTCAATATTATGCATATGTATTTAACAAAGGATAATGTGCATATAACATATTTAGCATGATTCTGAATGTTGAAATTATGAACCTGAGCACAAAAATAATTTAACCAAGGTCATTCAAATATGCATAAAAATAATTTAGATGTCAAAATCTTTCAGTCTACACAATTCTTTCAAGAAATTGTTTTCCCCATCCATAACTACCCAATCCTCATTATTTTATATCTATATTATATTTCTTAATCATTTTAGACATTTTTCATTGCTCTTTTGCATTAATCTCTTTTATGTTTATTTACAAGACTATACCATTTTTGTGCAGTTTTATTTACCAATAAGATCAATTTGGTTGTTGCCACTGTTTTCAATTTGAGATGGTATTTCTTATTTCATTGTATTATTTATTAATTATTTCATCAAAGTTGCAACAGCTAATATTATATATCTATTAGTGACAAATCTAATTTTATTTTAGGATCTTTCATCTATGACTAGGGAACAAGTATATCAAAGAATTCAAAAATTAGAAGATTATATTGATTTTTGTCAAGAATTAAGTCATTTATATAGAGAAAAGTATGTTCAAATTGTAACATTGCAATGAAAAAACAAAAAGATTCTTCAAAGAAAGAAGGATGTAGATTTGTATGTCTCTGTTATGACATAAAAGAGAACATGTGTTTTGGAACTTGGTTTGTAAAATCAAAATTAGAATTAAAGAAAATACTTATGATAAAATATGATTGGAGTTGGAAATGCTTCAATCAGTACGTAGAACTTTAAAAACAAGTTTCAAAAAACACTATTGTGGATTGGTTTAATTTTTGTAGAAGTGTATATGCAAATGCTTTATTAGAAAATCTACAAAAAATGGAGGTCTAGGAAAAATAGTAGAGATAGAAAAATCCAAGTTTGGGAAAAGAAAACATAACAAAGGTAGACTTGTAGTAGATTGTTGGGTATTTGGAGAAATTGAGCATGAGGTAAACAATATGTTTTTTGTTGTTATTCAAAATAGGTCTAAAGAAACATTGATAAATAGCATTTATCAAATGGATTAAGCTTGACTTTATTATTTGTAGTGATATGTGAAAGGTTGATGATTTAGAATGGCTTTATAAACTTTAGTTTGATCATAGGATGGTGAATCACTCACTACATTTTAAAAACCCAATGGTAGGTGTTCATACAAATACCATTGAAAGCACATTGCAAGCAATAAAAGCTAGCATTCCAAAACATGGTTCAAGGCAAGAGTTGCATGATTGATATCTTCTTGAATACATGTGGAGAAGGAAATATGCTCCAACAAAAGAGGATGCATTTTTAATGTTGGTTAAACATATTGTTGAATTTTGTATGAACCCTTCTAATAATATATACCATTAATTACTTCATTGTGTGTTCTTAAAATTATATGATATTTTATTATATGAATTAAGAACATTATCTTCTAAATTTATGTTCAAAACCCCTCATAACTTTATAAATGACCAAATTATTTTTTAAAATTGAGGAAATTTGTAATGCTTTAAATAAACCTATGCTTATTATATAGGAAGGAAGTGTTACAACCTAAAATATATGACTATAAGCATATCCCAAGACATATAGCCAAAATGATACATTAAAAGACATGGATTCCTCTTTAGCTAATCACTAGTGGCTCAAATAGTTATATCATTGGCTTGTTAAACAAGGGGTTATAGGTATTATTATATTCTTCTAATTTTTTAATATACTTTATTGGCTATAGTCTTGGGCTATACATATAGTTAGCTTATTTTAGGTTTGACCTACCCTTTCCAACTTATCATTTGATTTCAAACCTATCTTATGTCTTCTCTTATTAATTAAGAGTTAGCTTTTATATGGTTTCGTGCATGCTAAAGCCTTTGATTGGTAAATTCAAATGAGGCATTACATCCATAAAAACATAAATTTTTTGTTTTGTCACCTAAAATTAAATAGCACTAATATAATCAAGAAAATCATAAGAAACTTTTTTCATCAATTATTTCCCAAATTTCCCAAAACGTCAATTGAATAGGCAAGAAATATTATGCAAGAAAGTTATGCTCCCTCTGTTTTAGAAAGAAAAACCAAACACGAGAGAACAACACCAGTTAATAGCAATTGAGAAAGGTTGATCAAAGTCAACTCCTATATTGTGCAATATTCCCCATGTGACTATAATATGAAGCTAAACTATGGTGCAGATGATAGTCATAGTAGTGGTGGTAGATTCCTTGAGCAAGCAATCTTGAAAAATACATAGCTTCTAACATTTCTTCTGACTATTGAGCTGACCATAACTAAGGTCATTTTTCATCAATGTATATTTAGATCCAAATATAAATTCACTTTGTTTAAACCATAGCTAAATGACACTACACTTTCTAGCTTCATCCTTTTATAAGTGATTATCATTTAAACCACCCTATTTCTTCCAGCAATGCTTCTTGTTATTCTCCTTAAAGATTCTTTAAAAAGGACTTCTTTTTTTCATGTGCCTATTTTACTTCACTTCTTTAATATACTTATTCTATTACTATAAAAGACATTGAAATTGAACAAGTCTCATTTCCTTATAGCCATGCCTATGCAATGACCCTCATTTACCCATGCATTTTCTTTGATCTCTACATCAATATTGAAGGACATTGTGGCCAAGCCTTGCCATTTGCTTTTGCTCCATGTTCCTTTTACAGTTAATGCTTAGTGTCATCATTGGTTGTAGCAGTGGCTATGAGCCTTCATGTGTTCGTTGTTATGGTTGTGATTGTGACTATAACAACTTTGCATCTAGCTATCTACATTGCTAGCACTACCATATGTTGTATATATCTTTCTTCAAGATCTCTCTTGATTATTTGACATCATTGTAGTAGTTAAGACCTTTTTATTTTTCCAAATCTTGATGTAGAAATTTGAATCTTTATGATGGTGGCCATTGTTTCTTTAACATAATCCAAAATATTTCTCTCAATGAAATATCTGACTCTTTCTCTGCAACACCTAGTACAGCTAATTTGTTCACTTATGATACCATTAGGTATTGACAAGATTCAATCGAGGTTATTCAAGCTATAAAGCCAAAATAAAATTCAAGCACTCTACTTTGAAACTCAATGAAAGGATTGAGAGTATTGCAAAAGATGAGAGAAAAAGAAAATTAGAATAGCCATACATCAAACTTCATGATAAAACACAAAATAATGCATAGAAATGAGATATTCTTCCAAATCCCCAACCCAGTGCTTAGGGTAAGCAATAGGGTACCACATTTCCACTAGCATTATCATGTATTTATATATTGAAACCTACAATAATATGCTTCAAATAAGCTTTGACTAATCACTTTCTTATTGGTATCCTTCTTCATTAACTCACATACATATCCCTTTATTTATGAGATTGCTCTCTATCTAATGTATCTTGAATAGGTACATGAATAATATGATCTTTTAGTACTTGTTACATTTGTACCTTATTAATTAGTACATACTATTTTTATCATTCTCTTACTTTATTATACACCACACATTAAATGTTGACATTATATATTCTTAGAGGGAAGGCATCAAGGACCATGGTAATGGCCCCACACATAATACACACAATAAAGGCATCACCAAAACTACAATTCATGTTAAATACAAGAGAAATAACTCTCATAAATCAATATAAATGATAATAACTAACTCTAAAGAACTGCAAAATAGAAACCTCATAATTTAAAATTCAAAATTATAATATACTAGAGAAACACCATACAATATATATATTAAAACATTAATAATATTTGGAGCAACATTATCCAAATACTGTTGAGCATACCATAATGAATGAATCAAGGATAGAAGACCTAGGGACTATGCCTACCATCAACCTTAAGCCGTTGTTTACAATCATTGATCATTCCTTAGATTGCTGAAGAATCCAAAAAACTTATCCTTGATACATCTTTAGTACCAAATGTTATTATGTCTAGGCCCATGGTTGGTGCTTGCAAGTTCCACTATGGTAGAAAAGTTAAATTTTTTTTGGTAAACCTCTTGTTTTAGTCAATTCCTAATAATAATATGCATTATATGTTGCTTGCATGTTCTATTATAACCAAGGCATTCCAAATTTGTTGCAGACCTTTTATTTTAGTCAGATCCATATCATATGTTATGTGTGATTTTGAATCATGCAAACTTTATGGAAGAAAGAATACATACATAATCAGAAGAGGGAGAAATTCCAGCACTACGAAAATTCCATTATTATCTTTGTAGCAAAATTTCCCAGTATACAGCCAAGGAATTAGATGTCTGTTTATATTAATAAAAAGAAAGAAACAGAACATTTCAGGCATAGGAAGTTTCATGTCGAATTGAACTTCTTCAAATTGTTTCAGAAAAGGAAGAAGGAGAAGAAAGAAATAAAAAACAAAAAATACATGTCCTTTTTTGTCAAAATCGATATTCCTTTTCCTGACTTGTGAATGCCGTGTTCCAAAATGCTTTGGCTCCAATCATTTAGGTTGGTTGGGACAGTAATCCCCAGCCTTCAGAGATGCAAACCAAACCCTTTTTGCAGCCAGTTACTCTATTTTCCCAACTATTGCAGAAGTCAAATTTCTGACGATTGATTTGTCAGAATACTTCGCAACCCACTTAAAAGTCACAGCGTTCCTATACGTGCTGCATATAATCTTGTCTATAATAAGTTGGATGCAAATCCCAAACGCTGGACAGTAAAATATTTATTAGACCACAAATTTTGAGTAAAAAAATATTTTTCAGTCATCTGCCCTTCTTTCGAATAAAAGCAGCTAAGTTTTACAAAATTAACTGAAATCAACTGAATTCTCAGAAGCTTTCCTGTGATCCTTCAGCAAGAATAGAATATTTTATATTTGGGATTTCTCTGGTCGTTCAAACAAAAACTAAAGTAAAATCATTAAATGTTTACATGCTTACTTTTAGAGACAGTTAAGGAAAATATTAACGTGTTGTTTAATGAGTTTTCTTTTAAATCCATTTTAGAATTTCTATAAGAACAGATAATTTTTTAAAATAAGAATTCCTATTTTTAAATTTCCCCTTTTTAAGTCAATCTTCCGAAGTATAATGATTACCGTTTCCCCATATTCTGTAAGATAATCACAAACTACAAGGTCCAACCATTAATAAAGAGCATCAATGTAAGAAAAGGGCATGTTAAACTTTAAATTGTGCCACTGCTCAACTAATGCTTTACGCTTGTTTAGCTTTAATAGCTATTATAGACACAATTTACCTTTCTGTATACTCTATTATTGAACTTTAAATTAATCATCTTTCCTCTGCATTTTAGAAACAATAAACTGGGTATTTCTTAAAGTTACCATTGAGTATCAGGTATCTCATGCCTTCCAAGAAGACAATGGAGGTGTCTCTGATCCTTTCCAAGTCAAGTGTATCCATCTTTCTGGGTAGCTTTCACCTGAAACAACGGATAAGACAGTACTTTCTAGTTCTTGTATATCTTCGGAAGTCAAATTCACAGAAAGTGCACCTATGTTATTTTCCAGATTCTTCAATTGTGTTGTCCCAGGAATAGGGACAACATCCTCTCCCTGGCTATGGAGCCATGCTAGAGCTAACTGTGAAGGCGAGCAGCCCTTTTTGGAAGCTATTCTGGATAAGTTTTCGTATGCAACTTTGTTCTTTTCCAGATTCTCTCCTTGGAACCTCGGCAATCCCTATAATAGGAGTGCATGATCATCAGAGTAAAGAACAAGGTTATATCGGTTTTTATGAACATTGGAATAGCAACTACAATATGAACGAGAAGTTTAGAAAATGAAGAAACTTATTTCGAAAAATCAACCCCAAAACTTCAGATGAATAAACCCAAATAAGACGGCGCTGAATTGCGAACACTTCCTAACCTAATGTCAAGCTTACGTTTGTCCATTTCTTACGTTAAACCTGGAGTTGCATAAACATGCCAGCAGAAAAGCAGGGTGTTGGAAGTTAATTGAAATATTGAATCATGTGAAAATTGGAAGTCTTGTACTACTAAGATTTCACACACGAATTACAGCAATTAAATATTAGATTCTGTTAGTAATACATAAATATGACACGCAGTGAAGGTCTGTAAAACCAAACATAAATTTGTGATATAACTTTGAAGTACCTTTCTTAAATCATAATCTGATGCATTCTCCAAAGCTTTAGCACCAGACGAAAGGAAACCCCTTCCAAGGGGACTATATGCAACAATACCAATCCCAAGCTCCCTGTGATAATATAATGATAAGGCTTAAATATTTTTCCAATTCCTCTATGAATTTCTTTGATCTGAAAACATTCCTTGCTCAGTATGATACCTGCAGACTGGAATGACCTCTTCTTCAACATCTCTGCTCCACAGAGACCATTCTATTTGCACTGCTGTTATAGGATGAACATTATGGGCCCTTCTAACTGTCTCTGCTGATGCCTCTGAAAGACCAATATATTTTACTTTTCCCTCTGCAACCAACTTTTTCATTTCTCCAACCTGTAAAGATTAAACCCTTAAGATGAAAATTAGAAAAGCAAAACAAATCCACAAAGAAAACAAGGAAAATTTTGAAATCAATTTTTTTTTAAAAAAAGGTAGCATGTGTTATCGATGCTAAACTAAACCAAAAGAACCCTTTCTAATCATACGGTGACTTCAATTGGCACACTGGTGTCCACTCTGTGCTGGTAGTAAAGATCAATACAATCAACATCAAGCCTCTCCAAGCTAGCTTCACAGGCAGCCCTCACATATGCAGGTTCTCCATGAACATTCATCTGAGGATCAAACCCAAATTTGGTAGCCAGTTGAACTTTGTCTCTGATTCCCTTTAGGGCCTGCAAAATCAATCCATACACTTGAATTTTGCCACCAATTCCATCATATCCCAGTGACTGATTCAGATCCCTATATCATTTTACCTTTCCTAGAAGGATTTCACTGGTGAAGGGTCCATAGATGTCGGAAGTATCAATAAATGTAACGCCTCTGGATACGGAGTGTCGAATGAGTGAAATCATTTCATCATCGGGTTTCCTGGGCCCATAGTACCCACACATTGCAGCACAACCCAATCCTTGTCTTGAGACATGGAGTCCTTGAGATCCCAACTTCAACAAAGGTACCAACCCAGGTGCTGCTGCCGCCATTCTCAAAACCCTGTAAAATGTCTGCGACTGTGCCAGAAATTCGGGTGGAAAATGTCTTGATCCGCTCATCTATCCAGGATTACGCGGGCTCGGAGTAGTGTAAACGTGCCGCATCATTTTTGACCTTTTAGTTTTGGAATTCTTTTTTCCAAATATAGAACCATCAAATTCATAATCAAAACATAATAGTGAGGTGATAATGGTTTATAAAGGGATTGGTGAAAAGAGAAATAAGATACTTACCATGGGTACAATAGATCGTGTGTGTAAAGTATAATTAAAATAATTAATGATTAAAATAATTAATTATACTATTAGAATATATAGTTAAGTTAAGATACAATCATTAATTTCTGAACTTAATCCATTAGTAGTTACGAACGGTCATGATGATTCAACAAAGAGTTGCAATTCTCTACAAACGATAGGAAAGCACAACTTGTAAAAATAGAAATAAAGAATAATAAGATGAAGGTGAAAATACAACTTGTGAGTGGAGAATGTGAAAAGAACCATGAGGAAGAGGAAGTGGAAAAAGAATCATAGAGTTCATAACATGTATTAAACCTTGTGGGCCAACTCACAAAAGGGAAAACATTGTGAACCAATTCATGAAGAATGAAAATAAGCAATTGTAAGTAAAGAAGTTTATGAAACAACAACAATCATAATTTGTAATGCAAGAATCCTTCAAACTCTTCCAAATGAAACCCTAAGGAGATGAAGTAGCCATTAGTCTCATTTGTAAGATTAATGAGCAAGTATTGTTGAAGACAAGAAATAGATTTCTATGACACTAAGATCCAATTTCTTAAATAAGAAGAGAAGGCATATAGAAGGTTATTGATGAGCTGTTAGGTATTCTATCATTCCACCATACAAGTCACAAGCATTTACATGCAACTCAATTGTAATCTGTAGATGGACAATGTAAGTATGCTAGAAGTTGATAATTGATTCATAATCATTGTCTTTCTACTTTAAGTTAGTGAAGATCAAGTGTATGGTTAACTCCTAGTGAGGCATATGATATGTTGATGTTGTTAGGCTCTTAGTACTCCTAGTTGTAGACATAATGAAGTGAGTATTAAATTCTATGTAATAGCAGGAATGTAAATCTATTTTAGCCTAGAGTGATGAGCATTCAGTCTTAGCTTGCTAGTCACATCTTGGGCTCATACAATTGTTACTGGGATTACCAAGTGAAGTCAATGTTGAGTGAATCAATCAAAACCACTACTGGGTTACCAAATAATTACACTTAAACTCTCGAAACTAGTAATAGTCATTTTGCTTAACTAATGAGCATGTAAAGTAAAGTACTTGCAAATATAAAGTGCTAAGCTAAAGTAAATAGGAAAATTAAGCTAAGTATATCAAAAGAACTAAGGAAATGTTTTAATGAAGAAAAGCAATCTTGATCTTTATTGTCAAACAAGAATCATGCCCAAGTATAATCCACTCGAATAAAGACATCGTACAACTGCTCAACACTACACTGTGGGCATTCACTCTCTATCACTAACTATGGAAACAAATTGTAAGAATCTAGCTAAGGTGGAATGAAAATTGTTGTTGATGGTGCAACCAAGTGTTGATATTTATAGGGCCACATAGATCCCAAGATACTACATCAACGATGACATAGGTAGAGATATGATATCATTGATACAATATTGTAGATACAATAGCATGCTTGGGAAAAAATGGTTTTATCATATCCCCCACAATTAATTGGAAACACATCCTTGAGTTAATAAATGAGGATAGAGTCCATTACAAAATTGGGAGGTGGACTTTCACTTGACTTGACTAACTATATACATAACTTTGAATGCTACATTGTAGTTTGAGTGGTGTTCTTACAAAATTATAATGCATAACATGATGGACACATTTGACAACAAAACAAAATGAAGTAGCTTAATGTAGCCTTTATGTTCCTGGTGGTGGAGGCTTTTCCATTAGCTTCTTCCCCTTATCATTAGGCTTTTGGAATTGATATCTATTTAGGAGCACCTAAAGTTTTTCTTCTTCTATCCTAGGATCATGTATCATCCATGTGGATTGTGCAATATTTGATGGAGTTGGTACATTCCATGGGCACAACAATTGTGGGAACATCTTGTTTGCTTTAATGTACCATGCTGAAAATTGCCTTTGTTCCTCTTTGAATGCTCTGGCCACCTTTATTAATTCTTGATAATCAGGCATCTATTATGCTAGATTTGTTGCAACATCTTTTTGTCCTTGGTAGCTGGCCTTGATAATTTCAAGCTCTAAGTTTGTTACATTTAACTTTTGCAGTGCATCCTTTCAATCTGAAAACTCTTTTTTCATATAGTGCATATACGAATACTACCTATTACTCAAGCTCATTGTGTCATGGCCCTACTACTAACATGGATAGGTTGGTGTATCGAAGGTTGGCTAATCCCATGTACTCTATTAAATCCTTAATTTGTAGGTCTTTCTTCTTTATTTTGCCTAGTGGACATGGACAAGGTTGTCCAAGATGGGCTACCAATCTAGTGTCTGTGCAGTGATGGTATTGATTTTGGCCTTTTCCATCTAGATCTCATTTTCATTGATTTGTTTGTACATATGCACTTGGTTCCTGAAATGTTCTTTGAGCTTCTGATGTTTCTTTGCCTCATTCTTCCATGCACTTACTTTGACTGTAGACTTTTGGCAGATGGCACGCACTTCTTCCAATGATAGGGTTCTATTTTTATTAGACCAATTTGTTCATATCTTGGTTGACATGAATGAATTATTCTCATAGCTGATGATGGCTTTCTTCAAGAACATTTTTCTATTTCTTAACATCTATGAACCTAGTGTTATCTATAGCAAGATTTTTGTTCTTCTCTTCTAGGGCAATGATAGTTTTTGCATGTACATATGTCCAAGCTTCAACTACTGATGCATTTCACATAGCCTTTTTTATCTCCATCTCCACTTGTATATTTTGGGCAATCAACTATCTAACTTAATTAGTCCTAAATTGTTTGAGCTAGTTTGAGGCTACAAATTTTGTAGGCTCCCTTCTCTCTACTCTCAAAGCTACTAGTTTTTCTTGTAGCCTTTGCACTTCATTCTTGATGTGCTCTACCCTTGTTTCTATCATTATTAGCTTTTCTTTTATGGTTATTAGATCAAAATGCACTACAATGATATCACTAAGGATATCAAAGAGATTTTGCATGACTTGACTCATCTGTTGTAGTCTTTCAAGAACATCTTCATGCTTTGTTGGTGTCATGGATATGATAGCTAGCATTTGAGCATCTTTGACTCTAGAATATCAATTGGTGGCACAACAGGAACATTGAAAGAGTTTTTGATATGGTTAATTATAACTTCTACTACTCCTGTTTCATCTTGGTGTTGCATTATCATGACTTTGGTACCTTCACTAGTTTCTAACATCACCTTGAAGGATGTTGTGTTCCCTAATATCTATTATGTCCAATCATCCTCTTCTCCTACCTACAAAGATACCTATTCACTAGTAGGTCCTATAAAACCATGGGCCTTATGAAGCTATCTCTTACTTTATAAAGAGTAGAACCTTTCCTAGCTCCCTAAATGATAGTGTCTACAATTTATCATAGATGACTCATGGAAGGTCAATAGTCTTGTGGTGGTAATAGATCTTGTTGTTCAAGCCTATCACCCATCGATGTTGACTAAGTAGGTCTTGCTTATTGCTATTATCTAGTAGTTGGAATGTTATTGGCAGGTGTAGAACTTGATGCTCCCTCAATGCCTAGTAGCATTTTTAGCTAATCCTTCTTAGGTAACACTATATTTGACATCTTTGTGTAGGATGCATTTTTGGCTTTCCTTGGAACATCATTTTTGTAGCTTAGGATCCCCACTTTATTGCATAGCTTCCTAATTAGGCAAGGGAATGAAAATGTAAGTTTCCCTACCTTCTTCTCCTCGAACCCTTTTTGGATCTCTAGGAAGAACATATGGGCAATGTTGACATTGAACTTTCCCATCAGAATTGCACTTCCTATGGTTGCATAGGTAGAGATCTTATTGTGCCTTTTTGTCAGGAACAAATGACAGGTTCTAATCTTAAAGTAAATTTTTTCTTTAGTAGTTAGCTCATTGTAATCCTTGTCCTTCTTTCGATAAGCTCTTTGTAGCCATAAATTTTTTGCATCTGTGTCAAACCTTGTAAATATCTATGTGACATTGGCTCTAATAATTGCAATGTTTAGTGCATTTATAATTACCTCAACAAAACATGGCATTGAGACTCCTTTGATTTTCACAGTTTCATCATCTTATTTTTTTCTCTAAAACTGGTAAACTTCTTCCAAATACCATTCATTATTACATGCTAAGGTTGGCCATAAGGGAGGGGCTTGAAATTTTATCTTAAAAACTTCTAGAGTAAACTCCATGCATGGTTCAAATTTTAATTCCATAATGACTGTGGACATTATGGACTTCTCCTAGATGGCTTGAAGGAAGTTTAGAGATAGCGTGAGGCATTGTCCCTATTTTGGTGTTGGTGGTGCCTCTACTTCAGCTTGTGTTGATTGTTCAGTAGCAAGGATCTGTTGATGAACACTAAATGATTAAGTGTCCTACTCTACATATTCAGCCTATGGAGTATGTTCTCCTTCTTGGTGTCTTCCTTGAACTCTTGGTCTTTTGCTACTATGGTGTGAGCATCCCTCTATTACAGGTCTCTTCAAAGCCATCTGAAATCATTAAGAATTCAAGGTTACTAAGGGATTTCAAACTAGTTTCTAACAATTCATAATCCTTTCTCATATTATTGGTTTGATCTATTTTTTATCCTTTTCATTAGTTATGGCTCTTATCATGATTGCAAAGTTAGAGAAATTTCAAAAAGACCCCTAACAGTTATATCTTTGATTATCATGACCTCTCATAGTTATCATTTTCTTGTTTTCTATACCATGGAATGGTTGGTTAGGAGAATTAATTAAGTCCATTGGCTTTTATTTTATTATTTAATTGAATTATTATTATTATATTCTTATACTTACCCTTTATATTATCTTCTAGACATTAGAAAATTCTAGCTTAACCTTCCTTATCTACACACAATGTACCCTTCCCCCCCACCCCCACTGAGTAAGTTGAGCACTTCAAGATCAACATGGTTTAAGAATTTCACAAATTAGAGTTGTGATGAGGAACTTATGATGTTGGGAAGCTCAACCATCAAAGCTTAGAAAAATAGCAAAAAATCCTCTTGCTTTGAAATGGAAAAATGAAAATAATTTCTAACTCCTACGTGTATATATAGTTTTTCTATATAAACAATGTCATTGATACAACATTGTAGCTCTGATGTTGTATCACCTAATATATCGTAGCTACAACATAATTGTTCAAAAATATTGATTTTTGAGCCATTTCTAATAAAAAAAATTAAGTCAATTGAATAGTTTGGAAGATGTAGAGGTTGTCTAAAGGATCTTGAATCATAAATGATGCTTGGATTATGAATGTTTGATGTTGAAAGGTCATAAGGAAGGAATCTTGGGCAAAAAATGTCAATTAGATAGATATGAGATGGATTGAGAACTATCAAAGGTATGGTCAGATATCAAGACATAGAGAAGTAAAAATTATGAGTTAAAGTGTCTTGGAGGTATAAGATGATGCGGAATTGTTCATTAGATATGAGGTACAAGAGTTATACAAGTGGGTCCTTTCCAAAGTAGGATTCAACCCTTAGTGTCATTATGTAACCACATCTACAAGTACCCATAGGTACTTAAGGAGTTGAATGTAGAACATACCTATCTTGAAAAACACACATGTGTATTATGCAAAATCATGAAAGTATGATTAAATATACCAATGAGGTGGAATGGGTTTAGAAGGGATTACATAAATTGGGACATGGGATGTCTTACCATAGGAATAATGGATCTTTGTATATAATGTGTGATTAAAATGATCACTAACCTTTTTGTCCAAGAACCAAACCAAGTCCATACCACTTACAAGTGACATTGCATTGTATCATCCCCAAAACTCACAACCATAAGACTACCACTATTGCAAGAAGCATTACCACTTGGCAATGTAGTTCAAGGAAGGAGTTTATTAATAATGTACTTATTTTTGATATTTCTTGAAAAGGCATCTACCTTCAGACATGGCTAACATGTCTTTCCAGTGGGACCCCAGAAATTTTATTCTATGCTTTTATTATATTTTTACTATGTCAACCTTACCAATGGACTACCTTCATGCATGGGTAACATGTCTTTCCAATAATATGGTAAGGAAACACTTATTGTACTCATACTTCCATTTTTCATTATAACTAAAGAAAATAATACAATCTTAACAATAGGATAAAACTCATAGTAGTAGTCTTAGAGAATCCACAAATTCCCTTGATGTCACACCCTTCTCATTCTCACTTGGTTCTTCACTTTTCTATCCAATAATAAGGAGCATAAGTTTATTTTATTCTTATTATGAAAAGAATATCATTATTACCATGGTAAGAACATCTTATTATTGGAAATGAGTGTATGGATGATGTGGTCTCATTGTATATAGAATCAATCCTTCCATGATTTGATGACAAAGGGTAATCTTCACCTTATTGGGACTATATCTTGCTTTATTCCTTTGCACTTTACACAAAAATATATACAAGGTAAATGATTAAAAATCATAGAAAATGATAAGAATGGAAAATATAGAGAAATAATTTAATAGATATTAAAGAATAGAAAATGATTAAGAAATAAGAGAAGTATAAAAGAATGAAAAAGACATTAAATAATGTAAGAGTTGATGAGAAATATAAAAAGGTATAACAAAAAATTGAAATAAAAAAATTAGAAAACAAAAAAATTAAAAAGCACTTATTAATTCCTAAGTTAAGATAGGACATCTCCCAAATGATTGAACTCATGGGCAAGTGTTTAGAAAATGGATCCTAGACACCTAGTCTCTTATTTATCATCCTTAGTAATTTAGAACTTCATTTATTATCCTATGTATCATTGATGATAATCAAATTCTGATCTCTTGGAGATATCTATTTTGTTGGACCAGATAGTCTTTCCATTGCAAAATATCCAACTACATTTTCTTGTTTATTCTTAAATTCAAATTTTGAGTCTCCATTTCCACTATTTGTTGGTGTATACTTATGGTTTAGGATGTCCTTTTGTAAGTTTGCAATTGGGATCATTTTCTTGGGATAGGAGTTAATAAGTGAGTCATATGTTGCCATGCATGTTTTGGATAATTTCATGTTCTCATCTTTTGACCACTGGGTGTATTTTGGTTTAGTGATCATTGTCTCTTTTTGTGCAAACACTTGTTCTTCACATTTGTTGTGGGTTGCTGTAAGGATTATGTTAACATTCTAAAATTTCGATCCACAACTTCACCCTTCTTTATCATCAGTAATGCATGAAATTCATTGTGAATGTATGGATTCTTTCTCATCTTCCTTTTTCTAAGGATAATTTTTTTATTCCTAACTTAGCATCAATTGTGCTAAGCCATTCTATCCCCATAATGATAGGAAATTCCCTATTGTCATTCTTCACATTGATCACAAGAAATCTACTGGATAAGACCATCCATTGATAGTGGTTACTGCATCTTCTATCTATTCCAAAGGAATGGTGATAGATTGATCTACTACCTCTAATCTTATATTGCACTTATTTAAGGAAGGTAGGTTTTATGCCTTGTATGTTTCTTGAGATATCAAGTTAACTATAGAACTTGAGTCCAGTAGAGCCTTGCAATGTGAATTTTCACTGATTTGTAAATAAATTAGAGGGTTTCCTAAATCTATTCTTTTCTTAGGAAGAGTTCATGATTTTATCCAATTTGATACTATATCAATGAGTAATGAACTTGTAATCTTTTGATTTGATTATTATGAAAGCATGGTGCTTGTAGTAGGATCTATCATAGGAGAAACTATTTTGGATGGATCCTTGCTATACCATCCTTTTCTAAACTTGTACTAAAGAAAGGATGTTTCCTTGACATTTCTTTAGTATGAACCTCTCTTTCTATATTCACTGTTCTTGTATCACTTTTCTATTATGGTTGTGATGGTAGTTCTCCTTGCATAATTGATCATAGTACTGGTGGTAGGGAGTTACGAGTTAAGATTGGTAAACTAGCTATTGGTGGATGTGCATAAGAATCAGGATCCATCCTTGGAGTAGTGGGCTTGTAATATTCAAGTGGATAGTAGTAATAGAAAGCATGGAGTAAAGCATTTTCAGGAGAGATTAGATGTTGGAAGTAAAATCCATAAGGATCAACTTACCTGCATGGATATTGTTACCTTGGTAGTGACATTCCCCATGCTTGTGGTTATCACCATTGTTGTTGCTATTGCTCTTGGGGTTGAGGATAGGCTCTGCTTAGATTGTATGTTAGTTGTAAAGGTTATCTAAGATTACCCTAAGGATAAGATAATCATCTTGGCATATGCTTTTTAATGAGTCTTGGGTTAAGTGCATATGCTCTAGATTCTTGCAAGTGGATCATGATAGCACAACATCCTTTAGGGTGTTCATATTGGCATACTTTGCATCCTTCCTCTTCTTCTGAACTAAATTCTTCCACAAAGTATGTTTAGAATCTTAACATAGGCATATTGGCATACTTTGCATCCTTAAATATAGCAACTTTTCCTTTGTGTTTATAACTATTATCCATGATCTCTTTTCTTCTTCTTATCTTTGCCTCTATTTAGTGCTTGATCAGTCTTTTCTTCTACCATCTTAAGAGCTGTAGCAAATTTTTCATTCACTAAGTCCCCACATTTTCTCTACCTTCATTGCTATGTCATTAACCAATTTCTAAATTGATAGAGTCTTCTTTTGGATGACATCTTCTAAGGTTTCATCTTCTTGTTTGTCACACATTTTGATGTCTTGTTTTCTTATTAAAGGATCTTGATTGTACTCTTTAGCTGATTCTCTTTTCTTTAACTCTCCTTCATCTTTTGTCACTTGGTTTATTAACCTTTGAATTTGATGGACAATCATCTTTGATAATGTTCCTTGGGCATAGACCCCAAGGGTTTTTCTAGTTTTGTTTAGTAACTAATGAATCGTGGTTTGTTAGGTGGTGATCTCAAATCCTTGATATTGGGTATGTGATATTGTAGCCTTGATAATGATATCAGATGCACGATATCATGATTCCTATGTAAGCTTATAAATGCACATTTGGGTGCATAGAAAGGGGGGATTTTTTTTTCAAGTATAGAGTAGAGTCTTTTTGTCAGTTTTTAGTTAATTTTAATTCTTTCCCCAATGCATGACCGTAGTGTGATGATTGTAATTGTATGGAACCTTTATTCAAGTGTGATGTACTTGGACACACACATGATCGACAATAAAGATCGAGCTGAAAATTTATTTGGCTTTTTCATATTCCATAATAACACAAGATCACTGATTTTAAAAATTCTTTTCAAGACCTTTCTATCAAACCATATTTTAACTTGAAAAGAATTCTTTAATAAATTAACCGTAGCTCTATCAATCTCAACTTCTCTTTTAATAAGCAAGGTCATGAAAATTCTATCTTTATCGATTTTCTTACTATACTTTTACACAAAATTAGAGGCTCAGCTTATAATCTTATTCATAATTCTATTGTAGGCTTGGAACCTATAATAGAGACAAAAAAGATTCCATCATTTTAGCATTCACTTAGTTTTTAATTATTTAATTGTTATTGTTATTTATTATTTACTTAATTAATATTTCTTTACCATCATTTACTATTCTTATTATTAAATGCGAAATGAGTATGACTTAATCATGAAAATTTAAGTGTAACTACTTGGTAACCCAATAGTGTATCTAGGAGCACTCAAGTAATATGCACTTGGTAATCCCAGAATTAGTACACAAGGTCCAAGATGCATACGGATGATTAAGGATGGATGCTCATCGTACTTAGGCTATTT
The DNA here is from genome assembly GCA_015680685.1 of Gnetum montanum. NCBI lineage: Eukaryota > Viridiplantae > Streptophyta > Gnetopsida > Gnetales > Gnetaceae > Gnetum > Gnetum montanum. The sequence continues at coordinate 199,882 of MNCI01036033.1, forward strand.
TAGGTTTTGCTTCTCATTACCTATTAGTTTAAAACAAGATTATTTTCCATTATTTCTAGGAGTAGAACTAGTTTAGGATCACATCATTCGCCTCACTTTGGACTAAACCATACATGACCAAGTAAATACTAGTCTAGGTGGGAAGACAACAAACTACGATCAATGTGTAACTATCTATATACCACAACTAGTCTATTTGCGAAGTTTGACCGAATCGTGCGTGAACACTTGTATTTGTATGCTTGAGTGTAGGGGTACCTCATCACTCATCATTGGCATTGTTGCCAGGGACGATGCTAGTTATCTAGATTAGTTACATCATCCAAGATCGCTATAATGAAGCCTTGACGATATATTTTAGAAAGAAGTAATTGCAAATAAGTCACACACAAATTCACAACAGTGTGTCTCTCACAAGACTATGATAACGCAACAACTAGTAAGGCAATTTATTGGAGAGCCAACGAATTATATGATAATGAAGATGAGATTTTGAGTACTCAATCTTATGCAGGGGTTCCCTATGTACATAAACGAAGACAACATCGTCCCAACTCAAAAATTCATAATCTACCTAGTGACAATGAACCCCTGTTGGCCACTATGAACCTAATGCATACACAAGAGGTTATTCAAATATCTTGTTGGCATCAAAAGGAAATTTGTCTACCCAGGCTTGATTTAAACAACTTTCCCAAGTTTTTAGGAGGCTATGATTTAGATCCACAACATCATTTACAAGCCTTCCATGATGCCTATGCATGGAAAAATATTGATAATGGGTGCAAAAACTTAAGCTCTTTCCTACAACACTTGTTGGCCAAGCAAAAGTATGGTATAGGTCCTTAAGACCAAAATCAATTCTACGTTGGCCAACAATGGTAGGAATCTTCAATGAAAGATATCAAACCTATGTAAGAGTGTCAGCATTGATGAGAAAAATCCAAGAATGGAAATAGGGGCAACATGAACCCTTGGACATGGCCTTAGAAAGATATTATTCATTGTTAAACAATTGCCCAGGGCATGGATTCTCTGAGGAGAGGCTAATGTACCACATCATGGATGAGCTTCGTAATCAAACAAGGGAGACCCTAGGGATGTATGCCCAAGGTTAACTATATGAGCTAAAAACCCACCAATTCCAAGAGTTTATTAAGTGAGTAGTAGAAGAAGAAGGATAAATGGCTAAATGGGAGAATGTTGAAAGCTTTCAATAGGACCAAAATCTCGAAATAGCAAAGGTCCATGATCATGAAGGGGAGAAATCAACTCACTTAAAGGAGGTGGAATCATCTTTGCCAATACTACAATCACTAGATAAAATTGAGGCAAAGATCAATAAGATGATGGAATGGATACTTGCAAGATGTGGAGAATATGCCAACACTATTAGAGGTAGAACCATGACAAAATAAGAAACAGGACAAAACACCACTAGACAATTAGAAAGAAGGGTTGAAGAGAATAAGGATAAGAACTCAATTTCTAATCATATGTATCAATGTAACATTTTCCTGCATGATCACCCCAAAGGTTAATGCCCAATATTGTCATATTTACATGAGCATTGGGGAGGAATGCTACATCCAGATTTTGTATAGATGTACCAGGTTCAACCACAGTGGCAAAAGCCCTAGTCGTGGGGGAGGCCACCATCAAACAAACCATACCCTTCATATGTCCTAATGCCAAATGTTTATTATGTTCAACACCCTATTTCTCCAACCAGATCAACATCCTCTACTTCACCTCATCATTATCATTCTCCCTAGTACTATCTACCCATGTCCTCTTTAACAAGATCACCACCTCATGTGCCTTACACTTCTCCTCAACCTTAATATTCTCATCCTTCACCTCCTTCTACATCACCACTAGTTGTGCTAGAAGGTTTTGCACCATAGCACCAACCCATGAACATTACTTGTGCTGCTACTATCAACAGTAGTGGAGGCCCTCCACAACATCTAAAGCATCCTTTCTTTAGGCATAACCATAGGAAGAGACAACATGGTTCTAAAACCATTGCATCAACTAACTTAGCACAAGTCTAACTCTATGATGCACCTTCTCCTTTGAACTCAATGCCTCCTACTACCTTAACAGGGCCATCAATCAACACTCCAACAACCATGTGGCCTAATGAATATAACAACATGGGAAGACATATTGATCCTTGCATATCGTCTTATGGTCACGGGTGCCATGGTGGGTTAGCTTCTTATCACATGACCACATCTTATAATTTTCCCCACTATGCCTACTACAATTAAGTGTGTGAACCCCAATTTGGGTATATTCCTACCACCACCTTAAAAGACACCTGGTGGTTTGGATATGATCAATCTCCAACATTTCCAACATGCATGGTTCCACATTTTCCATTTATTAATTCTAACCATGCTCAACTATTTAGTTATGGGGGATATCCTCCATTCTAACAAGAAGAATTAGTAAATATTTTTCCTTTTCTTTAATTTTACTATTTTTTGTTTTCCATTTTTTCATTTCTAATTTATTATTTTATCTTTTTGTGGGTAATCTCATCTATGAATAAAACACTCATGTAACTTGTTGGTTGAGGTGTTATTCTATGCTATCAAGTTACAAGTGATTAATTATTTGGACAGTGAGCCCACAACATCCACCCACCCATTCTATTAATAAGAGGTTCTACTCTAGGTACAATGATATTCCTAATCATTAAAATTTAAAGTAATTTTGTGCTCATTATGCCCAGAGAGAAAAATGATGGACTAAGAGGAAATGACTAGGGTGTGGCATCAAGGGGACTCATGAATTCTCTTTGGTGACTTTTGTAGGTGCTATTATGCCACCTCGTTGTACTAAGATCCTTGTAGATCTAACAAAAAATGGGAGTAAGAGTCATAAATGCACTCCCTAAAGAAACTCAATGTTGTTCTAGGGGTTCCACTGGAAAGACATGCATCCATGCTTGAAGGTTGGTGGCTTCTCTAGTTCACTATTGGAAAGAAAAAAGTGCCAAAATGCTAAAACAATGTGCTGCAAAGAAATTACAAATCACTCCTCCCTTGGACAAAATGCCAAGTGATTGTATGCCTTGCTGTCATGATGCTCTTATGGCTATTCATCCTTAGATGAAACAATGCGATGTCACTGATTGGTAAACTGGACTTGGTCTTGATTTTGGAGTGATGGGCTAATGACACATTAATCATGCCCTACACCTAGGATTCATTGTGCCCTGGGTCAGTTACCTTGCGTCCTAATCTCTGCAATCCCTTCTACGATTCATTTCATCTCATTATCTAAGTATTTGTAACTCATGTCTTGTGTGGCATAGAATTCATACCTCATCATGATGGTATTTAACATGTGTGTGTTTTGTTGCATCGATGTAGATTACATTTAACCCTTCTAGTGCCTACAAACATTTTAAGGTATGGTTACATAAGGGCATTATAGGTTGAAACCTGCTTTGGGAGGATCCACTTGCTTGACTTTTGTAATTTGTACTTGTTGCACAACACCACATCATTTTATACCCTCTGAGTACATCAATGTCAAAACTATTCTTTCATTTGTCATCATTTTATCAAACATTCCTCAAAACCATTACATGTCCTTTTATGTGTCACCTAAACAAACCAGGTTCGACATTAAACTTTTAGGGCAACTTCCTTGAAAAAATTTCTAACTCTAAAATCACACTAAGAAAAGAATTTAACATTTATTAAAGGCAATGAGTAAGGTATGAAATAATTGAACTTCTTTTAATAACCTTACTAAAAATTAATCTTTGTGTGATTATAGATGGCCCCTAAAAGAGGACAACAAGGAGGACCTTCTCAAGGTGCAACTGAATACCCAGGGGGAGGTAGAGGCCAAGGACCTCATGTAAAACATGTAGAGAAGGAGGCACAATCATTTAGCATTCATCAAGGAACTCCTATCACCTTCACAATCTGGCCAAGAAAAAGGTGGAGAGGTCAGGGTCCAAGCTTATGAAGAGGAATGACAACTATTTGTAGCATGGCATGTCAAGGCCAATCAAGTGCTCTCATAGCTACCATGTCCATGAGAAGTGCCAACTCCATCAAAAATTGGAACATTAGCATGGACATCTCATAATCCTTGGATAGAATAGGAGAAACATCAAGCACTTCTTCAACAGTATTAATCTCAGAAGCCTGAAGTGCAAGATAAAGGAAAGGCATCCATGGAGGAGCCACCACCACTGGGAACCCCATGAGTTCCACAAGTTTTGTCTTTTTTGTATTTGTCCAAATTTTGTTTAGTCCCACATTGCAGCATGAAACAGTCCATGGTCATTCAATAATCTCATACCTATCCCCTATTTTTAATTGAATGAACTTGTTCCTTACTTTCTTTAACTCGAGGATGAGTTCTTATTCAGTTGTGCGGGTATGTTGAATCATGGTTTGTCAGGTGTCGATATCAGACCCTTGATATCGGACCCTCGATATCGGGTATGCAATATCGTAGCCTAGATAATGATATCAAATACATGAGATCGTGATTCGTGTGTAAGCCTATAAATACACATTTGGGCCCATAGAAAGGGGGGATAATTTTTTTAAGTATAGAGTAGAGTCTTTTTGTCAGTTTTTGTTAATTTCAATTCTTTCCCTAGTGCATGCAAATAGTGTGATGATTCTAATTGTATAGAACCTTTACTCGAGTGTGACGTACTTGGACACATACATGATCGATAATAAAGATTGAGATTACTCCATCATTGTAGCATTCACTTAGTTTTTAATCATTTAATTGTTATTGTTATTTATTGTTTTCTTAATTAATATTTCTTTACCATCATTTACTATTCTTGTTGTTAAATGTAGAATGAGTACGACTTAATCATGAACATTTAAGTGTAACTACTTGGTAACCCAGTAGCGTATCTAGGAGCACTTAAGTAATATGCTCTTGGTAATCCTAGAAGTAGTACATGAGGTCTAAGATGCACATAGATGATTAAGGACGGATGCTCATCACACTTAGGCTAGTTTAGGTTTTTCTTCTCATTGCCTATTAGTTTAAAACAAGATTATTTTCCATTATCTCTAGGAGTAGAACTAGTTTAGGATCACATCATTCGCCTCACTCTAGACTAAACCATATGTGACCAAGTAAATACTAGTCTAGGTGGGAAGACAGTGAACTACAATCAATGTGTAACTAATTAGATACCACAACTAGTCCATCTATGAAGTTCGACCAGATCATGCATGAATGCTCATATTCATATGGTTGAGTGTAGGGGTACCTCACCACTCATTAGTAACCCATGAATGATATGCTTAAGTTGTTTGCTCTATGAAAATCCATTACCTAGGCATCTATGCAGTAAAGAATAGTATCTATCCATTTCCACATTAAGGGATTCATGTATTCTTTGCTTCCATTACTAGATTTTTTTTATTAAATTTAACATGCTTGAGTAAGTATGGTACTTATCATTAAAAAGCTCTAGCATGGTACTCCATCTTTGAATTGACACTAGTTCCAAGGATTTATACCAACTCTCTACCTCCTTGATGAGTGTCTTGGGAAACAACTTTAGTTTTTACCAATCAATTTTAATATTTTGAAGGGCATTTGAATCATGAAATGCTTAATGATGGTGTTGTGGATTTGCATGTATCCACCTTCAAATTTATGAATGTTATTCATGTCTAGGCTCTGGATGTGACTATCTCTTATGTGCCTTATTGGAATATACACTACCTCTCTAATATTAATCATACTGTAAGTGGCTAACAGGGATTCTTAATGGTCATCAAGTTCATAAGCTCTACTATAGTGGTGTCCCATTCGGTGCTCATAGTGCTCTACCTCTTCATGCATAATCCTATCTCTTCTTTGTTCATATTCATTCTATTCTTAATTATGATGCCTTCTATGGTATTCATGCCTTACATAATCCCTATGTCTTTCCCTATCATAAAATCTATGACTTGGTTCCCTTCTATTAGATTTTGCTGATGACCATGAGGATGAAGAGGAAGAAATTGAAAGAATGATGTTGGCTGGTTCTTCTTTTGTGACTATATCATTCATCCCTTTTTTGTTTTGTAGAAGCTTTAGGCCTTGAGATCTACCAATTTTTAGAGTCTTCTACCTTACTTCTTGGTGTCTCTACAAGGGCCAAATGCAATTATACTTTGACAAGTTCTTCTAGATGAATGATAGGTGTTTGTGAATGGGATTCATTATTGTGGTGGACTTTCTTTGTTAGCAATGCATCATCATTGATTTTCTCTAGGAAAGCATTGTGGTTAACTTGCTTTCCTTCTCTATTTTCATGTTATATATCCATGGTAGCATCTAGCCTTACTTATGCTTTTGTGGGTTGATACAACCTAGTCATGTGTTTGGTCATATGATATCCTTCTTGTGCATGATGAAGGTTCATTCCCATTAAGGTTTCTTGAAGCATGGATGGTGCTAAACGTTCTAGAGGAAAAACAATCTTGCACTACAAATCTCTCCATCTTAATTGTTCATCCTAGTAAAAGATGAATGTTAAATTAGGATAATATGGATCAGTATGAGCATATGAAATTCTTGTTTGCATAGGCACATTCTAGTCTTCTTTTTTAGGACTCTTGTTATGATTATTTTGTGTCTCTTTGGCAAGTGATAACTTCTCTTAAAGTGGTGAAGCCATGTTGTGTGTTTGATGCTTTAGGTATATGTGTGTGTTATTAAAATTGATTAAAAATGGTAAGAATAAGTTTTTAGTTTTTGATTTAACAAACTTTATAAGATCAATTACTTAGCAAACATTGACACATCCCCAAAAATGGCACCAATGATGAATGGTTAAGTATTCCAACACTCCACCATACAAGTCACAAGAATTCACACACAATTCAATCATAATTCATGGATGGACAATATAAGTATGCTAGAAGTTGATAGTCAATTCATGATCATTGTCTTCCTACTTTGAGTTAGTGAAGTTCAAGTGTATGGTTAACTATTAGTGAGGCATATGATATATTGATGTTGTTAGGCTCTTAGTACTTCTAAATGTAGACATAATGAAAGTGAGTATTAAATTATAAGCCTAAGTAATAGTAGGAATGTAAATATATTCTAGCCTAGAGTGATGTGCATCCAATCTTGGCTTGCTAGTCATGTCTTGGGCTCATGAAATTGTTACTAGGATTACCAAGTGGAGTCACTAATGAGAAAATCAAGCAAAACCACTATTGGGTTACCAAACAATTACACTTAAATGCTTGAAACCAATTGTACTTATTCCACTTAACTAATGGGCATGTAAATTAAAGTACATGAAAATACAAAGTGCTAAGCTAAAGTAAACATGAAAATTAAGCTAAGTAAAAAAAAAGGGCTAAAGGAATGCTACAATGATGAAAAGAAATATCAATCTTTATTACTAGACACAAATTATTCCCAAGTACAATCCACTCCAATAAAGACATTATACAATTGCTCAACACCACATTGTAGGTATTCACTCTCTATCACTAACTACATAAACAAATTGCAAGAGTCTAGCTAAGGTGGAATGGAAATTGTTGTTGATGGTATAACCAAGTGTTGGTATTTATAGAACTATATAGATCCTAAGACATCGCATCAATGATGATGTAGGAAGTGCTATGATATTGTTGATATGATATCATAGATATGATAGTGTACTTAGAAAAAATGATTTTATCAATTATGATGGAGAAGATAAGGAATGCCTACAAAGAAATAAAGCACAATGAAATGAATGCTTACAAAGAAGTATTTTGTAAAGCCCAACAAGCTAAGATAGAGTGGTCTAGCCAAGTATAAAGAAGTAATGACAATGAATCTAGCCCAAGTATAGAAGTTCATAATACATTGAGTTATAAATAAAAGTTGTAAGTATATTATAACCTTACAATGAAGAAGTGGATATGAATCAAAAGAAGATGCATTGGCAATAATAGCAGCATTACTAAAACATAGGCATCTATTATATTTTTAGCAAGGTAGAACCTGAAGATACAACAAGCCCAAAGATGATGTTGGATAAGTGGAATCCAAGGTGAAGAACAGGGAACAAATAAATCCCCTTGATGTTACATCCTTAGCCATCCTTCTTAGTCCTTCCTTCTTTCTTCAAGGTTTGATGATCATGGGCTACTTCTAGTTTCCAAGTGTGACAAGGAAGATGATTGGGATTTTTGAGGATGAATCCATCAATGGAAAATTTGTAATTTTATTGAAAAGAAATAAAAATAATTAAAATTTGATTTACCACAGATTATGGTATTATAATACGAGTCATGGTCTTTCATGATGTGAAAATGATAAGTCATGGTGATGAACCATGAGTTGATCACATGTTGTGATTTGTGAAAAAATAGTGAAATTTAATTTATGAGGATACAATGAATGTACCATGGATCGTGGCCTAACACAATAGTTAAATAATTTGAATTATTAAATACCACAAGTCATGGTCTAATTTTGAAGCTTGTCATGATCACATGACAATTCATCGTGAAATTATCTTATTAAGAATTCTAAATCATGAGATAGCCAAGGGTTATAGTTAATAATTTTGTATCAACCTTGAGGTGACCTCAAGTCATGGTTGACACCATAAGTTATGGTGCTTTACCATGAGTTCACAATGGATTATGATCTATGAAAAATTGATCTCTACAATACTACAAGTCATGATGAACTCATGATCTAGAAACCTGTAATACCATAACTTGACCATGAGTCATGATCAATATAAAAATATTGAATATCTAAAGTTTTATAAATCATATTTAAATGGGACTTGATCTGATAGAATTACTTCAACTTGTTGATTAGCTTGAGCTGAGGAATTGGATTAATTAAATTTATTTTTATTATTAAAGTGATTGATCCTACTTCAATAACCTTTGATCTTCCAAAAAAAATGTTGAACTTAGACTATAATAAATTTGGTAAAAATACTTTAATGAAATTGTTGATGAAGAAGAATTGCTGATGGGATAAATTTAAAAAAATACTTATGAGAATGTTGATGACTATTGCTGATTGTTAGATGATGAATAAAACTAATGTTGATGAATGTAAATTAATGAAATGATGATGAACTATTGATGAATTAAAAAAATTAACATAGTTTATCTTATTTTTGTGACATGAATCAAAATCATGCTTTGCCCATATATTTATAGCCAAATGATGGGGCCATAATTGTATATGATGGGATAAGCTTATTTTTATAAAAAATGGGGTGAAACTTGAATGGGCATGAGATATTGGGATCATTATTTAATTACATGAATCCATAAATATTTTAATAAAAGAAAAATAAATGGAATTTACTATTTTTCATATGTGACAAAAGAATCTAAATATAATTTAGATAGCTTTGATCCCTATTTTACAAAAGTATTATTTTGTCTTCACTTGAACTTTGATATTTGCCTTTAGTCTTCAAACTTTTACTTAACTTTACTATACTTTTATATGTATATATGACCTTTTATCACCTTAAAGATTGATTTATTTAACTCATTTCTTTTCTTTGTTTGTAATCTACATTATGGACATTAGACTTATGTTGAATGAGAGTGTTCAAAGTGCACACTAGAACCAGCAATAGCATCATTTCCATGAAAAAGACCTCTTATTCATGGAAATGAAGGGATGAATGATGTGGTCTTACTATCATATGCATTTATTCAGTTAATAATTTAATTACATAGAACACAATTGCAACAAAAAATTTGTTTTCTACATATAAATGATGATTTTATTAATATAAATTATCAAAATGACTCATAGAAAATGAAAGATTATAGAAGAAATAGAAAATATGAAAGAAATGAAAAATATATGAGAAACTGAATTATATTCAAGAAACTAGAAAATTATAAGAAATTATAATACAAAAACAAATAAAATAAAAATAATAAAACACTACACTTAGCTTCATTCAAATAATCTCCTCCATGACTAAGGTTTGAGGAGAAGATGCAAAAGATGGTTTTTGTGATAGTGTTAATAGAATAATTGAAGGCCATAATGCACATAGAATGACTTTGTTTGTTGAATGTTAATGATGATAAGATTTTGGGGATTTGATGAATGGTAAATTTTTAAAATGCCAAACCTGTAAACTACATGAATCATATATGTATCTTTTCAAAGAATTTGAAATTTTATATATTGGTGGTACATAATTTGGGTTATAGAAGAGGATCTTATTTCCTAGTTGAAGGTTTACACATTGAATATTAAGGTTATGCCTTTGTTTATTGTAGACTTAATGGACTTCATTATGCATAAGGGCTATGATTCTACTTTTACATAGCATATTTAGGTTTAGTAGTCTCTCACATTATGCTAATATGAAGTCCAAGTATAAGTCACAAGTAGTATTAAGTGTACAAAGTTCAACTTGGATAGGCAGTTTAGGTAGTTTTCCATACATTAGCTCATATGGAGAATAATTGATATGAAGTTTCCATGTTGATTTATAAACCCAAAGAGCATTATTAAGCTTAGTGCTCTAGCCATTACATGTTAGTATACATGTTATCTCATAGTCTATGACTTCTGCTTATCCATGGACTTAAGGGTGGTAGAGTATCATTAGATTATGTTCCACCCCTATGCATTACATCATTTTCTTAAAAGTTAGACCTATAAAATAAGTCCCATTATTAGATATATGTATTAAGGACACATCAAATCTATTTATCACATGTTACTCAAAGAACTTTGTAATAGTTGTTGCAGTGCAATTAGTTATTGTAGCTACTTTATCTTACCTTGTTTAGTAATCCACAATCATAGTAATATATGACTTATCATTCAAAGAAGGGATGATAGAACCTAGGAAATCAACTTTTCATTAATCAAAAATCTCCATTTCTTGGATTTACTATTACAGTTCTACAAATTATGTTAATACCTCACCATTACTTTTACAACACCCATAGGAATTGACAAATTAATATGCATCATGAAAGAGGATTGGCTAGAAGTAACTAATGACATGGATTTTAATAGTTGTTCCTCTATCCATGTAATAACTACCTTAAGGTTCTTCATGTGTATAAGTAAACATAAAATTTTTTAAGTCCCTTAATGGCGGCAAGAATCTCTTTCTCCGCAGGCCAATAATTTAACTCGTTACTGGCAAAACATCCTGACGCAAAAGCACAGATTTTCTCCGCTTCATCCTTGAAGACGGTACTCCAAGCATCATAGCTTGCATCGGTATTTAATATAAACGGACCTTTCCAGATTGGTTCTAAAGGAGGTAAGGTCTGACTGATCTGCTTCAACTTGCGAACTTCTTGAGTAGCTTCTGCAGTCCACTGAAATGGTGAAGAATTTCGGCACTTCCTTAATGCTACTGTTTTATCAGAAAGGTGACTGATATGCCTGGAAATATAGTTAATACAACCAAGAAAACGCATACATTGCTCTTTGGATTCCAACTGATCTGGAAATTTAACAATTTTCTCTAAAACATGCGGCTGCATTATAATCTTTCCATCTTCAATCGTAACACCTAAAAATTCAATCTTGGGGCTGCAAACCTGAAATTTTTGAGGGGCCGCTGAGAGGCCAATACCATGATCTAAACATAATTTGGCAAAGATCTTAAGATGCTCCTGATGATCTGCTACTGATTCTGAAAATATAAGAAAGTCGTCGATGTAGTTAGCGATAAAATCTCTGTATGGACTGAAGATTCTATCCATTCGACATTGAAACTGGGCTGGTGCATTCTTTAAACCAAATGGCATGACTAGCCATTCATACAAACCTCCTGGAGTTAGAAAGGCGGTTTTATGGATATCTGTTTCTGCTATTTTTATCTGATGATAACCACTTTTACAATCAAACTTGCTAAATTCTTTTTGCTGCAACTCGCTGAATCAATTCTTCTTTATTTGGAAGGGGCCATTTAATATCCACAGTAACAGCATTCAAAGGGATATAATTGATGACCATTCGTGCTTTTCCTCTTTTAACCTCAGCATGGTTCCTTACTATAAAGCACGCACAAGCATAATTTGACATTGATGGTCTAATTAGCTTTTTGGCTAAAAACTCAGCAATTTGTGCACTAACCTCTTCTTCATCTTGACGGCGCATCTGAATAGCTTTTGATTGCACAGGTATGTTGTGGATGGTAGGAATGTAGGCTTCTGGACTTTCCTTCGACCAAAACTCTAACGGGTGTTCACAACAACATTGTTTTAACAGGGCTGTTACTTCTGAAATCTGATCTGGTTCTAACTGCAACTGGAATTGTAGCATTTTCTGCACAATTTTATATTTTTCTCTAGCTGCTTCTTTGTTTTTGATATTGGACATGATGTCTTTGAGCGGTGGATTATTGGTCTTGAAAACATTTGCTGTATTTGTCTGCTCAAATTGTGGCTTATTCAATTCTGGTGGAATTCTGGGCACAATGACTTTTCTTCCTAAAATAGAAAACACAAGAAATTCTTTTCCCACTGTATATGGCGAAATTGAATCCATGAAGTTGGATCCTAATCCAATATCATAGCCACTATTGTTGATCTGGACAAAACAGGTTTCTCCTGCCACTGTAGATTCTATCTTTATAGGAATATCAAAAGCAAACTTTGATAAATGACGAATTCCATTCATTGTTTCTATTTTGAACGGCTTTCTTGCTGTAACCCAATTGTTGAGCACTTTCTCATGTGCAAAATTTAGAGTTGCTCCCGTATCTAAAAAAGCATTAAACTTTTTCCATTTGGCGCTACCATTAACTGCTAATCTGATAGGAATAATAATGAGACATACCGTGGAGACTGTCTTCTTTATCTGATGCATGATAGTTTTTGGCAATTCTTCTCTAGAATTTTTGGGTGATTTGTTGAGGTCGATCAATGGTTTGAAACCTTTACTTTTCTTTTTATGATAAGGTGTGATGAGAAACTTGGAGGGTATTTTGGAAGAGACTGTAGCTGGTCCTTCTTCTTCTGATCCTGTTGTATCTATTTCACTTGATAGATAATGAACTCTTTTAGCAGAACTTTCGGCATCGCCAAAGAGTCCACTGGTACTAGCTTAATAATGAATTGTGGAGAAGGGATTGATAGTACTTTCAGCTGTTGATATAGATTTCTTATCTGAATCTTCTGAATTTTCTGCACTGTCTTCATTTGAATGTTCTGGATCTGTGCCTGATTTAAATCTTTGATCTTCGGCTTCATCTAAGGCGGCTAGAATTTCCTCTTCAACTTCGTCTTCGTCTTCATTGTCTCCATAGTCTGAAGTTCCTTCATCGGAGGGTAAATATGGTACCCTTTGATCTGCAAGAAAAGCATTAATCTCTGAATCATTTTCCCATGATTCTGTGCGTACCATTTTTAAGGCTGGACGGAATTTTTGTTCATCTTCGTCTTCCTCTTCTGCTTCAGCATCTTCATCTTCAGTAGAATCAAGATATTCAATTCGATATATCTTTTCTCCTTGTTGTAATGCTTGCTCTAATTCATCTTCTTCTTCAATCGGCTCCCATTCTTGGCCATATTCTTCAAAAAAGGCTTTGACTTTGGCTGGAGTTTTCTTCTTAGGACATTCATAGGCATAATGACCTTTCTCTTTACACGTATAACAGCACACATTTGCTTTGTTGCTGGTATTTCTTCTTCTGCGGATGAATCGATTTCTTCGAAATCTGGTTGGCCTTGTTGATGTCGGAAATCTTCGATATCTCGGTCTTTGCCGGCGACTGGAGTTATGGGACCTTTTCTGAAACTTCTTCTTCTTACGTTTGAAGCTCTTTGGGCGATAATCAACTCCATCAATGTTATTGCAAATATTGGCATTTGGAATAACTTTCTTTAAGCTGACATCATAACAGGCTTTCTGCAATTCTTGTCTAACTAGATGCACAACATCCACAAAATATTGAAAAGAGATATTAATATATTTATTAATAGCATTATGGATCACTAACTGGCCGAGCTTATTTGGTAATGAACCCAAATATAAATGATTAGTGAGAGGGTCTCGATGCAAAGCAAGACGATAAACTTCTTTTGCATATTCTGTGCTATATTCCTCAAAATCTTCAAGGAGGTAAAGCTTTTTCTGACTTAACAACATCTTATCACTGACTAATAAATAACTAGTCTGTTCCACTGAAAATTCTGTTAATAATACCTGATATAAGCCTTCATATCCGCTGTCTATCACTTCATCTTTCATATCATCTGTTGCATTATCCCACCAATAACGAACTTTTCCGGCAGAACGACGCATTCCAATTCTGATTCCTGTTTCAACTTCTACATTTGCCGATGTTGCTGCAATCATGAGATGTTCAACCCAATTTTTTAGGGTATGCATTATATCCCTCGGAGGGGTGTAATCAATGTTGATTAAAGGAACAGCTGTTGGATTTAGTTCCTGATATGCCATAAATCCTGGTGGAATCCTTTGTAATTTCAATGGATAAGTCATCATAACTTGACCTTGACATCCCTTTTCTGAATCTGAACTCTGTTCACTTTTTGCCACTGATTCTGGTGATTGTGGTTGTTTTAATTTCTTTTCGATTTTCAACTTCTCAATTTTCTGTTTGAGCGCTTTTGCTTCCCAACCATGCTTTGACTTTGTAGATTTATCAGAGTGTGCTTGAGATAATTTTGATTCTAGAGTTTGCACTTCCTTTAAAAAAACACCTTTTTGTTGTTTCTTTTTCTTTCTCTGCTGTTTAACTAATGTTTCATACTGATTAACATGATCCCATATTTGTTGCACTTTCTCATCGAGCTTATTGATATTTGAACTACAATAGCTAGTCCAATGACATAAATAATTAAGCTGTCTGATTTCTTCCTTTTGATTGTTACTATCTTCAATACTATGCTCAAGTAAGTAAATACAATCTGCTCTTGTTTCTGGCACAGAGTCTTCAGAAAGAGTGGTATGGTAAGAGGCTTTTGGTGGCCATTTACCTCCAGTTTGTAATCTTTTTCCTTTAATATCCTTAAATTGCATCATAAACAATGTTCCTTTGGGATCTATGTTACTGCCTTTACTGCTACTGGCACTACTGCTTGGTCTTTCTTGATATTTTGTAGTGGGTAAAGTAGGGGGCAAAGCTGCTAAATCAATTACTGCACTTCTACCAAACTGTTGAATTGGATATTTACTAAATCTTTTTTTGGTTTTGGGACTTTTTTGAAACTCCTGATCTTTTAAAAATTTTTGAATTCTAGGAAATCCTTGTACATATCCTTCAGCTTCTACTGATCTACCACAAGCTAGTAAATGCTTACTTCCAACAGGAAACTTAACTCCCCATTTTAATTTATGATTCATAAATACTGTATTTGTTAACTGAAATGTGCTTCTAGCACCTATGGCTGCATACACACTGCCTGGTAATAGTTTAACACCGTGGATTTCAACACAAAGTAATAAAGTTGATGTGATATGCTCATCATTCAGAGATAATTGGAAATTTGGTTGTACAGAACATATAGCATCAGCATTTAAAACACCTTTAAACTGACAAATTTTAGATAATTCCCATATAGTATCTGGATCATCTTCTATTCCATTTCCAATAATTCTGCTATCTAACAGAGTAACTAGAAAATCATCATTACGTTCATCTGGGACAGATCGACATAATCGTAAGTCCTAAATTCAACTATGATTTGATGAAGGTTTACACATTGAATATTAAGGTTATGCCTTTGTTTATTGTAGACTTAATGGACTTCATTATGCATAAGGGCTATGATTCTACTTTTACATAGCATATTTAGGTTTAGTAGTCTCTCACATTATGCTAATATGAAGTCCAAGTATAAGTCACAAGTAGTATTAAGCGTACAAAGTTCAACTTGGATAGGCAGTTTAGGTAGTTTTCCATACATTAGCTCATATGGAGAATAATTGATATGAAGTTTCCATGTTGATTTATAAACCCAAAGAGCATTATTAAGCTTAGTGCTCTAGCCATTACATGTTAGTATACATGTTATCTCATAGTCTATGACTTCTGCTTATCCATGGACTTAAGGGTGGTAGAGTATCATTAGATTATGTTCCACCCCTATGCATTACATCATTTTCTTAAAAGTTAGACCTATAAAATAAGTTCCATTATTAGATATATGTATTAAGGACACATCAAATCTATTTATCACATGTTACTCAAAGAACTTTGTAATAGTTGTTGCAGTGCAATTAGTTATTGTAGCTACTTTATCTTACCTTGTTTAGTAATCCACAATCATAGTAATATATGACTTATCATTCAAAGAAGGGATGATAGAACCTAGGAAATCAACTTTTCATTAATCAAAAATCTCCATTTCTTGGATTTACTATTACAGTTCTACAAATTATGTTAATACCTCACCATTACTTTTACAACACCCATAGGAATTGACAAATTAATATGCATCATGAAAGAGGATTGGCTAGAAGTAACTAATGACATGGATTTTAATAGTTGTTCCTCTATCCATGTAATAACTACCATAAGGTTCTTCATGTGTATCTTAAAGAACTCTTAACTATCTCTTCTTTGGAACACATCATTACACTAGGCTATTAGCATAGATCTTGTTGAGGTTTCACTCTATCTCCATGAAGTGTTTAATGTAATGTAAGAATTACTAAGTCCTACACTAATCCCTTTTAGAAGATTGAGTCATAGGTGGAGAAGTCATCCATGAAGACTTCAATACCATTTACAATTTGTATTTGGAAGATGTTTAAGACTAGGTGTTGAAAGGTAGTATGTGCATTGTACAAGTCAAATGACATCTTCTTATATGTAAAAGTCTCATTAAAACCTATGAATGTTGTTTTTACTTGATCCTATAATATAATTTGGATTTGGTTCTATTCGTTATATCTATCAAAAAATTATGGTATTTATGGTCTATAATTATGTCCAATGCTTCATCAACAAATTACAATGGAAAATGATCCTTAAATGTTGTCATGTTCAATAATATGAAATTAATGTAGATTTTCCATTTTTATTCTTTCTTTGGCATAATCACTAGTAGGCTTACCCATTTAACAACCATAATAGGATAGATGAACCTAGTATTCAAGAGGTTTTTAATTTTTCTCCTGACTACTTTCTTTAGTTTTTCGTTCAATTTACATTATATTACTAGTGATCACTTTGGACCACCAATGTCATCCTCTTTCCTATGATGAAAATCACAAGGATGGGTATGAGGAGTTCTTCCAAACTTGATTTTAGGTATTTTATGGTCTCTAGAAACACCATGGCTTGGACACCTCCAAATAAACTTAGTTGGTATTTAAGAAAACTATGTGTGTTTGCTATTGTTAACATAAGCCCTAAATCTCATAATATGGTGCAAATAAAGTTAACTAGATATAAATCGTTTTATTAGAAGATTCAAATATCTTTACTTCATCTTGTAAGTAAGTGAGATTTTCCCACTATATCAAAGCTACCGAGTCTATGTAATCCAAATTATATGTTATCTATTCAAACTAGTTTTCCATCTAATGCTTAAGCACAATTCAACAAGATCTATCACCAATCTTCCTCAAAGAGAAAATTCTACAAGAAAATTGGAAATAGAGTAAGATTTAATGGATTTTTAGAAAAAGAAAAAAGTATAGAATCTTAAACATTAAAATGAGATACTACTAATGTGAGGAAACAATTTGAAAAATAAAGTTATTTCAAATCAACCAACAATATCAAATATTTGTTAGACCCTTTGGCTCATACAAGAAATTTAAATCAGGGCTACTATCAACACAAGAAAATGCTTTGAAAAGAAAACTTAAGCTATTTTTAAGTCAATCAAGAAATATAATAGTTCCAGGAATGAGATGCTAAGCATAATAAAATCTTCACCACTAGTTAAGCAACTAAAATAAAGGAGGGAAATAAGAGTTAACTCACAAGGAATAAGTAAATTAGTTGAATCATATTTGAAGTTACAAGGCCATTGTATAGGAAATCACTCCTATCTTTTCCTATATTTTCTACTAGTACCTCTAATAAAATCTACTCTAGCCTTTATACATTAGCCTTTGGTAGTTAAAACCATTTTACAAATTAAAATCTATAGTTACTTCACATTTTTCTTACATAATTATAGGGCATTGGATAACTATTTTGTTAATAAATTGAGCTCTTAATTGATAACTGTAATGTCTCAAGAGAGCTTGGTTCATTATATTTAATTCACAAGTATTAAACTTCTTCTTAGGCTCTTCCACTACTTATTTCTCTTCATGATTACAAGTTGCTAGACAGTTGCTATATCTCTTAATAGGTTTTCCTCATTCCTTGAATCTAGAGATCCTTTGCTGAAAAGCACCGAGCTAACTTTCCATAGTTGTAGGTATTTGATTCATTGAATCTAACTCCATTTATTTCTCCCATAACTAATTTAGTTATGGAATTCATTAGCTCCTTCTAAGCAGATCCTGTGCATTTATGAACCTAAGCTTTCTTCTCTTCAACTATAATCCCAATAACTATCATTAGAAAATTATGTTGATGTGGTAAGATGCTAACATGGTAAGGCTTAGCATTGAGGGTTAAGCCTAATGCATTTGCTAACATGGAAGAGCTTCTTTGTAGAGCTATGTTTTTTAATCTACAATCTTTCCTTGTTGATTGAATAAGATAATGTGGAAGAGCTATTTCTTAAGCCATTTTTGGTTCTATGAAGCCCTTCTACAAGTTGATGTGACTATCAAGGTTGAGATTGTTTGAGAAGCCAAGTTAAATCTTACATTAGCTAACATGGTAAAGCTCTCTTATGATGTTAAACGTTAGCTATATGTATATTAGCACTATGAAAGTGTTATTGTAGGATGAAGATGATGTGGTAGAGCTTTTCATATGTGGCTGAATTTTGTTCTATAAGCTTGTTTATGTTGAAGAGCTACCTTGTAGAACTAGTTTTTGGCTTTACAAAATTTCTCTAAGAGCTAGCGTGGCCAAATGTTGATGTGGCATTGCCCTTGGCATTCTATTGACATGGCAAATAAGTTTTCCTTCTTCATGCAAGCTTACAATTTTTTTTTATAAATGCTAACATGTCAACTGCTGATGTGGTGTAGTTGATGTAACAAAGCTAAAGTGGCATTGTTGACGTGGCAAAGCACTTTCGTAGAGGAGGAAACTAGATTTACAAATTAGCTCTACATGCTCACATAGCATGAAGCTAACATGGTGGGGTGATGTCATGGCCTGTAAAGCTTCTTATTAAAGCCACCTTTTACCCATATAGGATTTACATGGCAGAATTGGTATATAGAATCACTTCTTAGCTTGAAATGGAACAAAACTAATTTACCTAATTCTGCATACTAATTTACCATCCACTTTTTGCATTTTGATTGTTATACCAAAGAAGGCATGTGCTACTACTGAAGTTGAGACACCATTTCATGAAAAAATTCAAGTTATGCTAATTATCATTGGTCGTGATCTGAACTAGAAGAAATTAGCTTTGGTAGAATAGTGAATCAAGATAAACTTATTTTGTCCAATTCTAACCTTTCTTCATGGATTAGAAAACTAGGGAAAATACCATGTATTCCAAATAGCAAGTTGAAGTAAACCTATTTTGGCCTATGCCACAAATTGACCAAAAATGTGTTACTCCATTCAGCTAAGCGCGACTTACGTAAAGATAGGATTAAAGCTCAAATCCATGCAAAATGTTGAGCGTCATAGAGAGGCAATATATTTAGCCAAGCTTTAAACATAGAATGGAACTTTCTTTCACTAATTCAAAATCCCTTTTCTCAAGTTGAGATTGAGACTTTCTTCTTGAAGTAAGATGTTCTCTTAGTATGAAATTGGCCATTAAGCTCTGACAAACTCAACTAATAGAGTGTATGTTTGTGGGAGCTTAACTTACATAAGCTTTATCTTTGATAGATCATTTAGTCTTAATGCTAATTTTAATTTGAACCTTATTTCCTTTAAATATGAACTCATCTAATCAACATAAGGGATCTACCTATGAGATTTTCTATGTTGTAGAAACCTAGAAACTTCTATGCTATCTAGTGTTTCTTGTAATCCATTAATCTTTAACTCTTACCTTTGAGCTTAATTTAGATCCTTAATTTTTAAAAATTGTGTTCATATTATAACTTTCAATTTAAAACTTAGTTGTAATTTTGGGTATTTGAAACCATAATTTGGACCTAAGCTTTCCATTTAGTAAATTGTAAGCCTTGGAGTATTTTGAAAAATAGAGTTCCTTTTCTTGGGTAAATATAGAAACATGTTAAAATTAAGAGCTGTTTATAATTCATATCTTTTAGTGGAACTATCTTGGATCCTACTCCATGAAATGGATGAAATGTGATGGAAAAAGAAGGATAGGAAATGTGACAACATTTCCTATCCTCATTTTTCCTTTTTAAGAACATTATACTAAGCTCCTTAAAACAAGATCTTATTGATTCTTGCAAGTCAATATACAATGATGTTTTTTATGTAAGATTGAAAATCCTTTAGAAATTTGTACAGGGACTAAGCTTTAAAAAAGTAAATATTTTTTGGGAAAAAGTCCAATCAAACTTACATTTTGATAATATAAAAATCCCTATGGAACCTAAAATTCAATGTAGAGTATATATAAAAACCTATCTAACTAGAAGCTAGTCATTCGATGGAAAGAGAATGATCATTATGACCTTTCTTTCCTAAGCCCTACTTGCCTTTTCCCTCATTATATAGCCCAAGTTATATAAACATCTCCCACCTCTCAAACAACTAGCTCAGGCATTTATTAAATTCTCCACTATTCTTATTTATTAAAATCAAATAGACCACTATTTACATATTTATAGTTTTCAACTATTTATTGCTTCATTAAGTATTGGGCACTTATCCAAAGTAGTGCTTGAGATGGATGGAATTAAATTGGAACTTTAGTTTGGTTCCATCCATCATGAAGGGTTTGTAGGTGTTATCTGACACTTATTATATGAATAAAAATGGGCTCATCCATTTGACAAAAAATTTATTGTGATCAATTCACTTTCTTGTGCTCTAAAGTAGAACGAGATCTCCCACTCTGAATGTCCTTTTCAAAGCTTTCTTATTGAACCATATTTTCATTTGGAAGGCATTTTTCAACAAGCTATCTCTAGCCTTGTTAATTTCAGCCTCCCTTTTTATAAGCAAAGTTATGAAACTTCTATCTTTATCCTTTTTTTTTGCTATATCTCTATATGAATTCTGAAGTTGAAATTACAACTTTATTAGTGATTTTTATTGCCATTTCATAAACTAAATTATAAGATGATATTTCGATAGATTTCTGGATTCTAATAAGGTTCATTCATAAAGTAGATAGTAATTGGTTATGCTAGTTTCTAAGATTCCTTTCCATTAATCTTTTAATGTAATAAATAAGCTTCTTATTGGTGGAGACAATCTTTTCCCTTTAGGGTATTAGTTTAATGAGGAAAAAAATAGGTTTCTTAGAAGCCCATCTTATAAATTCTTCAAACTAAAACTTAGGACCATTATCCAATATCAATACTGTAAGCATACCAATGTGACTTAGGATCTAATCTTTAAAGAACCTTATTATATCTGACATTGAAAGTTTTTTAAAGCCTTTGCTTTTGGTCATTTGGTAAAATAGTTAGCAGTTGTGAGTATGAATTTATGTCTAAGTTTTGAAAGAGTAATCATGCTAATAAAATCTAAACCCCATTGCTAAAATGACCTATCTACAATGATTGGTTTTAGAGAAGCATTGGCTTTTTTGATTTCTAACCCATGAATCTAACATTTATAACAATGTTGAATCCTTGGGCTAATATCTTGATACATGCTAGACCAATAAAATCCATAGCACAATATGTGTTGCATAGTAAATTTAGGGGAATCATAAAACAAGTTTGCATGATTATGAAATAGGTCTAAGATAGACTCAATCTAATTATTTTAAACACACTCTAATAGAACCCATCTAAAATCCTTTTTGTATAAAATCTCATCTCTTACCAAGAATGTATTTGTCCATTTAAGAAAAGCTCTTCTTTGGCTCTTAGTTAAGTTATCTAGAACCTTCTTTGACATAAAGAACTCTAGGATTTCATCACACCAGTTTCTGTTATGAGAATCTATTAAACAAACTTTAGTTTCTT
Organism: Gnetum montanum; assembly: GCA_015680685.1. Classification (NCBI taxonomy): domain Eukaryota; kingdom Viridiplantae; phylum Streptophyta; class Gnetopsida; order Gnetales; family Gnetaceae; genus Gnetum; species Gnetum montanum. The sequence continues at coordinate 222,055 of MNCI01036033.1, forward strand.
TGGCCTTTAGTTTGGCTAACTCCATTTCTTAAATTATTTTGAAAATTTTAAGGAAAATATGAATAATTGAAGCTTAATAAGGAATTTCTCTTTGATGAAATGTGTTTCTATTTGCTCCAACATTAGGTACGTGATATTAGAGCTACGATGTCATGTATGCAACACTAGGGCATAGATTCGATGTCAAGTATCTGACATTAGGGTATATACTATGGCCTATAAATATAGCACTTGGGCTTCCATTTTGAGTTAGTTTTCAAGTTATTTTTTAGTTAGAGTAGCAAAGTTCTTGGCATTTATTTTCCTCAAAGTTAGAATATTTTCTGAGTGTCCACAGAAGGAGTCTAGGTGTGTATGGTTCTTTGTTTTAGCACTAATGTACCTGAGTGGAGTAGTGTGATGAGAATAAAATGAATGCTTTTGGAAATCCTTGTAGCACTGAGAATAGATGAATATTTTCTTTAATGCACTTTATTTTCATTATTTTTACTTTAATGCATTTGAATTAAGCAATTTATTTCTAGTTGTCAATGAACACAAGCATGACCACTTTGAGCATGCATATAGTACTTGGGAACCCAACAATGCTTAATGTTTGGTAGCCCAAAAATGCTATATGTGTTTAGGAAAGTGGGATGGTTACTTGTGTTAGGCTAGCTAGGTAGTAGATGAATTAGATTTTAAATTACTCTACCCTTTATTCTTGTTGTAGGCGATTACATCCATAAAACATAAAATGATAAAAATTGTATACCTCAATTATACTTAAACCATACCTTTGAGCCTCACAAGTGTAATTGGGAAGATAAAAAACATTCTCAATGCCCATTTCACTTCTTAGAGAAACTAGTGTATGAGAGAACTATAGGTCCATGGAATTTGACCAGATTGCATGTAATGCCTTAGTGATTTGTATGGTTGGGTGTAGGGATACCTCATCACTCATCACTCTCTTTTTAGGAAAATTTCATTTTGAGCCAAAAACTACTTAATGGCAAGCTCTTTTAGCATAATATGAACCAAACCTCTCTCTAAATAATATTTAAAAAGTAATAATGCCTTGATAACAACATATGCTTATTTTTCTAAATCTGAATATTTTAATTCATAACCTTTAAGTTGATAACCAAAGAATTCAATTAGCTCATCTTGACCATTCCTTTTCTAAGTTAAAACTACAACAATTGAATCTTTGGAAGCAAAAGCATATAACTAGAAGTCTTCTTTTAATTTAGGTCTAGCTAAGTATGAAGCTTCTTGAATAGTTTTTTAAATTTTCACTAATGCTTTTTCTGATTTGGGTGTCTTCCTAACTTGAACATCTTTCTTGAGAATAAACATTAAGGGTTTGGTGATCTCAATAATTGATAGGATAAATTTCTTAACAAAATTTATTTTCTCAAAGAAGAATCTAAGAGACTTCTTCTTGGTCAAGTGTTTAATATTTTGCACATCTTGAATTCTTGAATCAACTATATGTAGTGATTGAAAATCTCAATCATTGGAAAGCCAAGGATTCATAGCCATGAATAGCCTTGACCCCAAATCCCCAAGGCCTCCAAAGAAAAATGTAATTTAGGGTGCCTTGGTCAATCTTGTAGATCACCTAGGGACTTAGGGGGTGCAAAATAGGATTGTGAAAAGTGTAAAAACTGTAGAGCTAAAAACTCATAATGAATACAAATTGCACACAAAATGAAACTATAAAATTTATTAAATAAATAAAAAATGAGTTTAGAGAACCTTACTTGGGCAAGGGTTCTAAGTCCATTGAAGTCAATAGAATCCACTTCATCATCTGGATGCTTAGCCACTCCTGTTGTTATTGAATCTCCTCTATTACCAATCAAAAACTATAATGTTGATCACTACTAAAGTTAAGAAATATGAAGGATTAGAGTTGCCAAAATGCTCCATGGAAGGATTTGGGGATCCTAGGTGAGTAGTGTTGACACCAAAGGCTTACAAATCACAAGGGGATGTAATAGGGATAATAAGGCTATAATGGTTTTACACTTGCAGGCCCCAAGAAGCTATGTTTCTACTAGGTAGCAAGAGCTCTTCAATGCCCATGCCAAATGCTTAGAAATGCTAAAGTGTGGAACCTTGAAATGGTGCGGGGGTTTAGTTTTTATAGGTCTTTGGCCATGATTGGGACAATAAATTTGTTACAAATAGTTGTCAAATTGGGCTGCAAATTACTATAAAGTTTTGCCATGTTTAAGGGGTAGGTGCCTAAAATTTGAGGGGGTTACCATATATGAAAAATGTCATGCCCTCATGGTCATTCCGTTTATGCAAAATAGCAACACGGGTGCACCTTCCATGCTGGTTTTGCTCCTTCTATGCTGGGATTTCAACCTCCCACATTAGCATTGTAGGATTCTTATTGGAGTTGATGTGTTATCAAAATCTTGGTCATGTTGCTTCTATGCTAGGGAGGAGGTGTCAACATTAGAGGGGATGAAAGATCAACACTAGGAAATGAAGGTCAAACCCCTCCATCCTAAGGATAGGTTAGATCCATCCCCTACATCACTACACATTGGTCTTGATGCTTCTACATTGGGAGTAGGTGACCCACACCCCTCCATGCTGGGCATAGGTGAGATTTACCCTCCTGTTGGTGTTTTTAGCATAGAAACACGTATACACCTCATAAAACCCATCAAATTGCCATTTTTGGCATTCCAAAAGGCATTTTTGGCCCCCCTAGCTTAAATATAGACACTAGGTAACTCTTTTCACTTTGGAAATGAGGCTTTGGCCACTAATGAGGCATTTTCAACCCCAAAATAATGAAATATGTGAGATTGCCTCTTATGGGTTATAATCTTCACATTTACAATGAAGTTTAGCCTTAGGATTCATGAGATGGGGTTATCAAGGTTACAACATGCAAATTTCGTGATGTTTCATTGGCCTCTCTATGTTGATGTTTGAAGGATTGATCCGAGAGGCACCAAAAAAGAATACAAAATACCATGCTAGGTCCACCACTAACATTCCCTCTCCATGCTTGATCTAGTTGTGTCGAACCATGGTGAAGAGTACATACGATGGTGGGAAAAGGCTATGATGAGATGATGGTAATGATTATTAGGAAGATGGTCATGAAGGATAACAATGCATTCCAGGTGTTGTTATAATGGCTATATGATGATACTGACATGTGTTAAAGTGTTGGTTACTCGACAAATGTGTATAAGGACCTAATCTCTTTTCTCCAAGATTTATTTGGCCATTGGGCTTTGAGGCTACATTGGCCATTTGGTCTCTTAGTAACTTGTTTGCCCCCTGCCCCTTTTTTGTGGGGTGAAACCTTCATTGTATCTCATTGCCAAGGTTGGTTTAATATAGTTTTTCTATTGATTGAGTTGCATTACACCCAATGAACTTGGTTTTCCCATCGAACTAGTTCCGTTTGATGGACTTAATTGTTTTTCCACTAAATGAGCTACATTACATTCAAGTGGACTTGAGGATAAAGCATGATGAAGAGATATCATATGGCCATAGTGTATGAGTGCCAAACATAGGTCAATGTTATTTTCCAAGGTATGGAAGGCTATAATGAGGTTATGGGGTTGGGCTCGAGGAGTGGTGTTAGATGGAGAGCAATGGTACAAGAACTCTTAACAAAGCAAGACAAACTCACCAAATCTTGCACATCAAGATTATGTAGTGGCTTGCTATCATAAAGAATTGAACCCTTGCAATGGCTCTAGGCTTCATCCTATAAATACAACTTCAAGAAAACATGAAAACCAAGTAAACATAGCATGTCATAACATTACAATGCATATAGACCACATAGAATGATAAAACTAAGCTACCCAGGTTACCAATGTTGTTAGTTTAAGGTCATGGTGGGCAATGGTACCAATTTAAGAACCTGGCAAGCTATGGTGCCAATTTAAGATCATTGCGAACGATGGTGTCAATTTAAGATCTTAGCAAGTCATATTGCTACTTTAAGACCTTAGCAAGTCACAATAAAGCAAGCTCTCATGTTAATTATCACCGATGTCATCACTATTTTAGGCTACATGTAGGTCATATGTAATAATACTTTAGGTAAGAATGGTTGATTGGATTGGCTAGCTCATTTCCATCCATATTAGCTATCTTGAATGCTTTGTTGCTGTAGGCTTTATTGATGAGGAAGGATCATTTCTAGTTGGCTGAGAATTTATCTTCATTCTCACAAATGGCTTTGAGAACCAAGTAACCTTCCTTGATCTTATACTTATTCAAGTCATGGTGGTGTTGCCATTTTTTGCTCTCTTGATATTATCTAATGTGAGCAAGCACTTACACATGCTGCCCCTCCACTGAGTCTAGGTCTACTGTCTGGAATTCCTTACTCTTCATATCATTGATGAAGTTAGATAGATCTACTTGAAGCAATGATACATGAAATTCAAGAGGTAAAAAAAATTTAGAATCATAGACTAGGCTATAAGGTGTTATAATAGTTTTTGTATGGTAAGTTGTATGATAGGCCCAAAGTGCACGGACAAGCCGCTCATGCCATTTGCACTTGTTATTATTAAGCATCTTCTTGAGCAAGTTGATGATAGCTTTGTTACTTGCTTTCACTTAAGGGTAATAAGGCATCAAAAAAGAATGCTTAATGCCTAGGTCATGATAGAAATCATTTGTTTCTTGGCTACTAAATTATGGTTCATTGTCTATAACTATGGTCATGGGTATGCCAAAATGGGCTACAATGTTATCCAGGATGAATTTATAGACTTCCTCAGACATAGTCTTCCTTAGGGGAATAACTTCAACCTACTTAGTAAAGTGTTTGTTTCTAGTGATGATGAAGCTATGCCTTGTAGAAGTCTTGCAGCCCAAATTTAATAGCTTAACTAACTGAGTTGCCCCCATCATTGAAATGACCAAGTTATCTAAGTGGTAATGCAACTCAGTTAGTGGTATGTGTATGAGGTTGCTATTCCTTTGGCACGTCACAATGCTTAACCTTATGCAAATAATCACTTTCCATATAGGGCTAGTAATAGCCTAACCATCTAATTGTAGTGGTCATAGCTCTAGGTCCTATATGTCCCCCCACAAACACTCTCATGAACCAGCTCTAAGACTATTCTAGCTTCAATTTTACCTAGGAACCTTAGCAATATGTCATCATAACACTATCAACATAATGTGTTATCACCTATGATGACATACTATTTCGAACATTTATGTAGATCATCCTTTTGAGTAGTTGTGATGCCTTATGAGGATTCACCATGCATAAGGTAAAATTTGGTATCATCATATCACTCCCTAGTAGGAGCAATATGAACCATGACCATAAAGATATCCTCAATGCTCTACATGATGGGAATAGCATAGTCTATAGTTAATTTGGAAAACTTACTAAGCATATTTCACATTACAATAAGGGATAACATTAAGATTTCATTGGCTATGAAATTCTTATTTCGAGGTATGTGTTGAATATCAATGTTTATAAATTGTTGTAATAGTTGCTTCCCTAGGTTGCAATAAGGTTGTAAATGTTTCGCTTTACATGCATAAACCTCAATTACTTGGTTAACCACTAGTTGGGAATCATATTTGATCATTACTCACTTGATTCCTAGGTCACAAGCTACTGTCATTCCTTTGATCAAACCCTCATACTTAACTATGTTGTTGGTGCATGGAAACTCAAAACGATAGGTGAAGGATTAGATTTCACCAGATGGAAAAGTTATGATGGCTATGACATTGGCCCCATGAATATTTGAATCTTTTTCAAAGTTCATGACCACCTCATAACCCTTAGGCACTTGGCTAATAGTGTTGATATGCTCATTAGAGAACTCAGGATCTATGGTTGTGTGATATCAACAAGTGAAATAGTGAGTTGTATGGCTATAGCTTGACCTTTTGTTGAGGGTTAAGATATGTAATGAAGGTCAAACTCTATGGTTATGGCTTTCTATTAGGCTATATGAATACTTTCATAGATGTTGTTCATAATGGCACTGAGCACATTATCTTTGCAAATGACATTAACTTGGCTTCTAAAGAGGTAGTTTCTCCACTTCTTCATTGAGAAGACTAGTGTTAGACAATACTTCTCCTCTTCAATGTATTGAGTCTCATGGGTAACTAATGCATGGATAAGGAATTATATAGGTATATCCACTCCATCATCATACTTATTATGGAGTAGAATGGCAATGGATGTGTTGGAGATAGTAAGGTAGATGTAAAACACTTTACCCTCTTGCATAGGATAGAGTATCAGTAGTTGTGTTTACTCTTGCTTAAGGTTTTCAAAGGCCTCTTAGCATCTAGCAATCCATTCATAGTAAATCCCTTTCTTAAGCAAGTGTTGCATGGGTTGTAACTTGTATTTAAGCCTAGGGATAAACCTATGAATAAATTGTAATCTACCTGGTAGTCCATGAAGCTCCTTAAGATTTCTAGGTGTTGCTAATTTGGATATGTCCTTAATTTTATCAAGATTGACATGTATCCCTATTTCAGATACTACAAAGCCAAGCATCTTATCAATCTTAACACCAAAGACACACTTGTTAGGATTAAGCCTAAGCTTGTACTTGAGGCATTATTTAAGCACAAGATCTAGGTCATTATAATGGTTGTTGGCCACCTTGGACTTAATGGCTATATCATCCATGTAGTCGTTGAGCAAACCTAGTATGTAATCGCTAAAGATATAGGTCATGACTTGTTGATAGGTTTCTCACTTATTATTAAGACCAAAGGGCATCATAGTATAGAAAAAGCTACAAACTACATTTCTAAGCCATTTAGATGAGGTTTTGAGTGTTAAAGCAAGTTTGAAGTAGTCTTCATATTGGATCCACATTAGCTAGTATGGAGCTAGTTTGGAGCAGAAGATGAACCCTTGCATTTTTGTCTTAGGATGGTATGGAGAGTAAATCAACTAGGTTTCTAGGCCCCTAGGGCTACAAACTATGATTTTAAAAGTTTTTAATCAATTTTAGTCTTGTTTGGAGGCTATTTGAGGCCATTCAAGGTTACACCCCCCTTGATCCATGTTGGTGTTTGTGGGGGTGGGGGGGTGGTTGCTCTCATGTGGAGGATGAGAGTTTATGAATTTTAAGGACTAAAATGATGTCAAACTAATGCAATTTTAGGGCTATGAGGTCCTAGGCTTTGCCAATGTAGGTTTTTGGTCTCTAGGAGTGTCAAGTTGTTATTGAAAGGGGGAAAAAAATTCTTCCACATTGGCTCCACACTAGCCAATGTGGAAGAAGGGATGCTCAACATGGATAGATCATAAATCCAAAATCTAGGCTAGTTTTGACCATAATCAACCATCCATGTTAGCCCCCAAGGTCACTAGTGTCAAGGGTTAGGGTTAAGAGTCAAAATTTAGTGGTTTCTAGGGTTCCTAAGTGGTTTTTTGAGTAATCCCCCTTGGATCCACCCTGGCTCCACGTTTCCTAATGTGGATCCAGTGTGGAAGACCTTAGGGAATCAATTTTTTGCATTTTCAATAGGTTTTGATCATGCATGTGTGTTTTTATAGTCACTAGTTTCAATGGCTAAGGCGTAGGGTTAGAATTTTCCAATTTTAAATGTTTTTACGTAGTTTTGAAGTTCAACCCCCTTGTTCCACATTAGCTTCATGCTAGCTAGTGTGGAACTAGTGTAGGAGACTAAAGGATAGTATTTTTCAATTTTTTTCAATAAATTTGGCCTATGAATGTCCATTCCTAGGATCATTAGTGTTGATGGTCAAAGCCTAGGATAAAAACTTAGCAATTTTGAGGGTCTCTTGATGGTTTTTTAGCTTGTCCTTTTAGTTCCATGCTAGCTCCACACTAGCTAGCATGGAATCAATGTAGAAGACCTTAGGAGGTTGATTTATGGATATTTTGGGCTAAATTTCTAAAGTCTAGCAACTCTCAACTATGATGAAAAGGTTGTAAGATAAATGTAGGTTAGTTTTACATTATTTTGATCCATCTATGACCTCTCATGGACCTTCCCAACTACATCCATGTTTGCTGCACATTGGCTAATGTGGAAGAGAGGGGTTCTTAGCATGGAGGCTAATACACTCATGAAAAATGATCATTTTTGATAAGTTTTAGCTACCAAAGCCTTTGGGAAGGTTGGGTTTTCAATAGAAGTCCATTTGGATGTAAATATGGAGAGTTTTGGCTATCCCCATATTCATCCACACTAGCTCCATGCTGGCTAGTGCGGATAGGATCTCCTCCTAGTGTGGATGTACTTAGAGTCAAGTTGTGGACTACTTTTGACAAGTTTCGATAGGGTTTCAAAGCTTCTAGGTGTGTATAGGGTCAAGGGTCATGATTCAATGTTGAAATTGATTAGTTTGAAGGATCCTATGTGTTCATGTAGTGATCCCCATTTCGCCCCACTAGCTAGGGTGTCCTTAGTGTGGAAGTGAGGGAGTGATGAATTTTTTATTATTTTGATCAATTCTATGATGTCTAAAGGCTTTAAGAGAATTTAGTAGGGTCTAGAGGTCACTAGGGTAGGTCATTGGGTTATTTATGGCTACAAAGAAGGTTTACTACACATTTGTAGAGCATCCAGGCTAGTTTCATGTTGGCTAGTAAGGAGAGTGGGGTTCACTAGTAAGGAGAAGCTTCAAGGATGAAAATTGACTCAAACTTCCACTACTGTCAACTATCAAAGGTCATGGGGAAGCATAGGGGCTATCAAGATGACATTTATGGTTATGTAGGACTTGGAGAAGGGTTTTATGTCATACCCCCTAAGCCTCCATGTTGGATCCATGCTAGGTAATGTTATCGGAGGGGAGAGGGGGTGGTGTTGGGGGGTAAAGGAACAGGGAGGGGGGGTGGGTTCACCAATGTGGATCAATTAAGTCCCAAGGTTTCATGCATTTTTTACTAGGTTTGATGAGGTTTCAAGGCTATTGGGAGTGATTAGAGGGGTTCTAGGTCATGTGGACCCACTCTAGGGGTTAGATCTATGTTAAATGGGCACTAGGAGGATAGGAATAGGTGTTACCTCCCTTTCTGTATGCCAGACTATGTTTCCATAGTGTGAAAGCCCAAAATACCAAGTTTTGACTAGATCTAATCCCCTACTGGAGCTCGAGGTTGGATGAGGGAGGCCATAATTGCCAAAAATCGTAAGGAAGTTAGTTTTTTAAGGTTTTAGAATGTGGGAAGCATGCATATACACTAGATCCATGTTGCCCAATGTGAATGCATGGGGGTTAAGTCTTAAACATGGTTTCAAGAATTTAAGGGGTCAAAGCCCTAGCGTTGATGGAGTTTTTGGTCTAAAAGAATCATGTATGAGGGTGTATGATGGGGCCCATAGCCTAAAACTCAAAAAATCAAGAAAATTAAGCGTAAGTGTTATTTTCCCTTCCCCTCTCAATGCAGAGAAATCGTTTCCCCTCTTGCACTTCAATGCACTTTGAATTCCAATCCATAAAAATTGGAAATGGGGATGAGAGTGGAAGTGTTTAGGTTTAAGCTTTGATTTGTATTGTTAATTTGTCTAAAACAACAACCACAGTTCCTATTCCACACCTAGCATATTGGAGTATAGATATAGGAGAGTTTGTTACTATAAATACCATCTTCCTTCAACATTGAAGCACTAAACATTCCTTCCAACCAACGTAAAAGCCTCATCTCTTTAGTTTCCAAGATTTTGTAGTGTTGGTGCAACCATGATGAAAAAATGTGGAACATTAAGCAAGAACCCAAGGCTCTCAGAGGAAAATGAGGCTACTCAAAACCTCTTCAAGATACTAAGGCCTATTTTATTTCAAGCTTCCTCCTCACTCACTCCAAGGTAGGCCATCTCTAACCATTTTTTTTAGTTTCCTAACTTTTTTGTATATTTCTAGCTAAGATAGGGGCATTTTCTTCATATCTACACAAAGGGGGCTAATGAAGTTGAATTTTTGAGAAATAATACCTCATATTTTTTCTATTTCTATATAGATATAGGGTTATTTATCTACTCAAGCTTTGGTAGATTTGATTTTTAAAATAGGCTTGCTTTTTTGTGTGCTTTTTCTAAAAATATTGAGAGTGTAGGTATTTTAGTTGGATCTAGAATAATACTTTTGCTAAAATTAAATTCTAAAATAATCCTACCTCCTATTTTTATGTTTTTTACATGGTTTTAAGTTTTTTGTTGTTGTTTAAGCTTTAAATCATGGCTAAATTAAATTAGGTTTTATAAAATTTGTGTTTTTAGATACTTTTTTGATGAAAAAAGCAAGCAAATTTGTAAAATATTTTATTAAAAAAATGGCTAAATGTTAGCAAATTATAAGGTTATTGGTTTTTATGGTTATGTTTAAGCTTTGCATTGGTTATGGCCTCATTTGATTTGGATTCATAATGATAAAGTTATAGCTATTTCAATTAGGTTGTGTAATTAGATTTTGTGCCATTTTTCATATTTTCATCCAAATTTACAACTTTTTCTTGAATAAACAACAAGGGTTTTATTTTTTTTGTAAGTTTTGATATTTGGTGCTCAATTTGAGCTTTCAAACAATGGTAGAATCATTGTGTTAGGAGTTGAAATGAATTCTTGGCGAGATTTTCACCAACCTTACATAGAACAAGGTGCATGTTGATGGCTTTAGTTATGCAAATCTGGCTATGGCTCATGTGAAATTGATTATGTATTTTTTTTTTGTGCTAGCTATGGCTAGAAATATTGTGATTTTAGGATTCCTTCAATGGTAGAATCATTGAAATCAAAGCTTTGAGGAATTTTTTATGAATTTTTAACTATGGCTTTGTCAATTAAGATTAATTTTGCTTATAATAGTTTACCCCTTGGAGATGGATGTTATTGACATAGTTAGAGATTTCTATTGCCAACTTTCATGCCCTTGGGGATGCCTAAATATGTAAACTATGTTCTAAAGTTGGTTTCATGAGAAATAGAGATTTTTACTATTTTTAGGATGCTTTTTCTGGTGTCCATTTTTTCTATGTTTTAATGATTTTTCTAACTCAAAGGATGGTTTGGACTAAGGAATAATTTTGGCTATGATGTTTAGGCTATAATATTTTGGCTATAATGGTTTAATTTCTATGGAGGTTATAAACTGGTTGTTGTTGAATTTCTAAGTGAATTTTGATAAACACTTTAGAGGTTTTTACAGGGGCTAATTTCATCCCTAACTAAGGTGTTTTATGAAATTCATAAGAAAATTATAAGCATTGAAACATGATGTTAAAGATGCATATATTTTCCCCCTATAAGGTCCTACTAAAGCTCATACTCATTGTGGTTGAGTTAGTAGGCATCTTATGCTATATTGGCTAGCCCAAGGCCAGCACCCCTCTACCTGACATGAATCTAAAGAAGGGATTGCTATGGTTCCATTTTAGGGTAAGGTAATTCCCTACCTACCTTCTACAAAAGTATGATGATGTGGTCACACTTTTCTGCGAAGGTGGCTAGGCTCATAGGAAAGACCTTGTTGCCTAGGTCTATGTGTTTGGTTGCTTGGTTCATAACTGATGATCTAGAGACTCGAGTAGTAGGACAGTCAGTAGAGATGAAGGACACCATCAGTGCATGCTACCTTTCAGACATTTAAAAGTTACTAGAGTATTCTCAGTACAACATTAATAATAATATAATGGTGGTGTAAAGAGTCCACTCTCTATTCCAAAATCCTCTAGTAACTGTGTATCAACTATGGGGGTCAGCATGCCTATTATAAATTTTAATGTTTTGGATTTATTCAATTTTGTCATCTTTCCTAACTTGTTGGCTTCACACACATCTTACAGATACAGGGTTAATGATCAAGGCTTGATCAAGAATGATCAAACCTTGGTGGTAGCTCATACCATGTTGAGCAAATTCACCAAAGGCCCCAAGATCAAACATGTCATTTTTCAATAACTAAGGAGTGACTTTGATGAATACCGTACTAGATTTAACCTTGTTTACAAGAAGTGTGTGGCTACCAAAACAACACACAGTTGGTGGATAGCTCCCAAGGATATCAGAGATATGGGAATCACTAATGGGAGCCCTGAACAAGCTCATTGAGAAAGAAGAAGAAAGGTGGAAAAAGGATAATTTTCTATGTTATAACTAAGGTTTTATGGCTATTTGGATCTTAAGTAATTCTATGGTCTAAATGTAGCTATACTGATGCTAAGCGTTTGTTTTTGACTTACTGGACCTTCCACTTATGTTGATGTCACTATACCCCTAATTGGACATTTTGCAAATACTCTTATACTAATGTTCAATGAGGTGGGTCTAGCATAGGAGTGGTTGAGGGGGAAGGCATCTAAGAACATTTAGAAANCCTAATGTTCAATTAGGTGGGTCTAGCATAGGAGTGGTTGAGGGGGAAGGCATCTAAGAACATTAAGAAAAACATTGTGCATGCAAGTTTCCTGAAGATCTTCATGGAACCTAGCCCTATTGTCCCTTCTATGGGGATGTTGAATGTCATTGTCTCCTTCGACATAGGAGCTAACATTTTTTCCACCTTAATGTGAGGCATACCAATTGACATTACCATTAGTGAGGCCACCTATCATGACGTGTTTGGTGTTTCCACTAACGAAATAATAGATGCCACCAAATTAATGAAGGAGGCTAACCATCGTGCAACAGTTAAGGAGTGTTTTGGTGCTAGGAAGGGCCTCTCTAGACTTGTTTTTTATAGCTTCATAGACCTAACACAAGGGAGTCCTATCCCTTATTCAAGTCTTATGCCTTTCCTAAATTTTTGTCACAAAATAAGGTAATTAGTATTACATAGGGATGGACCTTCAAGAAGGTCTTGAAGGAGGGTACTCACTTTAATTGGGCTACTTCCTTTGCTATAGGCCTCAAAGAGGAAATCCTCAAACTCCATGAGGACACCTCTATGATGATGCACATGCACTATGCATGTTCTGCATGTTATCTAAAGAGGCTTGCCAAATTCTTGGTGGTGAAAAGGAATGGATCATGGATGCACTACGATCCAAAATATCTCTTCAAGCCTTGGATGAAACATCTTTATCCAACTATGCAAGATCAAAACCCACTAGAGGACATCATAGATTCATTGTCTATGACCACTAAGAACCTTGGTGTCAGTCTATGTGAATCCCCTGACAACTTGGGGGAGGTGCCTCTTACATTCTTGGTGAACATCTAGAGAGCTCAATGATTGCATGCTGAGGCTAATAAGGTAGCCAAGGCTAGTTTGAAATGGCCAAGTGAGAAAGCACCACCATCATCAAAGCCACCATCTAAGTAAAAGATCATTTTTAAGATCCCACAATTAGATCAAGTAGTCACAAGTAAGCTTTAACTATGTTCTTAACATTCTTGGCTATGTTCTATCCCATGGCTATACCTGCTAGCTTATCTAATGGGTTATGGCTATAGGATAGTGGTGGAACTTAGTAGCCTAAGATACCACTATGGAAGAAGAGTAAAGACAAGCAGAGGAGGCACATAGATGTGTAGAGGAAGAGTGGAAATAGCAGAGGAGGAACAAAGGTGTATAGAGAAGACACTCTTGTAGCAAGATATGGATGATCTGGATGCCTTGTTTGGTGAGCCACTACCCAAGGAGCCTTTAATCAACATCCCTAATGATGATGATGATGAGGATGAGGATCTAGATGTGCCTATGCCTTACTTATTATTACCCATGGTTTTATGTTCAATTTCTTAGTTCTTACTATTTGATGATTGTTATGCTTATCATAGTTCCTAAGCCATAAGCAAGGGCCTATACATCCATGTTTTTCATGAAACCATGGGTAGATGTCCTAGACATGATAGAGTTCATGCATGGGATGGAAAAGGAAATCATTGATTAGTTGCAACAAGTTTCACTTGAGATTGCTAAGAAATATGTTTTTCTACAAGTTATATTTTATGTTATGGATACTTTAGGTTTTACACCATGTTTATGGTTATATTTTTGTTATTATTAGTGTCATCAATTACATGGGATCTAGCCCAAGACAAGGAGTTTAACTCCTTGCCTAAGCTTCCTCTTAACACCACACATGTTCCCTTGAAGCTATATGAATTGCCATTGATATTGTGATTTCATGTACACAAGCTTCATGGGAGATTTAAAGGTCCAACAAATCCCTGTGAGAATACGTTGTGGCCTTGAAGGAGGAAAATAAAAGGTAAGCTAAGAGGATCTAGGATCTTGAGGAATGTAAGGCCTTTGTGAAAGCCCAAGTGGCTAACTCAGGGATCTTATGAACTAAGGAGATCACATGGGCTTGCTAATAGCATACCATCCAAAATAAGGTTGCCCTCTCATGGGAGTTGCAAGAGCAGTAGATGCAAATTGACTTGATCTCTTGAAAGGCCTAGGATTGAAAGAATTATAGTGCTTGGATCCTAAAGTGGGGTAAGACACAAAAGGATCACAAGAGGAAGTATAAGGTTGATCTGGAGGCATACCTAAAGTGGCTAAAGAGGAAGATGATTGAACGGTGGAAGAGAAATATGTTTATCAAGGGCATTAACCCTGAGAGTGCTTTCAACCTCTTAGATTACTACAGTTATAGATGAGGTATCTATAGCTATGGTCTCATGGGAGCTACCATCATGGACATGTATAGACAAGACTAATATCGTCACAAGAATCAATTTTGGGGATATTAACTGAGCCAACATGGAAGAAGACCAGATTCTCCAACATTTGGAGACTAGCTTTCACCATCTTTCATAAGAGTTTATAGAGCTAGATTCCTCATAGGTTTGATGGCTCTTATGATTTATTTTTTAAGTTTTTTTTTTGAATTTTTCTATGTCATGGTTTTGGTTATATTGGTTACTAATTGGTCATATGTTGTTATGTCACAAGAACCATATGATGTCAGTGGCCCTAGCAGTGTAGGAAATGATGATAATGATGGTTCACCACCTCCTTCCCCTTACAATGCTTCCTTGAGAGCACCAAATGCATGATGTAACAACTTTTGTTAATGATTTTTGGTTTATTTTATTTCATGTTGGATGTTGTATGGCCCATGTTGGCCAATGCTTGAGTTGTAGCCATTTTGACACTTATAGTTTATTATTTTAATATTTATGCCACACAATGTGGTTATATCTATATATATTGTTTTAAAATGTTTTAAATTTTAAGTTTTTATTTTAGTTTTGGCTACATATTTTGTTTATGGATTTACTTCTTTAAGGTTTTAAGGTTATAAACATTGTAAGCAAGGCTATGCTACTAATGGCTACATTGGCTATTTAGACTATGATTAGAGTATAAGATTATCCATGGCCATAGGATAAAGGTTACTTATCAATTTTAGGCCATGGTGGGCCATATGTTTATCACTAGTTCAATGCTATGGAAATTGATAACATAAGTTTAAAGTCTTAGAATATTGTAGCACCAATTTAAAGTCTTAATAGACTACAGTGCTAACTTAAGGCCTTGGAAGGTTGTAGGTTTGCTAATTTTAGGCCATAACAGGCCTTGGGTTTTGATAGTTTTAGGCCATGGTAGGCCCTAGGTTTTTGCTAGTTTTAGACCATGGTGAATCCTCATTAAAGTGAAACTTATATTTTTGATGATTTTCTATTTTAAAGTTTTTATGGGTTTTCTAGTTCTGATATTTTTATAAGACTTTTGATGTATACAACAAGTGCAAAAGTAAAGAAAGAGACAATCTCTAATAACTAAAAATGCAAATAAAAGTAAAAACTTAGGCTACACACATCAAAGAGTAAAATAAAGTACACAAAAAAACATAGCAAGTCAATCCAAAAAATTTATGGTATAGGGCTATCAGTGCATATTGTTATATGGTTATAAGGGCATGGGCTGGAAGGGTCAAGGTGTAGTTCACTTGTGCAAACTCTTCCTAATCTTTAAAAGATTATGAAATGTGTAAGGTCTACTTTGCACAAGTTTCTATTTTCCACCGCATTCACTAATGATGTTAAAAGGAAGTTCATCCCATAATGCATCCCGCTACCCATCATTGTCATTATTGCCTTTTTGCTCTCTCTAGAGTCAATAGATTTTGTGGTTAGGAGTTTCTTCTTGAAACTCCACTTCAGACCCCTACTCTATGTCCATGTGTTAACAACCAAGGTTACCACATTATCGCCATGAATGATGATTTCACCTTTGTCATAAGGGAGGTGAATCTCTTGGTGGATGGGTGAGGATAGGGCTTGTAACTGAGACAACCAAGAACTTCCTAGGATAAGGTTAAATCTTAGAGTCTCCTCCACCACTAAGAAATTTGTAGTTATGGGGAATTTCTCCCCTACCACAAAATTGAAGGAGATAGATCCTTTGATAGAAACCCTTCATGCGTTAAAGGACTTAAGAGCAGTTGTTGATGTGCATTTTATTTGCTTTGTCAAGCCTAATCACTCAATAATGGTACATGCAATGATGTTTGTTATACCCCCATCAGCTAGATGCACATGATGCACCTTATATTATCCTACATATATGGTTATGAAAAGAGGAGTCCTAGTCACTTCACCATTTTGGGGGCTAGCATTGATTTCATTATCACAAAACACCAACAATGTTAACTTCTTCTCCCTTGGTGAAGAAGGAACCATCACTACATTGATGGATTCCTTGTTAGTGGGGATGTCCTCACTAATGAGGATAGAAATCAACATTTTTACTAGTAGTTCATGATGTGTAGTAAAAGTCATGATCAAGTCATAGAGACTCAAGGTTGTATTTTTCTAATTGAGGGACTATTTGACTTACTCCATCACACTAAGAAACGTTTTGTCATTGGCCATGGGCTTGTCACCTCAATTGTGCTTTACTTCCTTCATGTGCCCCAAAATGTGAGCTTTGGCCTTAGGTTGTTGATGTTGGGGCCTCTCCTCTTTCTTCTAGTTTTGGATTTAGGGATCCTATCATGGTTTACTAGTTTAGGTGGGTTGGGTACATGAGGTTGCCGATATAGATGATATGGAAGTGGGCTTTGGTGGACCCACTTTTTTCCATGTCTTAGTCTACTTATTACCCTTGTTATTAGGCTTTTGCTTATGCTTATTCCTCTACTTGGTTGAGGCTTCTTGGTTGTTGTTGGTTATGTTGAAGGAAGAAGCTGTGACACTAGCCACCATGGGAGGTCGTTTTTTGGTTGTTAGGGCTAGCTAGGCTATAGTAGGCTAAGGAACCTTGATGATAAAAGGTTTCCTTGAAGGCACTCATGATGGTACTCCATGAAAAAGGGGGATCTTGAGCTGGTGGAAGTTGAAGAAGATCTTTCACCATAAGGGGATACTTGAATCACACATGGTTCCCTCATAGGTATCTGAATGTCATCTATGGTGAATGTCGATATAATGTGTGCAACATTGTTTGCATTAAATGAGTCTTTAAACATCTACATCAATTGGTTTTATGTTCAAACAAGGTAATATACATCTAGAACTAGCTCTCTCCTATCTATCATCTTTTATAGGTCATCCTTCAACGCAATGTAGAAGTCTGCATCATGACCAGGTACTTGGTGATAGTGGAAAAATGGTATAACCTAAAGTATTTAAGTAGTTGTGGGTCATCCTTTGTTGTTCAAGTGGGGTTTTGGCTATCTCACATAGCCTATCATGCTTCTTTAGGAAAGCTTCAATCATATGCTTGTATTAAATGCACCCACTTTTCAAAATTTGGTCTAATAACTCAAATGGTTTTAATGGAAACCTAATATATTTGAACCTACTATTCCTTTCAAAGTTGGATCTAAATGTTGTTGATGTAGTGGTCCCAAAGATTTATGGCTAGCTATATCAGTTACTAGTGGGGGCCTTGGGTGATTGGTCCTTGGCTCTTGGTTAGTGGTTTTGGCCTCTTTGGATACTGTTGCCACAACCATGTTTTTTTGCTTATTCTCTTCCTTGTCTATTGATTTTTGTATGTCACATAAGCCAGGTCATGACTAGCCTTCACAACATCCTCTATGTTCTTTGGTCTGGGAGAACACTTGACTAAGTTTCCATGGATCAAGATAGTATAGCTTGGATTTAATGAAATTTTTAACTACCTTCTTGGATAAAGCCAATAGATGGGTTTCAGCTATAGGCTATGATATCTCATTTAGTAGACCATTCCACCATTGTATGAACTTCTACACTAGCTCCGGGGATCCCTAATTGACCTTCATTAGTTGGTCAATCAGAGTATTAGGCTTCAAGTTGTACATGAAGTAGTTAACAAATTAGGCTATGAGGTCTTTAAGGAAGGAAATGAATTCTCTAGGTAGGTCATGGCACCAATCAAGTGCTTTCCTAGTCAAGGACATAGGAAATATTCTCATTATAGTATGTGGCCATGAGTGCAATAACAACCACTCAGATTGGAAGATTATAAGGTGAGTGTTGGGATCACCTTCTCCATTATACTTACTAAATGAAGGGATAGGAGCACCAAAAAGAAGTATCAAGGGTGGGACCATAGGATTGATGGGCTTATCCTAGTAAAATTCCGTGATCTTGACTCTTTAGGAAGTAGAGGTCTTGATTCTATTCAACTCCTCTATTAGGTCCTAGATTGTCTAGAAGGCTTGATCCAAGCCCTCTAGTGCCCCTATTGGTTGTAAGATTTGCATAAATGATTTTTCTATCTATTGCAAGGCTTGTGGCCTTGCTATTGATTGTAAGATAGAGAGAAGAGGCTATGTCATAGTTGTGGTCTATGGGCCAAACAAGGAGAAAGATGCTTGTGCTAGATTTTGAGGCACAAATGTAACAAAGGTGGAATGTGACCCCTAGGTTTCTTGAGGTTCCATGGTGAACCCAAATTGTACTAACCTAGGTTAGTGGTAGTAACTACTACTAACATCAATTGTACTAACCTAGGTTGGGTTGCAAGTAGCATGGAGAAATTCAAAGTGGTTAGCTACAATGTCAATTGTGCTTGGTGCATGGTGATTATTGGATGTGTTTGAACATGGTCAAGTACAATGGGAAAAAATGTGATGGGGTGTTTCTAGTGGAAGAGGCAAAGGGGGTAGAGGTGGGTACTATGGTCTTAGGGATCCCTTGTTGGAAGAGTTCCTTCAAAAGGTTCTTAGGCTTAGACTCTGCTCCAAATTCATCTTCCTCCTTTGGTTACCCATTAGAGGTAGCCTTTTAGTTATCTTCATCAACCTTAATGAGGAGGCCTAAGATGCTAGTGTAGAGGTCATTAAGGGGTATTTGGTCATAGGGGGAGGGAATATACTCCTTCCCATCACAATGGATGAGCTCAAATTCACTCTTGGATTCTACTTCCACTTGTGGGATTAGCATGCCAGCTTGCATCTTAGTGTAAATGAATTTATAGTGCTCTTTATTTATTATTGAGAACTTAGGACTTTTCCCCCTAAGTCTCAAAGAATTTTCTACATTCAATAATGGTGGGGTCTTTGGGGTCATAGGCCCTCATGTATTGTTGATTAGATCTATTGTCATTATAGTTAAAAGGAAACTTGGTTGATCATGGGAAAGACATGGCTATTATGCTAAAAATGGCTTGATACTAGCAAAAAATGGTTAAAAATGAGTATATTCAAGTAAGTGGAATTCAAAAATGATTAAAAGAAGAAAAAATGGTTGAAAACAAAGTACTTACTCTAAATAGTAAGTGAGGGATAAGTGAGGGTACACCCCTTTATCAAACATAGAAAGGTGAAAAGGTTGTGACAAACTATGCCCATGCTAGCTTTCTAGCTACCTCTATGCTAGGTGTGGTAAGGGGGAAATGAGGGGGTGAGATGAAGGGATCCCACACCTTCCTATTCCAACATTGGTGAAGGGGGGAAAGTTTGACAATAAAAACAAAAACCTGTGAATTTCTAGAAAATGGTTTTGGCAAGTTGTCAAATTTCACAACAAGGAAGAAGGGGATGGAATTTGATTATTTGGACAACCAACATTAGCTTACTTAGAAAAATGTGGTAATACGAGGGATGGAAATGGACCTAAAAATCAACATTGGCCTTATGGTTTCATAGTAACTAATGTGAAAGTTCCAACATCCAAGCAACTGCAACACCCATGTTAGGCTTTTGGGAAAAAGGGGGATGGGTTACAATGTTGATCTTGGTTGAAAATAGAAGGTTTTTGCTAAAATATAAAACAAAATTTGCAACTTGAAAGTCAACACTAGCTATGGGAAAAGTAGATTTTAGCAAAGAAATTGAGTAGAGGCCCTCCTTCTACCACCAAAAAATTGTAGGAATTGAAAATTGCAGCCATTGGAAAGCCAAGGATTCATAGTCACAAACAACCTTGATCCCGAATCCCTAGGGTCTTCAAAGAAAGATGGGATTCAAGGTACGTTGGATGGTCTAGTAAATCACTAGGGGACTTAGAAGGTGCAAAATAAGATTATGAAAAGAGTAAAAATTGTGGATCTAAAAACTCAAAATGAATAAATATTATACACAAAATGAAACTATAAAATTTATTTAATAAATAAAGAATGAGTTTAGAGATGTATATAAAAGTGCACGTAGGAGAGCAAAGGGGGGAGAAAAGGGGTTTTCACTTGGGTAGGGGTTGTAAGTCCATTGAAGTCGATAGAATCCACTTAATGATCTAGATGCTCAACCACTCTTGATGTTATCAAACCTCCTCTACTACCACTTAAAATCTACAAAGTTGGTCACTACTAGGGTTGAGAAATGTGAAGGATTGGAATTTCCAAAATTCTTCACATTAATATTTGTAGATCTCAGGGACACAACATTAACACCCAAGGCTTACAAATCCCAAGGGGAATAACAAGGGTAATAATGCTACAATGGTTCTACACTGGCAAGCCCCAAGAAGCTATGTTTCTACTAGGTAGCAAGAGCTCTTGAATGCCACATGCTTAGAAATGTCAAAGTGTGGAACATTGCAATGGTATGGGGGTTTGGATTTTATAGGTCTTTGGACATGATTAGGACTACAAAGTTACTGTAAATGGCCTATACATTAGGCTATAAATTTTTGCAATTTTTTTCCACGTCTAAGGAGGGAGGTACCAAAAATCTGGGGGGTGGGGAGGGGGGGTGGTTACCATATATGAAAAGTGTCATTCCCCCATGGCCATTCCTTTTACCAAAAATAGTAACAGGTTTGCTTCTTCTTCATTGGGTTTGCAACCTCCCATGTTGGCATTATAAGGTTCTTACTGGAGTTGATGTGACATCAAAATCTTGGTCATGTTACTTCTATGCTAGGCAAGAGGTGTTGACATTGGGGGAATGAAAGATCAATGCTGGGGGATGAAGGTAAAATCCCTCCATGCTGAGTATTACCCCCCTTCTATGTTTGGGGTAGGTGAGATCCACCCCCTACACCCCTCCATGCTATTTTTGATGCTTATGCATTGGGAGTAGATGACTCACATTCCTCCACACTAGGGGGTAGGTGATATTTACTCCCTTGGTGGTGTTTCCAATGTATAAAAGTGTATACACTCCATAAAACCCATCAAATTACCATTTTGGGCATCCCAAAAGGCATTTTTGACCCTCCCCCACGTCCCACTTCCCCAAGCTCAAATATAGATACTAGATGACTCTTTTCACATGGGAAATGAGGCTTTGGCCACTTATGAGGCATTTTTCATCCCCAAAAGTATGAAATATATGATATTTCCTCTTATGTATTACAATTTGCACATTTACAATGAAATTTAGCCTTAGGTTTCATGAGATGGGGCTATCAAGATTATAACATGCAATTTTGGTGGTGTTTCACTATAGTAATATCCTTTTGATAAATTACATGTCTTGATAAGCTTCTAGACTTCATTCCAAAAATTTTTTTCTTAGGATTTAAGGAAATTCCATAATCTTGACATCTATCTAGATCATATCAGTAATATCATCTAGATAAATTATAACAAATTTTTTGAGGAAACCCTTAAAATCCATATCCATTACTCTTTGTAAGGTGTCTAGCATTTGATAATCCAAAAGGCATTCTTTTTTAAGCAAAAGTTCCTTACTTAGCGATAGCCCAAAAATCATCTAGAAAAGAATATACTTGACATCCTGATACTTTAATTCACATTTCATCAATTTTGGAAAGTGGGTATTTATCTTTTTCTGAAGTTTCATTTAAATTTCTAAAATTTACACATAGCCTGATATCACTATTCTTCTTCCTCACTAGGACAAGATTAGCTAACAAAGTTGAGTACTAGATAGGGTATATAATTTGGACTTGTAATAGCTTTTGTATTTTAGCTTTCATAGTTGGTTCAAATGATGGGTTGAATTTTCTTTACTTTTGTTTAACCACTCTACAATCATGTACCAAGTGGATCTTATGAGTCATCACATTGGATCTAAATGTTCTAATATCATTGTAAGACCAAGTAAAATTTTTCAAATTATTCTTTAACAAGGATAATAGTTCCTACTTGAAATTTTGATCTCTTTCCTTTGTAATATTTAGCATTCATGGTTTTTCTATGGATCAAAACTTTATTACTTCATAAGTGTAAGCATCTAGATTCTATACATTTACTCCTTTAGGTAGTCCTATACTGTACTTATACTCATAATGAATTACTTTTTTTTTGGAATAAAGTTCATGCAGATACTATTTCAAAGATAACTTTACCTTCAAATTCCCCTTTATTCTTCAATAATTTGAGCAATTACTCATCATTTTCAAACACTTGGAAGTGTCCTATCTTATTTGGAACTAAAGGTTGATGTTGAACTTTAATCACAACCTTTTTATATTTCTAGATCCTTTTTGAATTTAGTGCTAAGGCCTTTGTAGCTAGCTCATTTGTGATTTAGTTATTTTCTCTATGTATATATTTTATCTCATAATGATCAAACTAGCCTAAAAATGTATAAAGAAATTATTTATATGACCTTAAAAAAGATCTCTTTACTACACATTTATCCTTGATTTATTCACAAGAGATCCTTGAATCTTCTTCTATTAAAATATTTTTGATTTCTTTCTTTAAAGCTCTTCTAATTCTGATACACAGGGCTTCATACTCAACCTTATTATTTTATCATGGGAATGATAGGTGAATGTTTTTGAAAATTTTCTATGAATTTTTCTTTTCCAAGTCTATTCTAACTCTAGCCCTATTCAAATTACATGACCCATCAAAATACAATTCCCATTTTCCTTTGCTTCAAATTTCTTTTTTGTTTGAGACTTGAACTTCTATGAGTAAACATGATTCAATTTCAATTTCCTTATTCTAGATGACCTTGTTCTTTTCATTAGAAATAATATTCTTGATCATCAAGGGTTCATTGTAGATATATATCTAATTAGACTCTTCCTTCAATGGTAACCACATGTGCAAATAATTAGTGGATATGTATCTAGAAAAAGTTTTGCTCTAGCTTCAACTTAACAAATAGACTATATGAGTTGGGGATATCAACTACTTGGATAGTTATTCTACTTTTAATGTGACATTTTGAAGGAGACTAGAGTAGTACATTTGACAACTATTCTACAAATTTCACTCTATTTTTATTAACTTTGATGATCTTCTTATTAGATTTTTCTAGTGATAATCCTGATTGCTTATAGATGGACAGTGATATAATGGTTAATGTAGCTCTTGAATTGACTTGAATAATTATATAGATATTTATCATTCAACTTCATTATATGAAGAAATAGAGGAGCTTCCATATCTAGAGTACAAGGATATTTGGATTTCACTATTTTATTCTCATTACAAACATAGGTTAACTCAGATTTTGCAATCTCCTTCTTAGCTTTAACTAATTCTAAAAATTTATTTTGTTGACCTTCCACTTTTACCATTTGATATATACTAATGTTTACTCTAACATCCTTAAGATCCTCTATCAAATCATATTCTCCATTATCATAGAACCCTAAATTCCTAAACCACTTACTGGATAATTGGTTTTGAGCATTTTGGTTACTCTATGTATCTTTTACTTTCCTTTTATCTTTTTCATTGGGCTTGAAACTCTTTCTCTTGGTAGAAGGATTAGAAATGGCATTAGAAGGCTTAGATGTTGTGAGATTTTCTCTTGACCTTAAGTTATATCTAGATCCATCATTATTATTACATTCCTCATCTAAAGATGCATCTTCTTCTGAGCTTGACAAAGAAGAAGTGTCACTTGTTTCACCTTTAGATGATTTTCTAGCATACTAAATATCAAATAATGAGTTATTAGATTTAATGTTAAGAAAATTAGAAATATTGTGTGGCTTTCATTCTTAAAGTCTACTAATTTGCTATCTTGATGTCGATGTTTCCTATAGTTCTTTTGTTTCTTTATCTTTGCTTTAGCCAACACTTTCACTAATTTGACTACCTTGTTGGAAAATTCTTTCATTAACTCATCAAAATTTTCTTTTTCTTTTTTTTTTTATGTTTTTTGATTATAGGAGGTAATGCTTTAAATTGAACTAAATTTTGCACAAATACCAATTCTTTTTCTTTAGCTTTGGGTATCATTATGATTTTTTCACTAGTTAAATTTAGCTATTTTCCAACTTAATAGCTTCAATAAAGAAATCATTTAGAGTAAGTAGATTTGGAGTTCTTCTTAGCTAAATTGAAAATTTAGGATTAACAACATTCAAATAAGTTTCCCTAAGCATCTCATTTGACAACCTATACTGTTGCTAAAATAATCCATAAACATGTTAAAACTTAATATTAAATTATTTGATAAATTATTTAATCACTTTCTTGTCCTATACTAATCCAAAAAAATTTTTGGTCTATTTGAATGCCAAATTTAGCCAAAAAGAAATATTTCACATTGTCCCAATTGGTGATGATATTATTTGGCATATTAGCACACCAAATTTAAGCCATATCTTTCGGGTTTGCTACAAATAGCCTACATGCTTAATCTTGATGTTGGATGTTTGTGTGAGCTAGGGCTAGTTCAAATAAATGGACATATTATTCCACTAAATAACCTTTTTCAGGAATGAAATGTTTGGTTAAATACTTATGAACTACCTTGGGGATATTGTTGTAATTTGGGAATCTTAATCGTATGGCTCTTTGCTAGGGATTTTTTGGTGGTGGATTTGCCATGTTAAAATTTATTTTTATAGTTGAACTCTTAAATTTTCTATGCATTCCATAAAGAATATTAAACCAACTAGAAGAGGTGAGCTTCTTGATCTTCTAGTTTTCAATCCACCACTTTATCTTCTAGTTTTCAATCCACCACTTTTCCCTAATTCAAAAGCTTTTAACTCTTCTTCCTNAATATAGAGGGAAAATTTCACTTACTTACAGGGTGAAGTAAAGATAGCTAAATCTTCTATTAAAATTGTTTATATCTACTTGCTTTATTTACACCATATTTTAAGATTTAGAACTTATGTTAACAACAACAAATACACATAGCTTTCTCAAATACTAGCTAAGTTTATTTAGAGGTATCTAGGCCTTGGTGTTTTTAGAGATTAGTAAACTCCTAAACTCAAGTTTGGAAGAACTCCTCATATTTGTGATTTTCATCATGGGGAAGAGGACAATGCTGGCAATCCAAAGTGGTTGCCAATAGTTTTTTTTTTTTTTTGCCNAGCCAATCAATAAATGCCAACAATTGCTAAAAACAAAGCTATTCAAGCAATCTAACAATTCCAAGAACAAGGTGCTAAGCATAATAAAATATTTAGCACTAGTTAAGAAACTAAGATAAATTAGTTGAATCATATCTTAAGTTACAGGGCCATTATATAGGAAACCACTCCTAGATTTTCCAGTATTTTCACCAAATACCTCTGAATAAATCTACTCTAGGCTTTATATATACTTCTAGTAGTTAAAACCATTTTAAAATATAAGAGCTATAGTTACCTCATGTTTTACTCACATAATTACGAGGTATCTAATAATTATTTTATTAATAAATTAAGCTTCTTAATTAATAACTACAACGTCTTAAGAGAACTTGGTTCATTGTATTTAGTTTAGAGCTATTAAACTCCTTTCAAGTCTATTTTAATGCTTATTTATCTTCATGATCATAGGTCATTAAATAGTTATTAAATATATTAATAGTTTTTCCTCATTCTTTAAATCTAAAGCTCCTCTGCTAAAAATTAGTGAGCTAACTTTCCATAGCTGTAGGTATTTGATTCATTGAATATAACTCCACTTGTTTCTTCCATAACTAATTCAATTATGGAATTTGTTAGCTACATCTAAGTAGCTCCCATGTTGTTATAAATCTAAGCTTTTTTCTCTTCAACTATAATCCTAGTAATTATCATTAGCAAAGTTTGTTATATTGGCTAGTAGTGCCTTCTATTAGTTGTACTAGCTAGTAATGGCTTTCCATTAGCTCTTCAATTCCTACCTTTTTTCTTATGGCTTGTATTCTTTATGATTGCTCCATGCTTAAATGGTGGCTTTGCACTTTCTATTTTGAGCTCTAATGTAACTTTTGACTCTTCAAGCTTATCTACTATTCCTTATCCTATTTTTCGTTGGGCTAGTTGACAATCTTTAATTGCATTAAGCTATTTTATTCCAAATTTTATTTTAACTTTGGTTCATGGAGCCGTAATATGCTAATCTATAGTACAAATCCATGTGCATGTGTGTTAAATTTTATACTTTTGTGGGCCTACGTTAAAATCTGGCATTGCTTGTAGAATGTTTTTGATGAGCTACATGATTATAGCTAAATTTGGAAGCTACTTTACATACTAATGTGGCTTTATGATTTAAGCTAGTTACAAAGCTAAATTGTAGCTATGCAAAGGTTGATGTGGCAAGGTGTGTTCATAAGGTAGAGTTTTAGCTTCTTGTGTTTTGAGTTTACCTAAGAAGCTAACGTGGTGGAGCTACTTCCTAAGCTTGAATTTCATCCTCATGAAGTACCTTTACATGTTGACATGGCAGAGTTAATGTGCTGATGTTGATGTGCCAAAGCTCTTTTGTAATGTAAAAATTTAGCTTTATGAAATGACCATATATGTTGATGTGATAGGGCTTAGTATTGACGGTTGGGCTTGATGCATTTGTTGACATGGAAGAGATTATTTGTGGAGCTAAAGTTTTTACTATATGAGCTTTTCTTTTTTATTGAAGAAGCTCACACATAAGTACTATTTCTTAAAACCATTTTTAGTTCTATGAAGGTCTTCTATAAGCTAATGTGGATACTGAGGTTGAACTTCTTTTAGAAGCCAAGTTAAAGCTCACATTAGCTAACATGATAAAGCTCTCTTATGATGTTAAATTTTGGCTCTATGTATGTTATTTTTATGACAGTGTTATCATAGGATGAAGATGATGTGGTAGACCTTCTCTTGTGGGGCTCAATGTTTTTCTATAAAATTCTCTATGTGGAAGAGCTACCTTGTAGAATCATTTTTTGGCTCTACAAGACTACTTTATGAGATAACATGATCGAATGCTGATGTGGCACTATGCTTGGGGTTTTGCTAATGTGGTAGATGAGTTTTCCTTCTTCATGTGAGCTCATAGATCTTTATCTAAATGCTAACATGTCTATTGTTGATGTGGCATTGTTGATGTGATAGAGCACTTTCATAGAG
Organism: Gnetum montanum; assembly: GCA_015680685.1. NCBI lineage: Eukaryota > Viridiplantae > Streptophyta > Gnetopsida > Gnetales > Gnetaceae > Gnetum > Gnetum montanum. Next base: position 249,586 of record MNCI01036033.1, read on the forward strand.
GAGGACATTGGATGTATGAGTCGGCTCTACATGCTAATGTAGCATGAAGCTGATATGGCAAGGTGATGTCATGGCTTGTAAAGCTTCTTATTAAAGGTACTTTTTATTCCTATAGGCTTTACATGGTAGAACTAGTATTTAGAGGTGCTTCTTGGCCTTAAAAGGGATAAAACTAATTCATTCTATTTTCAATACTAATTTATTGACTACCTTTTCCATTTTGATTATTGTGCCAAAGAAGTCATGTGTTGCTACTAAAGCTAGGACATAATTTCATGGTAAAATTTAATTTGTGCTAATTATCATTAGCATGTAAATACTACTTTAGTGATCATAGGAAGGTTACATAGGATGAAGATCCTCTTAATTATGGATGATCATTCCTTATATCACATGTAGATGTTGACTTTTTTGGAGCCAAGCACTTCTTTGGACTCTACATTGAGTATTTTCATGTGCTTTTCATGACTTTGTTACCTTTTTGGATCATCTTACATGTACTCAATAGGATCTAATTTAAGTTATTGTTCTTGCATTCTTACATTGTAGAATGTGAAAATCAATCAAATAGAGGACCACAGGTTATGTTGATTTAATTTTCTAGAATTACAATGAAGAACACTTAACATTAATTCACTCTTAACAAAAGGAACGCCTATCTCATTATTCAATCTTAATACAACAATCTCACTATAATAGTATCATTTTACATACTTAAATTCTTTATATTTAAAAGTTTGTTGAGTATCTATCCATATGTCTATTTGGTCTTCTCTTCTAGTCCTCTTATAGTTCCACTTAAGTCTAGTGTGAAAATGGCTTTTGTTGATGGTTGCAATAACTTTTTGCTAACAATTGTGACCTAGGTGCAAATCGTAGGTAGGTTGCAACTCCCTACCCAAAGCAAGTTATCAATTCATATAATTACTGCAAGGAACTAGAGTCAATAGTCTTAGTTAATTTTTTTCAATGATTGTGTATTTAAATTATAATGGTTGAGTGACCAATTAAACTAAAATATCCATTATTACTGCAATAGGGATGCAAGTTATAGGGACTTGCACTAATGGATTTTAGTCTTCTATTAAAAAATAAGTTGCGAGTGGCTATGAACTACATCTAGAAGAAACTCTTTGTTGTGAGCTCATGTAGGTTGCATGAGCATGTAGTACCTTACCAAACTCAAAATTTAACTTGTTGTGATGCCTCCATATCCATTCAAAGCTAACTCCACTTGTTCCTCAATCCTATGTCTTCTAAAAAATGACTTCCAGTAGTTGTAGGATAGACATTATTGCTTTGATGAGTTTGAAACTCATTGAAAATCAAATTCTAACTTAAGACCCTAAACTGTAAGTGGTTTTGGATCGCTTGAGCTCACAATTGCCTACCCATGTCTAAAAATGGAGAAAACAAAGTGCAAAGGAGCATCAATTCACATCCTAGCAGAGCCCCCAACTAGATCCTTATCATTCCAATATAAGAGAATAGAAGAATTCACATGAATTATTGAGAATACAATAAATAAGTAAAGCACATCATGAAATTGATCCCCTCTATCATTACACTTCAAAACATATAAAAAGAATGAAGGAAAAAAGAAGAATTGGAAAATAAAATTCTTAATTTAGAGAAGTTAAGCCTTTTCCTAAAAGGAGAATAGAATTCTATGCTAAAGGAGGAGGTTGAGATGCATCCTCATTTGCCTCCTCACTCATGAAATCCTCTTGTATTACCTTGTCACCCACATGGTCTATAGGGCTAGATGGTCTAGCTTGATCTACATTGGTGATTAAGGAACCCATGGGTGTAAGCTCTAGATCCATCTATTCACCAACCTCTTGGTGGCTAACTATGTGGTGTAGACTCCTCATATTATGTATTGGGAAACCATTGAGTGTAGACAACATATTCCATATTTAGAAACTAGTCCTCATTCCATGCAATAATCTCCTTGATGGACAGGATAGGTGGTCAGATTTAAAAATGTTGATACAATGTTGAGATCACTAATGGGAAAGGAACCCCATAGGTGTCTAGGACTACCAAATTCATCCTAGATAAAATAATAAATGGATAATTGAGGGTGTAAGGATCCTCCAAGTCACTCATAACCAACATGCCAAGGAACACGACATGCATGAAATGAGAGCTACCCAGAATGTTCATCATCATTGATCTCACACAAATCCTCCTTTCTATGGAAAGGTTCTTATAAGGTCATTTCATCTCATCCATCACCACATCAAGGAAGATCTTAGCCAATTGATTCTTTCTATCTAATATTGCTACTACAAAGTTCTATCTATTTAGTCCCACCTTAATCTCAATGATCTTAGAATGAAGGCTTGCTCATGTCATAGGACCTAATGCCAATATAAAAGTCCATTACATAGGAAAGCCTTTAAAATGTCAAGTAGAACTATTAAGCCTCCTACTCATAGAACACTCCATCTCCTCTCAAGAAAAAGTCCAAGTTGTACACTATTAAAGAAGCCACAATTAGTGAATTTACTAGTTTCATGAAGGGCTTGAAGTTCCTAAGTGCCCTCAATGGCACCATAGGAAACTTTGCCTTCCAACGCTCATATTTCAAATGTCCATGCACTACCTATGAGTGTGTTCTTAATACTCCTCTTGAGCACATCTTCATGCTATCAGATCTATAGCTGCTGAATATTATCCCTAAGTACACCTCCTCTTACACTAGGATGCATGATAAGTTCCTTACTATAGGGAAGATCAATACATAAACAATAATAATATGATTCATAAAAAGAAAAAACATGAACTAGAATGCAATAAATCAAGTATCATGAAAATAGCATAATATAGAAATTAAAAAGAAAGATGATGTAGATGGATTGTAAAAAGTACATAATCAAAAATAACTATAAATATCTACACTAGTATTTCCAAAATTTTAACAACATTAGTGTCGCCAACAAAGTCTACATTGTCATCTGTTGGCGACCGTTTGGGATGCGACCGCCAACGAGTGTCCTCGAACAGGATTTAGGTGCTTGCTGGTCTCTGGCAAGACCAAGGCCCAGATACCTCCAAATAAACTCAGTAGTTAATGTGAGTATGTGTGTGTGCTCTTGCGGCGTGCGGTTGTGAGAAATGTAACGATTGCGTTGTGTAAACTACAAATGACTTACTTTAAAGAGATTCA
>MNCI01036033.1:263145-360145 GCA_015680685.1 Gnetum montanum
GTAATAATGAAATAATTTTACATATATCTTGGTGAAAGTGGTAGAGTTAATGAATGGGTTAAAATAATTCTTCTTTGTCTTCCCTGGTAAATGGCGTGGATAATCGGCAACAGTTCCAAAACAGCAGGTGTAATCGGCTGGTTCTTTTTCTCCTTTCTCTACACAAAACCTGTAAGAACTGACACATGTTCTACCCAAGATCCAAAGTGTTGTATCAACCAAAACCATATGTTTGAACTACCACAGTACAATAACGCCCTGCAAAATCGTAACCAACTGCCATCGCGGGAGAAGGTTCTACAACTGCATTTGGCTCCGTTGTCGCATGGTGTGATGTTCAAATGCTGGAGGAGAAGAGTTTTTCTTGAAGAACGATGTGTTGAATATACTGTTCTAAACAGAGGGTTTCGGTTGCCAAAGATTTTTGTTTTGCCCCCAAATTGGCTTAGGGGTTCCTGCGTTTGTTAAATTTTTTTTGAATTGTCACTGCCATTGTCATTGATTGTAGGACTAGGGGCTAATGTATTGTGGATCTGTGTTTGATGAAACTGATGGAACCTTCTGAGCCGTTGCAGCCCGCACAATAGAAACCGCTACGGCCTGCAAAACTTAACATCAAAATTAGGGTTTCAACAAGGCGTGACTCCTTTCTTCGTGTATTTCATAGATGAGGGTTTTGATTTTTTTTCAAAAATAATATCCATGCATTTATGGCAAAGATTTCTATCTGCGCTAGGATGAATGTCACGTGGCTGGCGGTGTTGAACATTTTTCTACAGCATGATTTTCTAGGAACACTACAGTCTTCCTTTCCCTTCACTGATATTATTTCTATGGTGTTTACTTCCCTGCCATTACTACGATCAGCAGGTATACGATGGACGTTGGTCCAACTATGGTCTTCCTTTCCTCCTCTCTCATTGCTACATAATCTTTCAAAACAACCGAGGCATTGCTGATTTTTGTTTTAATTTCTGATTTGCAAGGAGTTTCAAATGTTATCTTAAGGATACGACTGAGTTTAACAATCGGGATCTACAACTTAGTGCTTTCCACGTAAATAACATACTTCCTTCCTTGCTATAGTACTATCCTCTGATCTTTAATAAAGGAATAATCTGGCACTTTCATCTTGTACCCAGAAGGCTTCAACATCAAATTCTTTACCAGTGAATCAATCTTCTAAAAACACCCATCAACCCTCAACACTAAAGCTGTAATTTACTTGTAAATTTACAACCATAGATTCCTCCAATTTTGAATAAAATATTTCAACTGTTCCATAGAATGGCCAAATGTGCCAACATCATCAACATACATGACTAGTGCAAAGATGGAAAATCACAATTCAAGGTAAAATTAAGTATGAAGATGTTGAATAATGTAATGAGAAATCTATTAATAATAGATAGTGGATTAACTACTATAAAATGAGTATAGTACACAAATATTGAAGTTACTAAATACTATCCCATACTACTATGTAATCCTCAAAATGAAATTATTGTTTTCACAACTCTCTAGCTTGGAAAAAGTCCAAATCCAAGCTTAATAGGAAATTACTTACAAACCAAGATAGCTACACTAAAAAAACATGGTATTCATATTAATAAAATTCAAATTCTTATGGTTCATTCAACATATCTTAGAGTTATCTTAATATTGAAGATAGCCCCATCTTCATTTCTACCTCTAAGATATAATTTACATAGTAAGAACAAGAAAGCTTCAAATAGTTTACAAGAAAATAATAAAAACCTAGTTCTATGCAGAGTTCAACATCAAATTAACATAGAAAAATTCTTGGAACACTATATGAAAAATACCAAAATGCCAAAGAAGATACCAAAAACTAGATTTCATCACTAAGATATTTAACCTCCCCCAAAAATAATACTAACATCCCAAAATTTCTTGCACTATGTGTAATAGGAAGTCTAAGAGGAAAAATGCATCAAAAAAGGATATTTGAGATCTAACTTGGGCATGTTGCAAAAGGAAGAAGGCTTGGAGGTTAGATCTAGTAGTTATGCACATGATGAAAGCTTGTTTCAACTCTTGGATGTGTCTTGCGGTGCTCTATGATGAAATAATTTTTAATTTTGTGAAACGTCCTTTTATTTTTGGTTTTTTAATTATGTTATGAATGACAGCAAGTTGCAACCTATCATAACAAAAAAATGAAAAATGTTCATAAATTTTAGAGGTTCGACAACTACGGGTTGCACCTCGTTGCATCTTCAAAACTAAGGACCCCACCTAGCCACACTATTCTACAATCTGAGAAATGAAACATTACAATGCAACACACTATGAGTTGTAGGAATATGCACTATCTTAAACCCAAAAAACATGAATTTTAAAATGTGGCTTACACTTGATCACATTGATAAATTAATTATCTACAAGGAGGGTATGGGTTGCACCTTGTCGCAAGTATTGAACTTTAACAAATGAACTCCAAGATGATTGTGGCTCGCAATATGGCTCATAGTTAGACTCTGAGAGATTGTGACTTGACCCTCCATACACTTCCTAATACAAGGTAATTCTACAATAAATAATTAGAAAAACCGTAGAAAAAATTTAAAAGCAAAAGAAAACAATAAACAATGAATAAATACTTTGTGACAAAAGAATAACTAAGTTGTTAGTGCTTGGTAAACAACAAGACATTAGGTGAAAACTTAAGTAAATTTACCTCCAAAAGAGTAATACAAATACAAGGCATCATCACATTTGGACATTCATGAATCATTGTTTACCTACTTATCAATATCTTATGGTACTATACCTCTTGAAAATACATAGTCTTCCTCTAGTAAAAGTAGTTGTTTTTCATGGAGATTCTTTATGCATCAACATAATAACCTTATCATGTGGTCATGAACAAGAGAGAGATTATCATCCAACATACTTTATTACCTAATAATTCTTTCTTCTCTCTTTTTGTAATAATGATATTTTTAGTGATTATGGAATTATTGCATTGCTATCAAAACATGGTCCATAAACAATGGAAACTTTGCTGCTCATCTAATTCCATGGTTGTAATGGGATAAGATGTTTGTTAAAAGGAATTCTTATTATTTTACACCTACAATAGGTTATGATTACTTGTTATACTACCATTAGAACCTAATAACAATTGAAAATTTTCTCCTAGTATAGGTTCAATCCCTATGCAAGTCATTCTGCATGAGTACCCCCATGATTCATGCTTGATATCTCATGACATCTCTTATTCCAAGTCCCTGATTAAGGAAGACCTAAAGCCTCAAATTTATCATGAAATAACATATTAAGCTAAAAATATGCCTAGTACAAACCAAGAAAGCTGACTCACTTTTTTAACTGAAAAGCTAATATACTTTATCCATGGGACAAAATCCCATCATCCAACCTTTGCTTTATTTATGATAACATGAAAAATATAAAATTTTAAAATGTTTTAAGGACAAAAGTTCCCAAAAATCATGCCATAGAATAAGTCAAACCTCTATCAGTTTAATTCACTAAAGCCTAAATACCATGAAAGATATGTTGCCATAGACACTGCCAAAGACTTGATAACAACAATGACACTACCATGCAAAAGTATTAATAAAAATATAATGTATGTCTTATAGTACCTATTACCCAATTCTTATAGAAAAATAAAGTGCATAACAACAAAGTTATTAACCTATCACAACAAGGAGCATGAAGGTTAGACAATCTCATAAGGACCCATTAGAAATTGATTCAAAACTAGATTAAATTTGGCTTGCTAAGAAGAAGCATTAGTTGTAGCAATCATCTCACTATCAAAGGAGGGTTTTTATCAAAAATAATGTTCAATTCATTGACCATTCACATGTAAGGACTCAAAACTACTAGGCATAGAAATGTCAATTACATCATTATCTAAGATCCTATGAACCTTGAAGGATCCATTTTTAATTGACATTGCATTCAAAAAGGCTTGTTTAGTGTCAAAGAAGGAACAAGGCATTGCATGTTGAATACTAGTTCATATGGGGTAAAGCTAAGAGATGACTTATAGGATGTATGAATAGCCCATGATGCATCAAGTGTATGATAAGACCAATATGTTCCATTCTTTCTTACAACTTTCTACAAAATGTTTTTAATTTCATTATTCATGCTTTCAACTAAACCATTTGATTAAGGGTGATAGGTAGTAGCAATACAATTTGTAATTCACATTTTATGTAACAATTTCTCCATTATATAATTAACAAAATATGTGGCATGATCACTAATTAAGATTTGTGGGTGCTCAAAGCATGAAATTAACTCTTCTCTCAAGAACCTAACTACCATTTGTACATTATCATGCCTAGTTGCTTTCGCCAAAATTCATTTGGTAACATAATCAATGGAAACTAAAATATACTTACAAGAATTTCTTGAAGGAAAAGGGCCCATGAAATCAATGCCCAAACAATCAAAGGACTCACACTCCATTGAGATAGGCAGGCAACAATGACATGTCATGTATCTTGTGAGTTCTTCCATTCGCTAGCATTGATCACATATCTTACAATATGCATAAGTATCTTTACAAAAATTTAGTCAATAAAACCATCATGGAGGATTTTCCATGAATGTTTCTTACCTACAAAGTACCCTCCACAGAGTCCTTCATGATTGTAAGCAATTACCTCTTATTGTTCTTATTCAGGTAGAAATCATCAGATGATTTGATCTTTGCAAATCTTTGAATGGATCTTTCCAAATAAACCATTGTGCCTTGATGATGAAGGCTATTTTTGGCCTTTAGTCCAAGACTTTGGTAATTTGCGTACAACTAAATAATTAGTGATATTCACATACCAAGGATCTTGAACTTTGGGAATAACATCCCTAGCCCAACAAGCAAATAGTTGCTCATCTAAAAATATATCATTAAAGAAATGAGATGTCTCCAAATCTATATTATGCTGCAATTTGGAAAAATGATCTACTACTAAATTTTTAGATTCATTCTTATCATGAATTACAAAATTAAATTCTAGCATCAAAAGATAGTAATGAATTAATCTTGAACTTTTAGTTCATTTATTATGCAAATATTTAATAATAGCATGATCAATAAATAATATAGTATGAAAACCAATTAAATAANTTTGTAACAATTTTACTAATGGCTAAGTAATCAATGAAAAATCTTTGATGAATAATCTATAAAAACTAGTGTGTCCCAAAAATGAATATAAACCTTTCACATTAATGGGAGTAAGATGGAAGATAACATTTAATTTAGGATCTACCAAAATTCCCTTCTTACTCATAATGTGGCCTAACAAAACACCAAAAGAGACCATAAAATGATACTTTTACCAATATAATCTAAGAGCCTTATCAATACATCTATGCAAGACTAATTTAAGATGATGCAAAGCATCAAAGAATGAATCAACATAGACTAAAAAATCATCCATGAAAACCTCAAGAAATGAATCAATCATATCTGAAAAAATAAATGTCATAGCCATTTAAAATATAGCAAGAGCATTACACAACCCAAAGGGCATACATCAAAATTCAAAAGTCCCTCATGGTGTAGTAAAAATTTATTTTATTTTGATCTTCTAGGATTATTGAAATTTGACTATAACTACTAAAAACATCAAGAAAAGAATAAAATTCATGCTTTTGAATTTTGTCTAAAACTTTATCTAAATATGGAAGTGAAAAGTGATCCTTTCTTGTTTATTTATTTGATTCATTAAAATCAATATAAAGACACCACTTACTAGAATTTTTAGGCACAACCATAATAGGACTAAGTTACTTAGAATCAGAAATCAAATAAATAATACATCTGAAAAAATTTCAAAAATTCATCTTTTATTGCTTATTTCAAAGCTAGGTTTAGCCTCCTACATGGTTGTTGTCATGGTATAGCCTTAGCCTCCAAATGGATATGATTCTAAACAATTGATGGAGAAATCGCTTGCTGAAGATCCAAAGATGACCAAGCAAAAGCTTCAAGAGAATTCATTAAAACATGAATCAATCTATATTCTTGATTAATGGATAATCTTGAACTAATAATCAAGGATTTGTTTCTTTTATCATAAATATATTTCAAGTGAGAAGGAAGTTCCTTTAAATCTAAAGTTACCTTCTCATCACTTGTAAGAAATGAACAATTCTCCAATTTACACAAATCCTTACCACCCAAAGCATCTTCTACATGAGTACATATGAGCTTTCTTCAATCATCCATAGTTACCTATGTATATTCTTCCAATGTTAATACCTGATATGCCTCATCCCAATCACATAATCGTAAACAAACCATATTTTCTATAGTAATGTTAACCATATTAAGCTCATCAAATTAAAATTGGTTGTCAAGGTTATATCAATTCACTAAAAAATTCATATTTGTAAATGTTAAAGTCATCAATCCAATTTTCATATAAATAACCACAACCATAATTACCAACATAGGCCTACCTAAAATCAAAGGATAAATATTAATCAATGAAGGTGTATAATAATCTAGCATAATTAAATTAGTAGGGTACAAATCTTTATCTACCTATACAAAAATATCTTGAATAATACCTTTCACATCAATAGGAGACCCATTATCCAAAGAAATGGTAATATTGGTAAGTCTAATATGATTATAAGCCAATGATTGATAAATTTGAAATGGCATAATATTTACACTAGCCCCTAGATCCACTAATGCATGATGAAATTTCCTATTACAAATCATGCAAGCAATCATAGAACTACTGGGGTCTACTACCTTTTTAGGCATCCTAGTTTTCAAAATATTTGTCATATTTTCAACAAGGCTAACATGCATGGGCATTTTAATTTTCTTTTTCATAGAACAAAGTTTCTTAATATATTTAGCATATTGAGGGATATCTTCAATAGCACTTAATAATGGAACATGTAAGGTGACATCTTTAAAATATTCTCAAGTTAGTTATCATTAACCTCATTTTATTCTAATCTATGAGGAAAAGGTGCTTGTAGAGAAAAAAAATTAATGGATTCATTTGAAGGAATCATTGAATCAGGCGTTTCCTTCGTAGGAAGTTCTTTTGCAAATATTCTTTCAAATTCATTCTCTAATTCTATATTCTTGATAAACCTTTGAAAATTAGTTTTAAGATCAATAACTCTTCCACTTCTAGTCATCATTGGTTCTTGTTGGTTGATGAAACCATATGTAATTCTTGTCTTCCTTCATACTCAGGATTTCTTTCTTGTTTATGCTAGTAATGTGTCCCTAGGTTGTAAGGCTTGAATAAGCTTGATTATATGATCATTTTGTTACTATAAGATGTGTTGCAAATTTTCATTTTTTTTGGTAGCATTTGCTATTAAAACTCATGGTTTTGATTGGGTCTCTAAGATTGGTTAAAATCATTATTATAATTTTGATAATTTAAACTAAATGGAGGATGTAACTAGCAATTTTGGTTTTAATTAGAATGTCATCCCCTACCTTATGAAGTTTCTTTAATAACTAGTAAAATGGGACAATCATGAGCAATGTGGTCAATCTCCTCACAAATTACACAAGCATAAAGAAAAGCCATACCTCGAACATGGGGTTGGTTAGTGTTGTGAATTTCCTTATTCATATGAGTTGATGACTCTTATTATGGACACTAGAAAGATTGGCCCTACACACTAGCATCAGCTGCCATAGATAAAATGATAATTTATTATTAATGTCCTCAATTTTTTTTTGTCAAACCTATCATCATCGTATGTTCTAATGTATTGGCTTTTTTATTCACAGATCAAATTTTTCTTTGATTCACTATTTAATCTAACACATCAAATGCTACTTCTAGTATCATTCGCATAATTGTACCACCAAAAGAAAAATCAATACTTTGCCATGTAATAGGTGTCAAACCATCGAGAAAAAATCCTAACAATTGACATTCCAGGAAACCATGATTAGGGTTCGTTATCCTAATATCTTTAAAAAGATCCTAGGTCTTTTGTAACTTTCATTTGATTTTTATTAAAAGTCTAAAAGTAATTTTTTATATTGGTTAAATTTTACAGAAGATAAGAATCAATTTAAAAATTCATCCTTAAAACCATCCCAAGACTAAAAAGAATATTATTTTAACAATATATACCATGATAACACACAATCTCTAAATATAAGAGGAAAAACACTTATTTTAGTGTGTTCCATAACGTTAGTACCACATGTTACTATCAATGTTTTAAATGCTTATATATGATGATATGGATCTTCATCATCTGTATTACAAAATTGAGGACATGATAATAAAATTTTAATCTAAACTTTTTTTCCAACAAGTAATAAAAGGGAAGAGACAGTAGCTATTGATTTCCTCCCCATTGAATCTTTTAACAAAAGATAATTAGGAATTCCATAATAACAAACTTGATCTAAAATTGTAAAAACTGCTCAAATTGGTTGCCCGAAGATATTGAACAATGAGATAAAGAATGTGGTATTTGTTGCAATTCTGATGTGAAATTTGTTGTTGAGGCATAGATTGTGTTTGAGAAGTAAGAACATTGAATATCAATTAAACACTTTTGGGAATATTCATCAATAATTGAGTATTAGAATAAGGCTATTGGGGTACTTGCATAAATGTAGTTTAATATGGTGCTGCTGATAGAATAGTTGTACTACAATACATAAGAACATGTGAATTAAAAAGAATGATAGGTTGTGCTACTAGTTGATGAATCTAAGCCATATTAGAATAATTCACATGAACAACAGGTTGTCCCAATTGAGAAACAATAGAAGAAATATTTGATGTGATAAGTTTGAAATAGGAAAAGAGTGAGAAATTAATTGATTATGCAATAGTGACCATGTATTTTGGGTCACTTTTGTGAAAGTATTCAACAAGGTTTGTTGATTCGCTTGTAAATTTTGTTAATGCAATTACTGCTAGTGAAAAAAATGAAAAGGATTATTAGGAGTATTAGCATGGTACATAGCATTAACTTGTGAAGGAACAGATTGAGTACAACAAGATGGACCAACCATTTGTATGGATAAAAAGAGGATTAATTGTGTGAATGAAGTATAACTCAATTGACTCCTAGAATTTAAAATCAATGAATCAAATTCAAATTTAGTAGGCATACTAATAGTCATGGATACTTGATAGGGTTAAGTAGCATTAGGAAATAGGATTAAAAACTGACTTCCACTAGTAGTCAAAGTAACAAGAATATTAAGTCTATCTACCACATTAACTATAGTGCCTATACTTGCAAGAGTTTGTGGATCTGCTTGTGTTGGTCCTTCTTTCCAAAATGAACTTTGGCCTTCTTGACCTCTAGATTTCTACGATGAAGATGATTCTTTTGATGACATTGAAATATTTTTAGTCCATTTCTTGGGTATGTATGAAGAAGGAATAGTATCATATACCAATCTTTGACCTTTCTTATGAATCCAAACCATAAGCCTATAATGAAATAATAAGATAGAAACAAAAGAAAAAACAATAAAATCAAAATTTACTGTAAGAATCATTGTGTGAAAAACTACTTCATCAATTATCAATATTTTTAAATCAAGAAGGAACATATTAATATCAATCAATTTCACTTGAAATTGTAATAATTATAACATACACAAATTGAAAGACTTGCTTGAATTCATAGAAATGATTAAAAAAAAAGAGAAACATAAAATTAAATAGAATTTAAATTTAAAAAATATCACTATAACCCATGACTATTACAATGGCACCAATATGTTAAGCTATTATTCTTACATTCTTGCATTATATAATGTGGAAATCAATCAAATAGAGGAGGATGGGTTACATGGTGTTAAGTTTCTAGAATTATGGTAAATAACACTTAATATTAATTCACTCTTGATAAAATAATATCTTATTATTCAATCTCAATACAACAATCTCACTATAATAATAACATTTAACAAACTTGAAGTCTCTATCTTCAAAAGTTCTCTAAGTATCTATCTATATATCGCTTTCTCTATCCTTCTCTTCTACTCTTATAATTTTGCTTTAATCTAGTGCAAAAAAAACTTCAATTGATGGTTTCAATAAATTTTAGCTAATGGCTACAACTTGGGTATGATTCGTCGATGGGTTGTAGCTCCTTGCAAAGTCATCAAGTTAATGATCAGTAGTCTCACTCAATCATTTTCAATGGTCAATTATTCAAATCGTAATAGTCAAGGGACCAATTATGCCAAAAGATCCATTATTATTGTAATAGGAGTGCAAGTCTTAGGGACTCATACTCATGGATTTCAGTCTTCTGTTAAAAAATATGTTACAAGGGGTTGCAAACCACATCTACAAGAAACTCTATGCTACAAGCTCATGTGGATCACATGAGCATGCAATACCTTGTCAAACCTAAAATTCAACTTCCCATGCTACCTCCATATTTGTTTAAAGCTAACTCCACTAATTTCTCAATCCTCTATTTTCTAAAAATTGACTCACGATGATCATAGAATAGACATTATTGCTTTGGTAAGTTCAAAACTCATTGGAAATCAAATTCTGATGTAAGACCCTAAACTGCAGGTCGTTATGGGTCACATGAGCTCACAGTTGCCTACCCAAGCTTTAAAATGGAGGAAATCAAATGCAAAGAAGCATCAATTCATGTCCTAACAATATATCATGGGATCATTGCAAGGCTATTAAAATATGTAATCTAAGACCCAAGTGATATTAACATAATAGTAAACAAGATAAGTAGAACATGGGATATATAGTTCTATGAGTTAGACTATTTATGGAGGGATCATCCTTAGAAATTATTCAACGTAGATGCCACATTATTTTTGGATTCTAATCACATATAAAGTTTATTCAATTCTACTAGCACTCATGTTATAGTCTCAACATATAATTTCTCAATTACAGTTGTATTTACTCTAAGTTGTGAGCTTTTGTTTTGATCAGCACTATTGTATGATGTGATGAGTTCTTTTCTGTGTGCTTGCAAGTTTGATGATCCTGATTCAGAGGATACTTATTTGGATATGTTGGAACATATTCTCTATGAGGCTGAATTCAAAGAGAACTAGTGTCTTGCAATATTTTCCCATTTTCTTGATAAGGTCGACAAGGCTCATAAACACTAATGATACTAGGGATTCCTATAGGCTAGTTTGGTTCATATTCTCCATGATAGGCCTAATATAGATATAAGGAAGAAGTATTCTAAGGATTTCCATGTCCACCTAGTATCCAAGGATAAGTTATTCAATGTTAATTTTTAAAGTTCCATGTTTAGCACTTAGCTTCATTTTGTCAATACTTTGCTTTGGCTTTGCCTAGATATGTACTTTAAGTTTAACAAAATAGTTTTTTCTTTTGTAGATTAAATAACAACTTTAGAAGTTATGTTCATTCAACTTGGAAATGTGAAGGAGAGAATCTTGGAAGCCAATGTACAAATCATGCATGGTTGATGAGTTGAGATAAAAGGAAGTAACTTTTCAACTTAAAGCACATAGGATTGATTCCTTTATTTATATTCAACTAACATTTCATCCATGAATGTAATTACCCTAGTAAGATGTTATTCAAGCAAGACATAGTTATTCATATTTAAAGTTCACGGTAGAAAGGTAATATTTCCTTATAACCAAAATTTATTAAGGAACTAGTTTAATTTTTCTAATGTTGGCCTAGTAGTTGAGAAAAATAAGAAGTTATCAACCATTAATTAGGAGATGATTACTCAATGGGATTAGTATGGTAATAAGTCTCACAACATTTTCAAATGTAAAAATCATAATTTGGTGCAAATTTCTCATCTCTTTAAGATTAGACAACATAGAACTAATTCTTCTATTAGGCTTGTGATCATCTAGAATGTCATGGTCCATGATACTTACTATGATTGGGAAGATGTTCAATGAGTTAGACAAACATTGACATTATCAATCATGAAAGCTGAAGCAACTCTATTAACTTTAATTTTTTTTCTTATGAGATGTTATATTATTTCACAGAGTTATTAACTTGTGTTGATCATAAGGGAAAGGTGTTGAATGAGGAGGAATTATTTTTTCCTATGTATTAGCATGTAATGAACATCATGGTGATCCATTTGATAGCATTAAGTGATCCCATGAAGATAGCATAATTATTAGGAGAGGATCTAGCTAAATTATCCATTCTTCATAGCATGGAATGAATCAAGAAACATTTAGTTCATGCAAACCTAGTGCCTTGGACACATATGATGAGGGGTAGATTGTTAACAAGATGAGAGTAGTTTCTTTTCAGCATTGGATACATATGATTCAAAGTATGAGTTAAAAGAAAAAGTGGCCAAGGAAGCAGAGAGATTAGGTGAGTTAGCAAATTAGTTTTATTATACATGTTGTTTTATTTTTAGAATTAGTGTCTTTGTATTTTGATGTTTTATAATATTTTTATGAAGTTTTTATATTTTTCTTTTTGTCTTTTTTATACTTTACAATTTTAGTGAAGGAAAACAAGAAGGTAGAGACAAAAGCACTCTTTAAGATAGTAAAGGAAAGAAGAAGAAGAAGAGAGGAGGGTCCAAGAAGAGGAAGAGAAGAAAGCACAAGAGAAAGTTGAGAGGTAAGAAAAAGAGGAAGAAGAACAAAGGATCCATGAAGTAGTAGAGGCAAAAGGAAGGGAGGTAACAAAGAGAGAGTGGAAAATGAGGCCTTCACCCATGAGCTATTTGATAAGGCATTAAACATTAACTTAGGAGATGGAAATAAACTTTAAAATGGTTTGGTATTTATAATAGTTCATTTCTAGAAAAGGCTACTAATTATTTTAGCTTTTAGATCTTGGGTTGGATAAAATTTCATTTCCATTAAGGATTGGTGGATTACCTTCCTAGGAGAAAGAAATGTTAGATGAAGTTAGGATGAAGTGGTTAGAAAAGAAATTGAAGAAGAAGGAACCACTATCTTATGGTAAGTAAGTGGTTTTTTATAGTTTTTTTTATTTTACTTGGTTATGCTTATTTGTGATTTTTGAAATTTTTTATTAATTTTTATATTTTTTTATCTAAGATATTTTAAGGTTAGTATGTGAACATATTGAAATGGAAGAATTAATTAGAGGAATTATTAATCTTACAACAAAAAAGATTAAATGTCTTTTTAGCCAATGGTAAGTTCATTTGTATTTTTTTGTTTGTATGCTTATACTTTTATTATTTTAATTTTTTATTTATTTTTATTTTTATTTATGTTAGTAATTAGAAAATATCTATTTTTCTTTTTTAGTTAGATGGATAATAGCTAGATGTTTTAATAGATGTACAGATTAGGATGGATTGTGGAAAGTTATCCATTGTAGATCTTGATTTACAACCTTTATTGCATGATGATCCAAAGGTAAGAGAGAGGATGGATGCAATACCTTAGTATGAAATAGAGATGATCTCACTTAAAGTAAAATAATCAAATAGCATAATGGATCTAACAATAAAACTATTAGTGACCAAAGAGAAAAAGAAGAAAATGGCTTCTCAAATAAAGACATTGAAGAACAAGGTGGAATTTTTAGAGCCTCATTTTCATGGTAGCACTATGATACATCATAATCTTAATTCTCCCTTTCATTGCCTTTTGAAAGATTTCTTGGATGTTGTGCTAGCTACCCATACTCATTAGTAGCATAAACTGTTAATGATGAAAACCTTAAATAGTAAGTTGAGGCATAGTTGTGTTGCATGGAAACATTAGGGGAATCAACACAAAAGAAACAAATTATTTTATAAGAAGAAAAATTTTCTTCTCACCAACTTAGGGAAGAAAAGATAGAAAGAAAGATAATAGGCATGTTTATTAAGAAGATGGAAGATAGTGATGCCTTAGAAGCCTTTGAAGGTTGTATGAAGGTGAAGAGAAAAGAGAGAGGTAAGGAGGCTCCTAATATAGGAGAGGAGATCAAGATGGAGAGGGAGCCTAATGTTGACAATACATCCATTTCTAATGTCCTAGATATGCTTATAAAGAATTTGGATTTCCCATTCATCTCTTCCAAATAGATTAGATATTAGTTGGTTGATGTCTGTGATTACCAGACCTCTAAGATAGAGGCAATAATAAATGATGATGGGTGTAAAGTAGGACCTAGTGGCATGGCTCCAAGTAAGAAAATATATTTTAGTTATTTTCTATTTTATTTTTTATTTTTTATTAGTTTTAGTATTTTTATTTATTTTTATATTTTTAAGTTTTATTTTGGTTCATGTTTTTATAGATAAAGAGGATCCAAAAGGTTATGGTAGTAGTGAGAAGAACAAAAATAATGATGAGGTTGTGGGAAAGATCTTTCCTTCTCATGATGAGACCTCGAGTGGTCAGGATGACTAGAGTTAGCTATTAGCATGAGAGATTAAGATGAGACTTATTTTTAGACTTTTTATAATTTTTTGGATATTATGTATGATTATGAATGGAATGTACTCTGATGGATGCTGTATAAATATTTGGCTATGGTACAAGGACTATTATTTTTTATGGATTTTTTATGTTTTATATGTTTATAACTTTTATAGTTTTCTAAGTTTCTAGTTGTTTAAGTTTTCTATATTTATGAATTTTTCTAAATTTTATGTGTTTATGATTTTTTTAAAATTTTTTCTTTCACAAAATATGAAAATGAATGCAATAAATATAAATATAAAAGTTCAACACTTGTGTAAGAGAAACTAAGTGCTAGCAATAAATAATAAAGAAAATGAAGTTAGAAAAGTGGTAAAACATTACAATTATGTAAATTAAAAGACATAACATAAGAACTAAGTAAAAATAGAAAACATGCACAAACTCTAGGAAAACCTATAAATAAGAAAAAGATGAGCAAAAAGAAATTAGAAAGGGATTATTGTGGAGGCTATGATTGGATTATGGCTTTTCTAGCCTACATTCTCATAAACCCTTTACACTTTTAACAGACTCTACTATATCTAATTTACCAACTCCTAACTCTACAAACTCATACATGTTGGAAGACTAAGAAATGTTAATTTTAGCTTTTTTGATTTTTGGTTTAATGGAGATTTATCTTATGAGTGTGAGTTGGGATCCTAGGCTAGAATCTTTTATAACATCAAAAAACATGATAGCAAGAACCTCAAGATCTACATGAATAACTAACTCTTTATCCTTGCAAGGGAAATGGCTTCCTAATATAATGGAGATAAAACAACATAGTAATAAGATCATTAAGGTCTTCCTAAATAGCATTTATACTTGATGAATCCTTGATAACCATAAAAATTATCTCAAATGTGATGTAGTTGCAAACTAAGAATAATAACTTAATGCTCCCTATGATCTCTACTCTAGCACCACTAAATGAAATTAAAGAGTTATAGTTAGAATATGCAACATATTTATCAAGGCCAAGATGCTCATTGATAGACCATGAGATGGCATTAATTCCTACTCCATCATTAAAGTAGGTTCACTTCAATAATTAATCACCTTCAAATACTAAATCTAGATATTATGGAAAGATAATAAATTTTACTAGAACATAAGAAAACTAAATATCTTCAATTATTCAATTAGAATATTACAACAAGGTTCCCAAATCCCACAAACATCCAAAATCTTTCACACTCAAATGATATTCCAGAGAATGAGACTCTACAACTACACAATGGTTGTTCTTAATGCAAGACACATCTAATAGAGAGATTCTCCCACAATCCAAGAACAATATCTTAATATACAAGCAAGAATAGGACTACATAGGCTAATACATAATAGAATTGATCTTAGAGTTGCAACCTCTATGCACTCACTGAGTGTTTTCTTCCACACCTTGCCCAAGCTCTTATCAAATCAAGAGCATTCATTGATAAATCTTCTCTCATTCTTTGTCCATCATAAGCCTAATACAACAATAAATTTATTAAGAAAACAAGATAAAAATCTAGGTAAACCTTCCACAAGCCCAACTTTGAGTTTCCATGATTTTTCTATCTTTTTCCTCCATCTTCCAGTTATTTTTCAACTTAGAATGGCCAAATAAAAAAAATTTCTAACCATATAGATTGTGTCTAGCTTCCTTGGATCATCTTCTATAAAAACACCACTTTTGGCCAAGATGCCTACTATTTTTGAGAGACGTCTCCTCCTTCGCCAAGATGTCTCCTCCTAGGCAAGATCTCTTATCTAAGACATCCACACTATTAATAAGACATCTTACCCAAGACATTTTGTCTTAGGTTAAAATGTCTTCTCCAAATTTCAAGATGTCTCCTACTAGACCAAGACATCTTTTGTGAAGAATTCACTCCTGACAAGATGTCTTCTTGATCTCTAAGACATCTCCATAGAGCTTAAAACCTATAAAACACATATGTAGGTAAGAAAAAAAGACTTTGGAAGAGATGTTCCTACACCAGCTCTCCCATCCTTCAAAAAGTGAACCCATGTGAACAAATCCATATGGTTTGAAGTGATCTCCCACTCATGAAGTTTGGTCTCATGGACTCATACAACATCATCCATGGACTAATCCTTCCAATGGATCAAATATTCATGCCCCTTGACTCCTTGAGTGCTATAAGCTTCCCTCCACTTCAATATGATTACCTTTCTCTCCATTGAAGGCTTGGACAAATCAATAGCCCCCTTCAGCTCATTAATGCTACCTTGTACAATCTTCTCATTAGTTGGCCCATAATAGTGCACAAGACCTAAAACATTAAACACAAAATGCATATCAAAATCATTTGGTAAATCAATCTCAAATGCATTATCATTGATCTTAGCCTCGATTTCTAAAATCCTTATCTTCACTTTCAACTTGGAGAAATTAACACCTATCAACTACTCCTTCTTCAAGTGCACATAAATCAAGTTACTAATAGCAAAATTTGGTTTTTTTCATCCTCATTTCTCTTAAGGACTCTTTCTTCAACCTTATTCTCAAGATTTGATTTTACTTATACATGGAGATACCTCATCTCTTGCAAAAAATTAGCACTAAGTTGAGCTTCACTATTAAAGCTCTTCAAAGTTTCCAACATCTTTGGAAAAAATCCATAGTTCACCTCAAATGGACTTTTACCAATAACAACATGAAAAACATTATTGTATAACAACTTGGCATTACACAATAAGTTTTTTTTACCTATTTGATTGTTCATCACATAAACATATTAATATATTTAGCAAAGATTTATACAACATCTTCATTTGGACATCATATTGTGAATGATATGCACTATAAAAATTTAACTTTGTGCTTAAAATTACTCAAAAAAAAATCCAAAAGTGAACTGTACATTTGAAATGTCTGTCACTAATAATATTCAAAGGAGTTCCATGCAACTTCACAACATGCTAGAAAAATAAATTTGCAACATGAGGAGCATCACTCACCTTCTTGCATAGAATAAAGTATGTCATTTTGAAGAACCTATCTACAACAATAAAAATTGCATCATTATTACTTTTGGTTTTTGGAATATCACTCAAAGAATCCATAGACACACTTTCCCATGAACCCTTGGAAATTAACAAAGGCATGTAATGATCATTCATTCCTTTATCCCCTTTGAACTTGTAATAAGTCAAATACTCCTTCATAAATTTCAAAACTTCAATTGCCATACCAGGCCAAAAATTATTCCTATCCACAAGTTCCAATGTTTTAGCCTTGCTCATGTGACCTACAATGCTACTACAATTCTTTTTAAATAAAGTTCGTTTCCTAAAATCATCATAGGAATACATACCTTTCCATTTTTAAATAATAGTTCATCTTGAATTTGATAGTCCCTCCATTGGTCTATCCTACTCATAAATGGCTCTTTTAGGCTTCTCCAAACCTACCCAAAATCAACATCATGATCATATAAAGAAGTAAAATCACCCATACCTTCCACATGAACATGCTAAAATTAACCACATGCACCCTAGATAATGAATCATATAGCGCATTGAATTTTCCACTTTTTTGCTTCAATACAAAATTGAACTCTTGTAATTGTGCAACCCACTTCATGTGCTTGTCACTCAACTTTTTTTGTGAGTTTAAAAATTGAAGTGCTTTATGGTTTATCATCAAGTTAAACTCCTTGAACAATAAGTAATGTATCCAATGCTTGATTTCTTGAAGAATAGTGTACAAATCCTTTTCATATATGCTATATTTTTTTCTTAACTCATTCAATATTTCTAAAAAGAAAGCAATATGCCTACCCTCTTGTGAAAGTATCCCATAAAGGGGAATTTCACTTGCATCTACCTCCACCTGAGAAAGCTTCTAAGAATTTAAAATTTCAAGCATTGGTTCACTGGTAATTTTTTCTTCCAATAAGTGAAAGCTTCCTTGGGTTTCATTATCCAGTCTAAAATCTTTATTTTTCTTCAACAAATAAAACATAGGTCATGAAATATCACTAAAATATTTTACAAACCATTTATAAAAACTTTCTAAACCAAGAAATGATCTTACCTCCCCAACATTCTTAGGACTTGGCCAATCCCTAATAGCCTTTACCTTGATAGCTTCCATTTGAATTTTATTTTTAGAAATCACATGTCATAGATATGTGATTTCCCTCTTGAGAAAATGATTTTTCTTCATATTGATCACCAACTATGCCTCTTCCAACTTAAGACACACCATACTCAAATGATCCAAGCACTTTTCCTCATTAGATCTTATACCAAAATATCATCTAAAAAGATAATATAATAGTTACCAATTAAGGCTTTTAGTACATCATGCATCAACCT
This sequence comes from Gnetum montanum, assembly GCA_015680685.1. Taxonomy (NCBI): domain Eukaryota; kingdom Viridiplantae; phylum Streptophyta; class Gnetopsida; order Gnetales; family Gnetaceae; genus Gnetum; species Gnetum montanum. The sequence continues at coordinate 281,897 of MNCI01036033.1, forward strand.
CATGAATGTATTAGGTGCATTCATGAGCTTAAATAACATCACTAACCACTCAAATAATCCATTCGGTGTTTTGAAAACTATGTTTCACTCATCACCAAGCCTAATTCTAATTTGATGATATCCACTCTTTAAATAAATTTTGCTAAAAATATCCATATTTGTAAGGACAACAAGGATATCATCCATCCTTGAAATAGGAAACATACACCTCAATGTTATCTTATTCACTGTCCTAGAATTAATGCACATTCTTCACTCATCATTCTTCTTCTTTAGTACTAGTACCACTAGAACTTCACAAGGTGAAATGGATTCCATCACCAAATCATTTGCAAGTAACTCCTCTACTCACCTTTACAATTCAGCCAACTAATTTGGTCCCATCCTATAAGCTCTCTTATTTGGAATGGTAACATCAAGAATAAAATAAATCTAATGTTTTACATTTCTAGTTAGTGACAATACATCCAATTACCCCTTAAAACACCTTGGAAAATCCATCCTTTAAGCCTAGCACACTTGTTGGAAGTTCAACCTACACACCATCATTATTAGTAGCAACTATTTTCACAACAATAAAACCAAGTCCCTTAATGTATTCCATGTATCCTAGAAGGATTAAGAAAGCATTAAGTGAGCTTTGCTACCTCACTTATTTAGCTATCATTGGAATTAACTTATGGATTCCATCAAATCTAGCTAGACTTCAAACATTTCTTACTTTCACAAACTAAGTGCTATTATCAAAATTTCAAGGTCTACTAAGAATTACATTAGCATTATCTATTCGAAGCACATCATACGTTACAACATTATTAAAATCTCCAATTTTAAATTTCAAAAGTACATTATTCCCTCACCTCTTGAAAAACATCTCTTGAAAACTAATGCACTTTCTAAGGTCTAGGATAAGGATTAATTACCAGCCCTAATCTAGCAACTGCCCTAGAAGAAATAAAATTTTCTTGGGCTTTCCCATCAATCAAAATATGAATCCATTCCAAACTAAGAAAACATCTAACCGCAATGTAAAATAAAAATTTTCTATTTAGGTGTTCCCCTCTATTCACATTTCCCATGAATGCATAAGAATTTAATTCAAAAACATTCTAAATTTTTGGAGCATTAGGGTTATCTCTTTGAAGACCTTGGTTTGATGTCTCCTCCACCTCCATGGTTTGTAAATCTTTATCCCTAACTACCTTGTGAATTAGACATTTCCAATTCTTGTGTTCCCATTCTTTGTACTTGAAGTACTACACTTTTAATGAGCTACTACCTTGATCCTTGCCTTACTTGCCTTGGTCCTTCTTGCCTTTATCCTTCTCATTTTCTCTTTTAGTCTTCTTGTCTTGGCTGCCATCCTTGTCTTCAAATTTGGACATAGATCCCTTTTTATATTTGGATCCCTAGTCCCTTCCCTTAGAATTTTGTTTACCCTTCTTTTTAAATCTACTTAGTTTGTTTTCACCCTTGAATGCCAAATCATAAGCCTCATTAAGAGTTTATGGATCACAAAAAATAACTCCTTCTGATACATCATCTTAAGACCTCATAAGAAGATCAAAGCCTGTTCATATTTTTCTTAGTTCACTTTAGCTTAATGGAATAGATCACAAAATTTGATATAAAATCCTTTGACATCCTTGTCATCTTTCCTTAGAAATTTCAACTTCATAATAGTCTCTAGCATCTAATGTCACTATTCAATATTTCTTTCTAACATGTATTTCATCATATTTTAATCTTTGATGGATTGACCATTTCATCCTTAATAACCCTATGACTCCCTTTCCCACCAAACAAAATTAATACATTATAATCTAGATTCAATAATATGTACCCTAAAGTTATTTGATATCTCTTCCAATTAAAAATTCCTCTGAAGTACCTTTAGCCAACTTGCAAAAGCATTGGTAGCATCTACATAATTAAAAGTCTATAATTCAATGTATGAAAGACTCATAGCATTTCTGAATGCTTTAGCAAGCCTTGCCTCATCTTCCTTCTTAAGCTTTCCTAAAGAAGAAGTATTTACCATAGTTGAAGTTTTTAGAATTCTCATATGAGGAATAGAATTCTCTTCCATTGGAATCCTTCGTTGATGGATTCTTACACTTCCATAGTTAGATTACTCTTCATATCTACCTAGTCGTGAAACTTCTTCATATAAATGTGCATGCTTATTACCTCCACATATCTAGATATGACTAGGACTGTCATTTTTATCTATCTTTGCACTAATTTTATCCAATTAAGAAACCATCATCTAGAAGGTATACTTCATGCTCTTCATGGCTCTATTTAGTGCCTCAAACTATTTCTTCCTAGGTGCTATCTGAACTAGAAAAAATCCTTAACCAACTCCAGGAAACAATAAACACAAACCTCCAAATATTTAATCAACCCTAAGCTCCGATACCAATAATGCTAGAGTAAGTTTACTCCAATAATTAATCACCTTTAAATAATAAATCTAGATATTATGAAAAGATAATAACTTTTTATAGAAAACAAAAAAAATAGCTATCTTTAATTATTCAATTCGAAGATTACAATAGGATTTCCAAAATCCAAAACCTTTCACACTCAAATGATATTACATAGCATGAGGCTTTACAACCATACAATGATTCTTCTCAATGCAAGATACAACCAATAGAGAGATCCTCCCACAACCCAAGAATGAGATCTCAATATACAAGTAAGAATAGGAACACATAGGCTAATACATAATACAATTGACCTTGGAGCTGCAACCTCTATGCATCCACTCAGTGTTCTCTTCTACACCTTACCCATGCTCTTATCAAATCAAGAGCATTCACTAAGAAATATCCTCTCACTTTCTTTCCATCATAAACCTAATACACCAACAAATTTTTTAAGAAAAAAAGATAAAAAAAACCTAAGGAAATATTCTATAAGGTTAACTTTGAGTTCTGATGCTATTTCTATCTTTTTCCTTTGCCTCCCAATTATTTTCCAATTTAGAACAGCAAAATCTAGAAGTTTCTTGACTATATGGGTTGTCTCTCGCCTCCTTAGGTTGTCTCCCATAAAAAATCCTTTTTGGCCAAGATGTCTACTATTTTTGAAAGACATATCCTTCTTGGACAAGATGTCTTCCCCTAGGTAATACTTTTTATTTGAGATATTTGCACTATTGATAAGATGTCTGCCCAAAGACATCTTATCTCAAGTCAAGATGTCTCCTTCAAATTTTAAGATGTCTTATGTCATACCAAGACATCTTCTATGAAGATGCCACTTCTAGCAAAGACATATCCTAAACCTTCAAGATGTCTCCACAAATTCCAAAATGTGAAAAATACACATGTAGGAAAGAATAAGGGCTTTGGAAGAGGTTTCCCTACATTAATCATCTATGTGCACCAAGGGTAAGTACACATTCTCTTCCACTTGTATCATGATGTAGATAAGAATTTAATGTACAAAACCTATTGAAGTATGAGTTTTAATATTTTCTCCATTAAAAACAAAGTAATTCATCTTATACTTTGGAGAATTGAGCACATATGAGATTTCTTGGACATAAGGTTGAATATTAACATGCATAATGCTTAATTTGAAAAGCTCCTCCAAAGCCAAATTGTGCTCCTAAGAAGTTGAAATTACAACATAGAGGAATATATTAGTGTCCTTTGACTTCAATGTAGATATGATTTAAGGCAAAGCATTACCCCCGAGTGTTTCCTCCTTGCAAATGAAGGATAGATAGATTTTTATTCCAAAAGAGTCAGTATAATAATGAGGGAGGAAGGGTTTATCCTAGTTTTAGTTTGAAAGAAGACATTCCTTTTGTTTTAGATGGGGTGATTAAAGACTTGGTTCTTCTCTTTGTCTTTGTCATTCTTATCCTTCTTTTGCGCATGCATTAGGATTCTAATTGATGATGTTGAAGTGGGAAGGGAGGCTCTTGAGATTTTGGTGAAGAATATGGGTGCAATGGAGTAGGAATTGCATAAAGGAGGACATAAGAATAACTAAGAGGCCTAGATGGTATTGGTAAAAGAATATAGGGGAGATGAAGGATAACAAAAAGAGGGGTTTTTGCATCTATATTTCTTATCATAATGGAATGTCATGTTGATGACTAGAGGAGATCTATGCATATTTTGAGAACCTGAAGAATTAGCAACATTCTAAGGAAGATTAATAACAAAACTTTTTTTAGGCTTTGATGAGTTTGAATACAAGGATGAGTAGAAAGAATTTTGAGAAGGGTGCATTTGAATTACTAAGCATATTTTAGATTGGTTTTCCTTATTTTTAAAATGACATGTAGAAACCCTTCTAGAATGTGCATTAAATGGATCCTAGAATATCTAGGTGTTCTAGTTACTTGGTTGCATATGTGTGTTAAACATGCTCTCTCCATCCTCCAATAAGACTTGCACATTATCTTTAAGTATGTTACAATCATCACTAGTATGTCCTATAACCTCATGATTGTAATAAATTTGTTAGAATTATAACATTTTGGAATAGGTGGATCTCCTTCCACTCATTGGGAAGGATCTATGGCCAAGGTTTATAGCCTTTTGAATCATGTTCTTATTTGATCCAACACATGTTTTGAGGTGATATGCCCATCCTTGAACAACTTGTTATATAACTATGTGTACATAATTGAAAATGTATGGTACTTAGACCTATTCTTAGGTTCTATCCTGTGTCCACCATTGAATGTATTTTTTTCATCACCACTAGGCTTTGGATTTAGATTTTTATTCTTATTTTATTACTCCCATTATTTTCTGATGAAGTAACTAGAGATTGATTCACCAATGCCATTGTTTGTCCTATTTTTAGGGTAAATTTATCCTTATTTGCTACTTTATTATCCTCATTATAGAAGTTGATTCACTCTAAGTCATTACATTATATTGCAACATCATCAATGTACTTGGTAGAAGTAATGACATCATAGAGTCTAAGTGGCCTACGATAGATCATCTTTCCTCTAATATAATCATTCATCATTCCTTTGAATATGTCTAATAGCAACTCATTAGGAAGTATATACATAAGTTACATGGTTGTTGATGTTCACTTGGAGATGAACTTCAAGAAGGGTTCATTTTATGCTTATTTCATTATAATGAGCTTTTGCAAAGTACCATCCTATTAATTTTATACTTAAATCTCTCTAGAAAGGATCTTAAAATTTGTTTAAAGAAAGTAATGAATTCTTGGGATAAGGATTTGTATCACTCAAGTGCTTTCCCAGTTAAAGAGTTGGAAAAGCTTCTGAGTACATTGTGGGGATAATTAGCCAATAACATATATTTATTTTGAAAGGTGATTACACAGTTGGTGGGATTATATTTCCCATTATACTTACTAAAATTTAGTAATGAAACACCCTAAGGAACTTTAGCTAGAATGTTAGTGGGCTAATAGGATCAATAAGAAGATTAGCGATGGACATTACAGGATTTCCCCTCATGTAATATAACAACTTTCCTAGTTTAATTCTAATTTTCTTGTGATTTGGAAGAAAATTCATGTAATAGCAGCATCAATTCAAGAGGGGCTTTATAAATTTTTTAAGTACGGTTGATCAAAATGGAATTGTAAGTAGGTAAGATTTGTTAAAAAAATACCAAGGTATTCATGGGTGTTGTTGACATGACATTGAAAGGTGGGATCTGAGGTATAGATGATGAAAAACATAAGGAAATTTGTGATTGGTTTATTAGATTCATGTGGGATAAGGCTTGAAATAGGTTAAGGGGTAGATTAACATCTTTTAGTAGCAAGGGGAAAGTAGAATTAACTATAAATGTATTGTGGAGTAAGCTAAAAGTAGGAGGCAATCTCATTGCAAGTAAAGCTATAACAATGAGATTAATTGAAATAGGTACTATAAAATTGATAGTTTAAAGTAAGGGAATAGAAAGTAAGTTAGTAGAACCAATGAGGTTTACATGTTTTAGAATGCATTTGTATAGTGGATGAAAATGGTCTGCAAAGAGAGAAACATGAATATTTTTCTCTTCATTAGCATCATGAATGTTGATTTCACCACTTTCCTCACTATTTTGATTCTAGAGTTGGTAATTTCTCTTGTTGAAATTGATATTGGGATTTCTAATGAAGTGATTTCTAACAACCTATCTCTATTTGACCTTAGTGCTTGCCATTGCCTAGACTTCATCCCTAGAAATTAGGTATTTTGCTAGTGTGCCCTGGTCAAATGAAATCAACGAAATAGGATGGTTTGGGTTGAGAAGAAAAGATTCCAAATTGTTAGCTATTTCATAGATAGCCATCCTCCTCAGCTTATTTTCAAATAACATAATACCCAATTCTCACTTAGCACATGAAACCTTGTTGTCATGTTGCATCATAAATACCATAAGATCTAATTTCCTTCATGCTTTCATTAATTTATGAATTTGGGAATTGTGGGAGAAGCTGGAACCTTGTCTAAACATAGTATCAATAAGTATCTTCTACATGCAAACTTAGAAGAAAATAAGATCAAATAAAAAGTGGAAGTGGAAAATAAACTAAGCAAGAATGAAAAGAGCAAAAAAAATTATAAGTAATGGAAAAGATCTATAGGCTACTAAGCAATAAGTGCAACATACTAGAAACCCTATTGGCCCTCGTTCTAACACCAAAAATATTCTTATAAAATTGTTTTTCGTTAATCTTACAGAAAACACCTTCATAAAGTATGTGTTAGAAAACTTAATCCAAGGCCACAAATAGTCTCTAACTCAAATAACCTTTGCTAAGTTAATAATAATGACATGATAGGACAGGAATCTCAAATTAAATGTCAATTTAGCCTATAAAACATGAACCAGGAATGGTAGGGAAATGATTAAAACATTGGATTAAAATGCTAAAATTGACCAAGTGTTACTTGCAAAAAATAAATGAAGTATAGATTGGACTATGAGTGATGGAATAAAATATAAGTATAAAACATGAATAAAATAGCATAAAATATTAGAACATAAGAACTATAATATGAGAAAAAGGGTTTAGGTTTCCTTCCTAAAGAATAAAATGCTTTATTACTAAGAAAATAGGTATTCACATCCTAAGGAGGGCTAAACAACAAGTGTTGAAGTAAAAATGTCAATGAGACAAAACTAATAATAAGAATCCAATTTTCAAGCAAACTATCGATTTAAAGAGTGAAATTGAATCTTTGAAGGATGACAATATGGATGGAGAAGTTACAAACATTATCCTAGATCAATTTGAAACTAAAATGGGGTTTTTATTAGCTACTAATACTAGAGTTGAAAATATTCTAACTCTAGAGATTAATGCAAATGCAAAAAAAAATCTATGTTTAGAGTAATGATGTGGGTGTTGCATAACTAATGCTAACACTATGTTAGCATTAGTACTAAAGTGTGAAGAAGCTATGATGATCTTGAAGCACATAGGAGATGTTGCATGATCTACTGCACATGCTCTTAATCTCTTGAAAACTTAACAAGAAATATAGATCTCAAGAAACCAATCCTAAAATATGGATTTTAGTTCTACATTTACAAGGTTAGGATTACCAAACATAACTCTAGAGTTAAGTGAAGTTTACTTGGATTTCATCTAGAGTTTGAAATTGACAAGATTGGTCATTGCACTTGATTTTTGTGGGTCCCATGAGAGGTGATGTTGACACTAACATTGATGTCAATATTAGTGTCACCAACGTTTAGAAAAAATTTATAAATTTTACCTAAATATTGATCCAAGCATCCCAAGGCCCTATTTGCTACCTAAATAGATGATGAATGATGTTGAGGTAATGTTGAGAAGTTTATGAACCTAGGTAATAATTTCAAATGTAGGATGTAATAGTTAAGAAGGGAAAAATGTCAATTCCAAGAGTGCTCATAGTAGCATTAGAATCAATGTCAATGGGACTTAGACAAGTTTTCTTACATTTTTCCAATTCAATGTTCCAAGTTTCTAAGACCTTGTTTGATACCAAAACTGATAACAAATGTTTTTGAGATAATGCTAAGAATACCATGAAGGTCAAATTCATGGCTAATTGAATATTAAAAAGGTCAAGAATGATATTTCAATTGTATCTAAGGAACTAAAATTGACACTAATGTTGGCATCAATATTAACATCAATCAAGAATAGAAAGATTCTTGTCACTTTTTAAAATTAACTTCTCATGCTTTCATGATGCCCAAATTGAATTTGAAATGGGTTTTGGTAATGTTTTCAAAACCTAAAGGAGCCTATAGAGTAAGGGAACATTATTGAATATTGATCTTGATGATCTAGAAAAATGATGATGTTAGCATGGCAATATGGTGATGTTGACACTGATGATGATGTTAGTATGAGAATCATCTACATAAGTCTTGACTACCACAACTAGTCTTAAACTTGTTCAAACTACCATTTAAAATGCCAAATAAATGTCAACTAGTTCTCAAAGAAACTAGGAGTCTGAGAGATGAGTTAAATTACAAGAAAGATGATTATTGGTCTGAGAAATATGTTACCACTACTGATGCTAACACCAACATCAACCTTAGTGTTAGCACTAGACATGGACATATTGTGGTCCTAGCATCCTAGGATCAAACTACCTAATGATTCATGAATCTATCAATCTTGATATCAAATATCTGATATCAAAGTGATAATATTGACTACTTAATATCGAAGCCTAGGAAGCGATGTCAAATATCTAATATCATCTACTCCTTGCTAGCTTATAAATATAACACTTGGGGTGCACAATTGAGACAAAATATAGAGAAGATAGTTTTTGTTCTTATTTTTTGATAGTCTTTCTTAGATTTCTGCATTTCCTAGTACATGCCCACAGTGTGATGTTTGTAATCGTATGACACCTTTATTCAAGTGTGACATACTTGGACATGTTACATGACCAGNTATTTTAATTATTTATTTAATGGTTTAATTATTTTCTATTCTTCTTAGTTAAGGTTTCCATTTATTGCTATTTACTAATATTGTCATTAAGCAGAATGCATATGCCTTAATCCCAATCATTTAAGTGTAGATACTTGGTAATCCAACAATGTATTGTTTGGCACACTTAGTGATATATGCTTGGCAATCCCAAAAGTAGTCTCATGAAGTACAAGGCATATATGGATGATTAAGGGCAGATACTTGTTGCACATAGGCTAGTTTAGACTTTACTTTTCATCACCACTTAGCTCAATTAATTAATTTCTTTATTGTCATTAGGAGCAACATAGGATTAGGTAACATCATCATATGCCTCGCCTTGGACTAAAGCATACATGACAAAGCTACCACTAGTCTAGGAGTGAAGACAGTGAACTGTGAACAATGCATAACAATTTAGATGCACAACTAGTTCCATCCACAGAACTCGACTAGATTGTGCATGAACACTTGTGATTCATATGGTTAGGTGTAGGGGTACCTTGCCGCTCATCATTGGCGCTATTTCTAGGGATGGCACTAGTTATCTAGATTAGTTACATCACACACAATCGCTGTAAAGGTATTAATGATATATCTTTCAGAAAATATTAAATCACACACATCGTAAACCAACAATAATGTCTATCTTACAAGGAAGTGATAATGCATTATATAGCGAAAACCTTCATTGGAGAACTAATGAGATATATAGTGAGAAAAATTGGAGTGACCAATCTAATGCAAGGGTTTCTTATGTTAATGACCACCCTGACGACACTCAAAGACTACATTCACCTAAGGTAGAAAATCTTGGAGAAGATGATGTAGGTCCTAAACTAGGGGAGGCCTCAAGGCCTAAGACGTTTTTGGAACCAAGAAATGATAAATTAAGGGACCCTGGGAAACATCATAGAATCCATGGCAATTACTCTAGTTTCTCATCTTCCTCTTTCCCTTCAATGTCTAGTTATGATGAAGATGGATGTAGGTATGGAGATAAGGCTCCACTAAAGGGTCAGAATAGAAACAAAAATCGAACCCATAGGAACACTCACTCTCATTAACATTAACATAAAAAAATCATCATAATCAACTGAATAAAAATGTTCATGACAACCTATCTAATGATGATGAACCCTTGTTGACCACTAAGATCCTAATGTAGATCACAGAGGTAGTTAAGATATCTTGTAGGTATCACAAAGAGAGTTTCCTACCTAGGCTTGATATGAATATTCCTAAATTTTTAGGAGGCTATGGTTTACATCAGTAACATCATTTACAGGCCTTCCATGATGCCTGCATTTTCTACAACATTGAACATGGATGGAAAAAGCTTAAGCCCTTTCCTAAGATACTAATTGATAGAGCCAAAGTGTGGTATAGATCAGTAAAACCAAATTCAATCGAACAATGGTCCACAATGCTAGAACTCTTCAATGAGAAATACCAAACCTATGTAAGGATGTCCAACTTAAGGAGACAGATCCAAGGATGGAAGTAAGGACAACATGAACCCTTAGACATGGCCTTAGAGATAGATATTAGTCTCTACTGAATAGATGCCCAAGCCATGGTTTCTCTAAGGAAAGGCAACTATTCTTCATCATATATGGGCTTCATAATGAAATGAGGGAGACCATTGAGATGTATGCCCTAGGTCAATTATACAAACTACAAGCCCATCAAATTTGAGAACTAATTGAGCATGTGGCAAAAGAAGAGGGAGAGATATGAAAATGGGATAATGTCAAGAAATATCACTAGGACCCAACTCTTAAATATAAGGAGGTCCATATCTATGGTAAGGAGAAAGAAACTACGCTTGATAAGGTGATTCCACAACAAACCTTGCCAATACATAAGTCTATTGATGAAATTGAAGCAAAGTTTAATAGGATGTCAAAATGGATATATGAAAATGTTACAACCCTTATTGAGAAGGTCAAAGAGAGGATCATGCAAAATAAGCGAAGAGATCATAATAAACAAAGTATACAGTACCAAGAAATAACTAGGAACATTTTTCAACTAACAAGAAAATTGGTTGACAAAAGAGAGGCTATAGACACAACCGCAAAAGAAGATAATGGATGCGACATCTACATATATGATCATTAGAAGGTCCATTGCCCAATCTTGTTACATATACATGAGCATTGGGTAGGTGCCTTAAATTCAAAGTTTGTATATAATCACATGCCTAGGAGATTTCCTTTTCCACAAGGTAATTATAGACAACCCCACAACCAACTGTTCCATCCTAGAGGGACTCATCATTATTAGCCTTAACACTATCATCAACCACAGTGGAAAAAACCACAATCATGGGGAAGGCCACCATCAAAATCAACCTTATCATTCCTACCATTCAAAACTACATAGATACTATGTTCAACATCCTATTTCTCCAACTAGTTCTACATCCTCTACTTCAGATTGCCACTATCACTCTCCTAAGTACCATCAAACCATGACATCTTCAAGAGGGATCATCACCATGCACCTCTACCATCCATCCTACCCTTGATATTCTCATCCTCCACCTCACCATATGCCACCACCAAGGACATAAGAAGGTTCAACATGAAAATATGAACAAAAAAATGCCACTTGTGCTATGAATGTGCATAGACATGCTAATACTAGTGGGTCTCAATCACAATGTCAAAAACATCCCTTATAAAGGAAAGGATATAAGTAAAAGCAAAAGACTCATGAATCTACCACACCATCCAAACTAGCACAATGCCAATATAGTGCAATGCCTTCCTTTCCACCACCACCATACTCTAATCCTACATAAGGGCCACCATCCATCATTACTCTGATTCCAAGCCCAAGCAAAGAATCTACAAGTGTAGAAAGACCAAAAAATCCATGCATACCATATCTAGACATCCCTAATGTTAACACATCTCATACCCTAACCCACCATACAATTACCAATTAAATGTGTGACCAACAATTTGTCTACCTAGCCACCACAACACCAACAGACACCTAGCAGTTTGGGAATGAATGGTTACCAATATTCTACACATGCATGGATCCTATCTATCTACTTATTAATCCTTGTTACAACCAAATGTTTAATCATTGGAGCACCCCCCCCCCCCCCCCCCCCGCCCCCTCTCCATTCTAATCTTCAGGATTCTTAAGTGTTTTCCATCTTTTTGTTTTACATTTTTTTCTCATTTTTCTATTTCTTGATACAATTTTTCCTATTTCTTCCAATTTTCTCTCTTTTTTTTTCCTTATTATGTAATCTCTCTTGTGAATAAAACAATCATGTAGCCCATTGAGGTGAGGTTTCCTCTATGTCGTCAAGTCATAAGGGACTGATTATTCACATAGTGAGACCACATCACCTATCCACTCATTCCATTAATAAGAGGTTCTTACTCTAGTCATAATAATATTCTTTTTCATCATCCAACCTAAAAATAAATCCATAATCATTGTGTCTAGGGAGAAGAGTGTAGAACTAAGGGGGAATGTAACAAGTGTGACATCAAGGGGATTTGTCAATTTTCTTTGGTAACTTTTGCATGTTCTATCATGTTATTGAGGTTGTAATTATATCCTTGTAGATCTAACGAAAAATGGAAGTAAGTGTACCATAAAATGACACTGAATAAATTCTATGAGTTCCATTGGAAAGACATGTACCCATGCCTGAACATTGGAAACTTCTCAAAACTTCCATTAAAAAAAAACTCCTCCCTTAGACAAAATGCCAAGTGATGTTACTCCTTGCTACTAAGATAGTCTTATGGTTGTCCATCGATGTGATGAAACAATGTGATGTCACTGACATGTGGTTTGGACTTGGTTTGAATCTTGGAAAGGACTCATGATTATCTAACCATTAATAACACATGAGGTTTCATTGTGTCCATGGTGAGATGCCTCATGTTCCAATTTCTACAATCCTTTCTATAATCCATCTCATCTTGCTATTCATGTAATCCTAACTTGTGGTTTTATGTAACAAAGAGTTATTATCTCAAATTGGTGGTTTCAACATGTGTGTTTTTTTGCACAAGTATGTGTTGCATTCAACCCCGTTAGTGCCTACGAACATTTTTAGGTGTGGTTACACAAGGGCATCATCAACTAGAGCCTACTTTAGGGAGGCCTCACTTGTGTAACTTTTGTGACTTGTACTTGTTTGACACAATGATATCATTCTTGAACTTCCAAGCACATAATTATTAAATTTTGTAGTTTTCCTTCTCATGTAACTTGATCTATCCACAACCTCGATTTCAATGCCCTTTTTCTTACTTCTTCTAAAGCTTTTCACATTAATGACTCCACCTTCTCACACTTCTAATGCCTTCATATAATTTTCTACTTATCCCAAAGCTATGGACCTAACCTAAAACCTTCCAACCAACCCTAGAGCTTCATTTTCCATGCTCAATTGCCCCATTTAATGCTTATTCATGGACCTTGATATTGAGTACCTAATATTAGGTGGGACACGATGTTGAATACCCAATATCAGGTTGTACAAAACCTATATATATGACCCTCATGGTGCCCATAGTTCATTCTCATTATTTGCAGCTAGGGGAATTTTTCATATTTTCTCTTAAAACCTAGAGCTCTATGCAACCAACTACAACTCACGATATTTGGCTTTCTACCACTCCATTTTCCATAAGGCTTAAACCTATCTAAACCTAGAGTGTTCTCGTTAGTTGTGGAAGGTGCTTTTTTTAGAAACTTGCATCACTTTTCCAAAATTTTCTATCACCCAAAGGATATTATAAGGGTAAGAACATTAAAAACCATAAGTTTTATACTAAAAAATTAATCATGGTAATTCCTGAAACCTTAATTTTTCCACCCAAAGGACCATAACTCTTATAATAAGTCACACATAAGGAAAAAGAAATCAATTACAAAGGGTCATAAAAGATGATAAACACCTTTTGGGGATTTTCCCTAAAAATTTCTAACTCTACAATCATATGAACTAAGAACTTAATGAACTAAGGTAACAAGTAAGGTATAAACTACTTACTGATAAAGAACACAACCTTAACAACATCCAATCTTTACTTGATTATAGATGGATCCAAAAGGAGAAGCACAAGGAGAACCCTCAAGTGAGCAGCCAAGCATCCACAAGGTGGCTAAGGCCAATAAGGGGAATGTGAAAGGCATGAGGAGAAAAAAGTCCAATCATTCAACATTCATCAAGAGGCTCCTATCACAGGACAATCAGTCCAAGGAGAGGCTATAGAATCACAGGCTCCTGTGTAGGGACAACATCTCACATTGTCCACTGAATGTCTTAAGATCATTCAAGAAAAATTCATGTTGACCACAGTCACCATGGAAATGAACTTCGGATCATTTATGGAGTTAACTCCAAAAGTAGTTCAAATGAAACTTCAAGCATCACCTCTATGGCCCATTCTTTTAGACAATGATGAGTGGTACCTTGGTGAGACCCAACAACTCTGGCACAAAAAAGATGAAGGTACCACTATAAATATCTATGAAGTTATTCTCTCTTTCTCAATCAAGGTAATTGTAGCGACTCTTAATTTGCTAAATGAAGGGGCTAAGGTAGCCCATCTATCCACTAAATTTGACCTTGACACTAGAAAACTATGGTTGAAACAAGCATACGGTAAGGAAGATAAAACATATAATGAATTGACTCTATAGGAGAGGACATATTTCAAGCGCAGTACATACCATCTCTTCTCGACAAAGGGGCTTAATAGGATCTCAACATTTGTGGCTAGAGGAAGTGTCATTTTAATGGACAAATATGTAGTCAATCTTCCCCAGTCCTACTTAATCAAAATTTAGAGATGGTTCAAGGAAAAAAAGGTAGGGAAACCAACACTCCCATTTCCTTGCCTAATCAAAAATTTATGCAAACATGCAAGAATCTTGCGGTATATGAATGATATCCCTAGGAAGGTTTAGAACACCTCTTTCGTAGAGCTTCTAAAACCTACGACACCAAGAAAAGATCTTGGTGAAGAGCAAGAATTGGAGAAGGAAGCAGGGCTATAAGTAGAAGTGTAACATGAGCCTAAACGGTGCTCAAGAACATAAGAACCACTACTGTCATTGCAAGATTATAGGCCCTCAATGAGCCATTTATAGAAAATCATTGAACTTGTTAATAGGGGAAGTATAGATGAGTCTAATCTATTCAAAGTAGTCAATGATGCCATATAACCCATAATTTCAATTGATCCAAAAATGGAAGAGATATCGTTGCAATCAGGAGGAGGATCCCCATGGTCTAGGCAAATCTCTAGAAATGTTGCATCATTCTAAGTGATGCTTGAAACTATAGAAGGTGCCACAATTATGCTAACGCGGCATTAGGATGTGGCAAGTACAACAGAAGTGATTACGGATCACATAAAAGAATCATTCAATGTGCCTTTTGTGCCCCCAGTAGATCTTTCTAGGACCAGAGATGCATAGAAGTTAGCTGGGACTTCGATGACTCTTGTAGTGCATGAGGATGTATTGGATTATTTGCTATAGACAGGGAAAGTGGTGACTACCCTATTTGACATCCCTAGTGATGTTACTATGGCACGGTTTGACCTTGTAGCCACCAAATGGAAGTTGGTTATGGTTGAAGTCAAGTTAAAGCATGTAGAAGTAGAAGTGCAAAAGTTACAATAAGAGCTACCCACCCAAAGAGCTAAACGATAGGATCTTGATCAATTTCTTGTGCCTAACCAGCTAGAACAATTTAAGATGGAGCTATTGGCCAAGTTGACTAAGGAGAGCATAGCTATAGAACAGGAAAAGGAGAAGGTGGTTTGAAATGCCTCAATTGCTGATTCACAATCCCATGCTTATAAAAAGGCATTAACCATTGTGTAAGAGGAAAACAAGCAGCTTGCCTCTAAAAATTCAAGGTTAACCACAATTGAAAAATAAAAGAACATTCTGGAGGAAAGTGTCCATTAGTTAAGATAACAATTGGTGAGGGTCAAACAAGACATCAATAAATTAACTAGAGAACACAAAACCCTCTCAATGAAGGAGGTCCATATTATTCAACAAAAGTCTACAATAGAAATCAACATGTGGCAGAATGAGGCCAAGAAGCATGAAAAACTAAAAGAACACTTCCATGACCAGGTAGGCATGTATAAGAAAATAAATGATAAGGAAATCCAAATGGATAAAGCTTGAATTGGGTTCCTGTCAACACAAAATCTTGAGTGGCTATCAATTTTGATAGCTATGCACTGGTCCAGTAGGCAGAAGTAAAGAATAAAGACCTATAGATCAAAGATTGAGAAGAATTAATGGCATTGGCTAACCTCATATATGCCAACCTTGCCATGTTAATAGCAAGTTGACCTCAAAATGAGCTAGAGAAGTAGGTAGCGACAACCTATGCATTGTATAAAAAAAGTTTGTAGATCAGAAAGACACTTTGTAGAAGCTCCATGTGGCAAACTCAAAATTAGAGGTGATCAAAGCTCACTACCATAGACAGAGGGATGTTGCCTCACCTATCTAGGAGATTAATAGATTATCATGAATTAAGAAAAAATATAGGTCATTTGAGGAAGAATGATAGTAGTTTGCGACTTGGTATGTGAAAGCTAATCAAATATTTTCGTAGCTACCATGTCCTTGGGACATATCGGTGTAAGCACACATCGGTTCAGAAACTTGGATGTTACATGAATCATGGATGAAAGATGAAAATTTGCAAGAGTTACTTGAATGCTACAAATTCCACAAGCCTAATGACAAAGGGAAGCAACCAATGGAAGAGCCACTGCCTCTAGGCACTACATGAGCTTCCCCAGTTTTGCATCTTGTAATATTGTGTTCCATTTTTGTACTACATCACTATGGCATGTAATAGTCAGTTATTTTATTTGTGTTTAAGTTAGTCAATAATTCCATATATTTCCACTATTTTGTAAAGAACTTGTTCCTCATTTTGTTTAACTTGAGGACAAGTTTTCATTCAATCATGGGGGTATGATAAGTCATGAATCTGTTGACCCCAATATTGACTACTCAATATCAAAGCCTAGGAAGTGATGTCAGATATCTAATATTGTCTCCTCCATGCTAGCCTATAAATACAACACTTGGGTGCACGGTTGAGACATAATATAGAGAAAATATGTCAGTATTTGATAGTCTTTCTTAGATTTCTACATTTTCCAATGCATGCCCATAGTGTGATGTTTGCAATCGTACAACACCTTTGTTTGAGTGTGATATACTTGAACATGTTATATGACTAGAAATAAAGATCGAGATTATTTCCATCATTTCTACATTCACCTAGATTTATTATTGATTTAATTATTTATTTAATGGTTTAATTATTTTCTATTCTTCTTAGTTAACATTTTCATTTATTGCTATTTACTATTACTATCATTAAGTGGAATGCATGTCTTAATGATGAGCATTTAAGTGTAGATACTTGGTAATCGAGTAGTGTATTATTTGGCACACCTAGTGACATATGCTTCACAATCCCAGAAGTAGTCTCATGAAGTCCAAGGTGTATATGGATGATTATGAGCAAACACTCATCGCACATAGGCTAGTTTAGACTTTACTTTTGATCGCCACTTAGCTTAATTAATTAATTCCTTTATTGTAATTAGGAGCAGCATGGGATTAGGTAACATCATCATATGCCTCACCTTGGACTAAACAATACATGACAAATCTATCATAGTCTAGGTGGGAAGACAACAAACTATGATCAAGGCATAATGATTTAGATGTACAACTAGTTCCATCCATGAAATTCGACTAGATCATGTGTGAACACTTGTGATTCATATAGTTGGATGTAGGGGTACCTCACCACTCATCACTATCCCAATGTAAAAAATTATAGCCTATTATTTCATAAGTGTCTTGAATGAGCCAATTGGGTCATGTAATGTCAAATTTGAGCCCGTAGTGCAATTTTGCTATAGGTGATACAAAAAATATGAATCAAGGTGGAAACTGATGTAGCATTAGTGGTTAAGGAGGAACATTAACATCAAATTTACTTCACCTCCAACACTTTAAAAATTTTAATTTCTAAACTTTTTAGGGTGAAGTAATTTTAGGCAATGAAAGAATTACTTGGTTATCTAAACTTCATAATGAATAAGATTATAAAATTTATATTTTTATAAAACTTAGAAATTTATCTACAATTTCAAAATAAGAAGTACTAAAAATTATATCTAAAAGCTAAGGTTTTCTTATGTTCTTTTAAAGCTATAAAAAATCATGATAATTCTAGTAGTGCAAATTTGAGAGATAATATCTCTAACATTGTTAAGTTTATGATGTTGAAATTTTAATTAAACCTTCCCATCAATAGTAGCTTTCAAATAAATCTACAATCATATCTATGTGTTGTGAGATGAGGGATAAATAATCTATTCATTGGTTATCATTCATTTTGCTAAAATATTAGGACTTAGAAAATACATAAGATCTTAGAGTGAATATCTCCAAAAGTGCAATAGATATTGATATGAGATTTACCTAAATGAAAATACCTTTCTAGCTTTCAAAAAAATCTATAATAACCAAAAAATATTTCAAAATAACTATGATATAATTAAAATATTGAATGCACCCGAATTCTAATTGTTCAACTTCCAAGATTGAGTAAATAATGATGAATGATGTTGATGAATTGATGAATATCTAAAAGATTGATGAATTGATGATGAAATAGTCAAATTCTTGCCAAAATTACATTGNAAAAAAACCACCATCGTGGTCATCAAGAAAGGATCCCATAAGCTAGATTATGAACTAGAATGCTTCTTGAGGGCATCTATGAGTTGGAAATATGCCTCATAAAGTTTTTTTTAGAGATTTTGATGCTCAAAATTATGTAAGATAATGTTAAAACCACACTTAGTCTTGATTGATGCTAAATAGAAGAAGTATGAGTAACACCCTCTATGGGGAGGATGTACTTTCAAGTTCTTAATGGCTCAGCTTTATGAGTGAAAATATTCAATGCTAAATTTCCTACAAGATGGTAGTGGTTACATGCATAAAGTAGTTAATTGGTCTAACAATAGAATAGTGACATCCTCATTAGTATTATCGGTCAACTAGAACATTTCTTTTCTTGCTCCTATTTGATTGACTAATTGATTTATAATTTTAAATTAAAATATTTATTTAATTTTATTTTTTCTTATCTATATTTTCTTTCTTTTTTTGAAGTTTATGATGTTCAAATCATGTATTATATTTCATCATTATATGCTTATTATTAGTGGTAATATGTATCTTACTTATCCAAGTTAGATAACTCATACCTCAATTGTGAGGGAGAGGTACAAAATTAGGTATGATTTAGAAAAAAAAACAAATTCATTATCACATTTTACATACCTACTTAATTTGGAACCTTATCTCTACTAATTTTTCATATGTTGTCCTTGGCTTTTATGCTTTTCGTCACTCTTACTTGCATTTTTTGCAATGGATGTATACAATCTTTAGGAACTTACATGATTTTTTAGCACCATTCATAGAAATTTAGTCTCAACAATTATATTCAATATACTAAAGGTCATGACCAAATGAACTCAAATAAGTTCAAGCCTCAATGGTGGAACTAACTAAAAGACAAACACCATTCAAACCACCAATTGAACCTAACCTAGCTAAACCTCCCTAACTAAGAAGATCTAAAGGTTACAAATCTTATTCTTAAAATACCAAGTGGGGATGGACATGCACATCAACAACTCCTAGAGGCAAAGTTGAATGATCTGCTGGTAGATTCTATTGATCCAAAAAATATCTAAGAGAAGGCTGAAGCTCATGCAACCTAAGGTCACGCAAGCAAGTTAGTGCCCTGAATAATGCAAACAAGAAAAAATGAAACTATATTAGGTACTACTAGGGGAATAAGGACTAATATGAGACTAAAGTAGGATTGTTCGAGTGAGGATGCCGAGCTTAGAAATGAAAGTCTATAAATATCTACTATACCCTCAGTACACATTAGACACATTAAAACATATTTCACCATAACTACCATCTCCTAGTACTTCTTGAGATGGCAAGTTAATGTTATGTCTTATGTCATATCTTGTCTTGACTCCTCTACATCTACCATAAGTCAAATCGTGTATAGTCTAATTTTTATTATTGTAATTAAGGAACTGGCTTAATATAATCATGAGGGAATGATGAAGCATCTAGTGGTAATTTATGTCTATTTGTCAACCTGAATGCATACAGTAATTTATGTGCACTCAAACCTATATTTTAGGCCTTTTTTGATAAGTAGTGATGCATCATTGACATTTTATCGTGTGGTATACTAGCTTACCAAGTGCACTACCTCATGTGGTATGCTATCTCACCAAGTGCACTACCTCATCTAGTGCATTGGCTCATGTAGTATGTTCTCTCACTAGGTGCACTACCTCATCATGTGTGCTACTTCACATGGTGTATTGTCTCACTTAGTGTGTTGCCTTACTTGATGCATCACTTTACCACTTCTATTACAAACTGAAAAAATATAAATACCCAAGGAGAAAAGCTTAAAATGTTCTTGGAATATTTAAATTTCCTTTAATAAAATAGCTTCTTCTATTTTCTTAGGTAAGTGTGCACTTTATTTTTTAAAATATTTTTAAGTTTTCACTTCATCATGTAGCAAGACTTTATCAAAGTACTACAATGCTTTAGCAATCCAAAACATTTGGTGAACATAGAGTCAAGTGTTTTCATGATGAATAAAGCTCATTTTAATTTTCTTAATTTTTTTAATTTCATTTTTTTGAACCTTGTTATGGACATTTAATTAATGAAATTATTTGTTAAATTCAAAAATTATAACTAATTTAATTCCTTAAATAGATTAGTATAGTTATCTAAAACTTTATGATGATTTTTCCTAGCCCAAGGAGGTCATGCCTATTGATGAATCATGTTTTTTTTCTTGTGCTCCAATGTCAGGTACCTAATGTTGCAGCCTCAATGTTGGATATCCAATGTTAGAGCCTAGATGCAATTGTTAGATATCCAATGTCACGAGGTATACACCAACCTACAAATATAGCACTTGGGCTCATGATTTGACATTATTTTCATATTATTTTTTAGTTAGAGTAGCAAAGCTCTAACTTGTTGGGCATACGGCTACCTTGTTGCTCATCATTGAATCCATTGTTAGGAACCTTTTGATTGTTTTGTGCACTATCTAGAATATAGTGCAAATCATTCAAAATAATTAGAACGAACCCTAGGGTCATATCATATTTTACAATTACTTCAAAAAAATTTAAAATCACACTACATTTTTATAATCTCATTGAAAATATCTTCTTCTTATAGGAGTGCTTCTCTACCGAAGTCTGATGGAGCTCATTAGCTAGTGTTGTAACAATATCTATTCCTATGGCATGACATGGAGGGCAACATTGCATTGCCACCCAATCAATCTATTCCTGTAATGCTTCACCAAATGCTTATAAAATCGGGTCTCCAAAAACATCATGTTAAGTGTGTTTTGCAAGATACTAACATCAGGGATTATCATTCCACTAAGGCATAACACCTATGAGATCAATAGCTAGAACAACCCCATGAATTTGTGAAGGGAAAAGGATTTAATGATTCTCCATTCTTGTTATATCAACAAGATGGTGGAGAACCCTTCTCTGGGGGTTTGCCATTCAGTGAAATTCCTCTCTTTGACTTCAGTGAAGGAGGTCAAAACCATAACTTGTAGTCCATGATTCACAATCCTAGTTCTAGTAACAATGGATCCAATGTCAAAGAAGGATCCAAAGAGGCAAGTTAAGGTAGGGATGCAAACAAGAAACAAGATTGTGATCATGGTCACAATTGCCAAAGAGGTGGTAGCAAGCACTACGATGATGCTAGTCCTCCTTCTTCTTCACCTTCATCATCATCATCTTCTTCTTCTAGCTCTGATCATGTCTACCACAAGAGGCAAGACCATGATGCTGGTGATCAAAATGATCGATGGGACTGAAATGATTGAAGGAACCATTAGGAAAGGCAAGATCAAGGACGTGGACATTCAAGAGAGGCACATAGTCATGAATGGAGGGGTAGTAAAGGGCATTTTAGGCACCATGATCATGGAATCGATGAGCCGTTTCTTGCTATCCAAAGTATGCTTGATATCATAGAAGTAGTACAAATTCCAACAAGGCATGTGAAAGATAGTTGAATCAAAAGGCTAGACATGAACAATATTCATCGATTCAAAGGGGGATATAACTCTAATTTGTAGAATCATCTCTGAGCTTTTCACGATCCATGTGCCTTCCAGAATATAGAGAATGGGAGGAAAAAACTTCAGTTTTTCTCAAGGACACTCATCAAAGAAGCATAAAACTAGTACTAGTCCTTAGAGATGAAATTTATTAGATGATGGAGTACCATGCTTGAATTTTATAATGATAAATATCAAACATACTCTAGAATATCCAAATTGAGAAGGAAAATCCAAGGACGAAAATAAGAAATACTTGAACCCTTAGATGCACTCATTGGTCGATACTATTCCTTAATGCAAAAATGTCTTGGCCATGGTTATTCTCAACTAGATCAACTTCACCACATTGTAGATGAGCTTAGATTAGAAACGAGGAGAACCCTTAGTGTTTATGCTCAAGGGCAACTATCAAAATTAAGTACCCATCAGATACAAAGACTAATCAAGTAGGTAGCTAAAGAGGAGGGTGAATTAAGAAAAAGAGAAAGTGCAAAAGAGTATAACCATGATTCTTCCATTCACAAGAGGAAGGTTTGATTCTATGACAATGAAGAAGAATCCACACTTGATGGAGTGATGAATAGGAAAACCTTGTCACTCTAAAAATTTCAATCTAAAATTATAGCCAAGGTTGATTAGTTATGGAACTCCATGGATAGAAGATTTTAAGCTATCCTAAAAATTGTTGAAAAGTCCAAAGAACAAGATAGTGATAGTGAGAATAAGAGCCATAAGGAAGTTGAACATGCCTATCAAAAAGGTAAGGGCAAGATTGCTGTAATAGAAGAAGTTACAAAAAGTGAATTAGATGATGATGGTGGGTGTGAAATCTTCCAATATGTACATCCTAAGAGATCTTGCCACATAGTGTCACATTTACAGGAGTCTAGGGTGTATGCTTTGAATCCATGACTAACACAAAAGCAAACATCCAGAAGATTACATTATCCTTAAGGTAATTTTAGGTAGTTCCATCAACAACAATAATATTATCCTAGCAGAACTTGATCATAACCATATGAGTAGCATTAACAGTGGTAGCAACCAAAATTGTGGGCATTGGCACCACCATGGTGGTAATACCCTTATAGATAGCTTGATCCATATGAGTATTATGTCTAGCAACCCCTATCTCCACATGACTTCTCCAATCACGTTTCTACTTTCCAATCTCACTACCATCCTTTTGATTATTATCAAACTCATTCTCCACATGAAAGAAGGGATACCACCTCTTACCCTTATCCTTCTCCTATTTCTACACATCTTCCTCCTCCATCCACACAGCTACCACCTACTCCACTTATGCAGGATGAACGACCAGCTCAACCAAAACAATGCAACACTACTAGGATTGTTAATCTACAACTGAATCATCAACTAAGTGGGTCAAATACTTGATCAAATAAAATAACTTTCTTTCAACCTCGTAGTCCACCTCAACTCTCAAATACACCTACGGTTGACAACCCTATCCCTCTATCTTCCTTTATGTAAAATTCCTTTAATCCCCTTGAAACTAAAATCATCTTAAGATTCATACGATAATGCTTACTCACACCATATCT
This sequence comes from Gnetum montanum, assembly GCA_015680685.1. Lineage (NCBI taxonomy): Eukaryota > Viridiplantae > Streptophyta > Gnetopsida > Gnetales > Gnetaceae > Gnetum > Gnetum montanum. Next base: position 305,681 of record MNCI01036033.1, read on the forward strand.
AATTGGATCCTTGCTGGAAACCTTTCTAGGAAATTAGACAATCCTGGAAGTCCTATCATTTATTTGTAGATTACTAGGAATGAACCATGCAAGGATCTTCTTGACTTAGGTTCTAGTATCAATTTAATTTCTCATGAGATGTACATTGCATGGAACCTGCGTCCTCTTAAGAAGAGTAATATCATATTAGAATTAGTAAACCAGTCCATCATTGTTCCATTGGGATTGATGGAAGACATTCTGACCACTATCTATGGCTAATCTTATCCTACTAATTTCCTAGTGATCAAGGTGTAGAACTACAAAGGGGATTTTTCAATCATCATGGGAAGGGCATGGCTCTACACCATTGATGCAAGAATGGGCATCAAAGATCTGTCCTTGTAAATATCCAAAGAAAATGCATTCATAATGATCGAGAAGAAGTGAGTTCCATGCATCGCGTATAGCAATATAGGGTGTAATTTTGTGCAAAAACTCTGGGCCATGAAACAAGAATTTATATTTGCATGTAAGTAGTGTGCACTAGAAGCAAAAATTTAAAGGTGTTTATACATAGTAGCAATAAAATTGAAGGGCACCAAGTGGCTAACTGTTGATTTTGAGAGCAACACACTTTGCATAGAACTAACTAAGAGCCTGACATGCGCATATGTCATAGGCATGGATGAACTAGAGCAAGTTCATCACCAACTCTCTGATGATGCAAATGATGAGACTTATTGGGAAGAGTTGGAAATTCTTGAAAGTTTCAAGTAAGAGCCCCTTGAACTAAAAATGCTACCATCCGAAATGAAATATGTGTTTTTAAAAAATGGAAAGTTGATCATAATCAACGCAAATCTTTCTTTAGAGCAAAAAACAATGCTATTGAATGTTGATGAGTGGAGAGGTACCCCTACACTCAACCATATGAATACAAGCATTTTCACATGCGATCTAGTCGAACTTTGCAGACAAACTAGTTGTGGCACCTAGACAATTAGCTTTAGGTCACAATTCATTGTCTTCCCACCTAGACTAGTATTATATTTGTCACGTATGGTTTAGTCTAGAGTGAGGTGTATGATGGGTTTCTAATCTAATACTACTCCTAAAGGCAATGGAAGGTAATATTAACTACTCTAGGAGGAAAGGGTAAGAGAATCTAATCTAACCTAAGTGTAATGAGCATCCGTTCCTTGATTATCCATACACATCTTGGACTTTGTGCATGACTACCACTGGGATTACCAAGCGCAGACCTAGGTATGCTACTAGGTTACCAAGTAGTTACACTTAAATGCTTGTAATCAAGTCGTACTCATTCCATGTTCTAACATGAATTTAAGGGTGAGAGAGACTAATTAGGAAAGTAGTAAATAACAATTAAATAAATAAAGTGAATGCTGCAATGATGAAGTAATCTCAATCTTTATTTCCAATCATGTGCATGTCCAAGTATGTCATACTCAAATAAAGGATGTCGTACAATTTACATTCACCACATTGCGGGCATACACTGGAAAATATTCTAACTCTAGAGGGATCAAACTGCCAAAGTCTAGCTACAATCTAACTCTAAAACTGTGAAACAAGGTAGAGCTACCTCTTATTTATAGAACTAGTGGTAGGCTGCAATATCGTGTATGTGATATTACAGGGAAAGATGTGATATCAGGTATGCGATATTGTGGCCCATGCGATATCGCGTCCCATCACACCCCCATGACTGAATAAAAGCTCATCCTCAAGCTACAGTGATCACATAGTGGATAGGTATGGGATTATTAGATGGAAAAAGAAATGGAATGATGTTGTAATATGGGAAGAAAACAAGTAAAGACACAACACACGGAATACACTACAACTATAAAAACTTGGAACTCATGTAGTTCCTGGTGGCGATGGCTCCTCCATTGGTGCCTTCCCTTTGTCTTGTGCTCCAGGCTTTGAGGTTTGATGATGTAAAAGTATGGCTTGGAGCTTTTCCTCTTCAATCTAAGGGTTTTGTGCCATCCATGCTAATGTTCCAATGTTTGACAGAGTCGACACCTCCCACGATCCCACGAACAAGGTAGTTGCGAGAACATTTGGTTGGCCTTGACATACTAAGCTGCGAACACCTGTTGTTCCTCCTCATAGGCTCTGGCTTTGTTCTTATATTCATGAAGGTTTTTTAGCCATTGAGCCAAGTCAGTTGTGACATCTTTCTATCCCTGGTAGCTAGCTTTTACCACCTCAAGTTCAAAATTTTCAACATCCATTTTTTCCAACAACTTCTTATGTTCTACAAATTCTGCTTCGTATTTGATGTGGGTGGTTGCTACCTGCTGCTCGAGCTATGACCTTAGGTACCCTGCTATTAACATGGCAAGGTTGGCATATCTTAGGTTTTCCAACTCCATGTACTCTGTCAAATCTTGAATCTGCAAGTCCCAGTTCTTAACTTCCGCTTAGTGGACGAAGGCATATGTGTCCAATATGGCCCACCAATTAGTGTGTTGAGCACCGATAGTGTTGATTTGGGCCTTGTCCATATGGATCTCCTTTTCAAGGGTCTTTTTATACATCCCCACCTGATCATGGAATTTCTCCTTCAGCTTCTCATGTCGTTCAGCCTCGTTCTGCCACGTGCTTATCTCAATCGCTGACTTTTGACGAATGGTGCGTACCTTCTCCATCGAGAGGATTCGATTTTCTCTGGCTAAATGGCTTACATCTCGATTGACCTGGATGAATTGTTCTCATAATTGATGAAAGTGTTCATCAAGAACATTCTTTTACTTTTATACAGAGGTCAACCGAAGGTTGTTGGCAACCAACTACTTGTTTTCTTCTTGTAAGGCCTTGAGTGCCTTAAGATACGCATGAGTTTATGCTGGTGCTATGGAGGCATCCCAAAAAGCCTTCTCCTTTTCATCCACCACCCTTTTATTCTCTGTGATTAGCTTTCTTAGTTGTTCATTCTAATGTTTTCTAGCTAGTCGATGGGAATGAATTGCAGAGGGTCCAGCTGTGCTGCTTGTAAGGCCATGAGTTGCTCTTGTAGTTTCTACACTTTAGCTTCAACATGCTCGACCTTCACTTTAGATAAGACTAGCTTCCCTTTTGTGGAAATGAGGTCTGACTGAATTACTGTAACATCCTAAGGGATCTCAAATAGGGCTGTCATTACTTTCCCTTTTTGAAGCAATCGATCAAGCACATCCTCATCTTCCGCAAGAGTCATTGAGGTTCCAGCTAGAGTTTAAGCATCCCGTGCTCCTGAGAGATCTTCCGATGGCACAACAGGTACATTGAAGGATTCTTTAATGTGATCTATGACCACTTCTACAGCTCTTGTGGCATTCTAGTGTTACATGACCACCACTATGGCCCCTTCACCAGTCTCTAATTGCACCTGAAAAGATGTTGTGTTTCTTGAAATTTGTTGTGAGCATCTACTTTTCCCTCCTCTTGTTTGAATGGATACTTCACCCCTTGTGCAATTCAATGAAACCATAGGTTGGATGGCATCATTGATGACATGGAAGAGGTTTTCATCATCACGACTTCCCCAATTGACCGTCTCAGCAATGGCCCTAAGATGGCTCATCGACAGTCTGTAGTCTTGCGGTGGTGGCAATTGATCCTGGCCTGTGCTAGGCCCTGCTTCTTGTTGTTGGTTGGGACCCATGGCTAGAGGTTGACTGGGTCTAGCCATATGTTCTTCTTCTTGTTATGGTCCCAATTCTTTGCTAGTGCTTTTTCTTGAAGCTGGCGCCTTTAGCAATTCAGCATATGAAGCATTTTAGGCTTTTCAACGGACTTCATTGGTGTATCCCTGAATACCAGCACGTTCCCAAAGCTTTCTGATAAGACAAGGGAAAGGTAGCACCATCTTCCCTGTCTTTCGTTCCTCGAACTGCCTCAGGATCTCCGTCAAATATAGATGGGGTAGGTTAGCATTAACCTTTCCCATCAATACTCCACATCCTCTAATTGCATACATCGATATCCTTTTTAAGTCCTTTTTGGGGAAGAGGTGATATTTTTGAGTAAACCCTCTCTTCTTTCATTAATTCACCAAATGTTTAATCTTTGCCATAAGCCTTCTCCAACCAATCATTTTGCACATCGGGGTCTGAATGGGTGGATAACCAAGCAACCTAGGGCCCTGTATTCGGAAGGTTTAACACTTCCAAAATGGTCTACGTAGAGAAGTCAATTGTCACACCACAAATATTAATAGTGGTGCCTTGCTCCCTATTGTGCCAAAATTGGTACATCTCTCTTAGGTATTAGGGACTGCTTTCAGAGAGGATAGGCCATAAGGGAGATCCCTTGAGGTGATCCCTAATAGCCTCAGGAGTGAACTCTCTGAATGATTCAAAGTTCAACTTCATAATCACCGTAGAAAATGTGGACTTCTCATGGATAGCCTGAATACAATCTTGGGGCAACGTGATTTGTTGTCCCAGTTCAGGTGCTGCAGCAGCTCCTCCTTCTACCTACCTGAACCGTCCAGTAGGAGGTTTGTCTTGATGAATGCTGAATGATTGCTCCTCCTATTCTACATGTTGTCCAGTAGGACCTTGTCTTCCACCCCTCAGAGATCATTTCTTTCCACCTTGAGTAGGACCCACTTGTTGTCCATGTTTCGGGGCCATCTACAATCACACGGGCCAAGCGTTAGTAAGGTTGTTTTTGAAATCAAGTTATACCTTACTACTTGCCTTTATTAATGATCTTATATTATCACGTGTGATAGTGCCCGAAAGTATGTAATAATGAGTCCTATGACATAGGTTGTTGCCATTTTAGTCTCCCGGTATACCTAAGGGTTAAATGATCTTTAGGCAAAATTATTCTAAGTGTTAGAGTTAATTATCCTAAATGATGTCCTTTGGGCGATGACAAATTTCAAAAAAGTTAAGAACTTTTTGGCAAGTATCCCTCCCCCACAACTAAGCCAAACACTCTGGGTTCAAGCAAGTTCAAACAGAATGAAAAACGGAGCACCAACAAGTGAGATAGAGTGAGAAAAGCAAGGGTCGCTTAATCACATATCGTAGAGAAAAATTTCAAAAACTCCCCCCATGTGAATGACAAAATGATGCTAAGTGTTGTGGGGGGTCACCTATTTATAGGTGGCGGGGACCCGATATCGCGTATGGTACATCGCATACGCGATATCACGTCCCTAGTGACATGAGACACCATAAAAACACCATGAAAGTATTGACTTTTAAAATGATTTTCTTGAAATTAACGTTGGAAATTGAGGACATTGACTATGATCAAGATTTTCTAGGGAAATTTCATTAATTCAAAAGGCACCATTAATGATCAGGGTGTGGATTTGATTAATAAAACCTTGGGTGATAAGAAAAATGGTATGTAATGGTACATTGGAACGTTGAAATTTAGAGGGATAATAGTAGGGAAAGAACGTTATGAAAAATTATGCTAAGGATAAGAAATGGTGTGTGTGAGTTATGTCATAAGTGAAAATTACCAAAAAAATTACACAAGTGGGTCCTCCCCAAAGCAGGTTTCAACCTATAGTGCCCTTGTGTAACCACACTTAAAGTGTTCGTGGGCACTAGAAGGGTTAAATGTAATCCGCACTAACTCCACAAAACACAGACATGTAAATATCACCAGAATGAGATGAGAATTCTATGTTACATGGAACACGAGCTACAATTACATGAATAGTGAGATGAGATGAACTATAGAAAGGGATTGTAGAGATTGGGACATGAGGTAACTGACCCAAGGCACAATGAATCTTGCATGTAAGCATCATTAAGGTGTCATTAACCCATCATTCCAAGATCAGGACCAGGTCCATTCCTCTAAATAGTGACATCGCATTGTTTCATCCCATGATAAACAACTATGAGAGTACCATAACAACAAGGTGTATGATCACTTGGCATTTTGTTCAAGGGAGGAGTGATTTTTGTTTTGTGGCACTTTTCTTTTTCTTTTCTTTTTCTCTTTCATCCTTTTTTTCTTTTTGAATACTGAATCTAGAGAAGCCGTCAACCATCAGGCATGGGTGCATGTCTTTCTAGTGGGATCCCCTAGAACAGCATTGGATTTTTGAGTGCCCTTTTGATTGCTCTTACTTCCATTTTTCGTTAGATCTATAATGATCTTAGTACAACCACGTTACATGATAACTCCATAGACATCACCAAAGAGAATCCACAATTCCCCTTGATGTCACACCCTAATCATTCCCTCTTGGTCCATCCTTCTTCATTCTAGGTACAATGAACACAAAATTAATTTTAAGTTTTAAAATATCAAGAATATCACTGTACCCTCAAACAGAACCTCTTATTTGTAAAGTGGATGAGTGGGTGTAATGGGCTCACTATCCAAATAATTGATCATTCGAAACTTGATAACATAGAATACACCTCCATCAACAATCCACATGAGTGTTTTATTCATAAATGAGATTACTTATAAAGAACATAAAAAGACAAAAAGACAAAAATATAAAAATATAAAAAGATAAAACAAGAAATTGAAAAATGAAAAAATGGAAAATAGAAAATTGTAAAATTAAAGCAAATGAAAAACTGGTTATTAATCTTGCTTATTAGAATGAGAGATATCCCTCATAGCTAAACGGTTGAGGACGGCAAGGATTAATAATTGACAACGAGGATCCTTGCATTTTGGAAGTATTCTAGCTTGGTCATATTTACCCCATCGGGTTTCACACACTTGATTATAATGAGCATAGTGGGGCAATTTATATGATGTAGTTCCCGGATAACGAGTTGACCCACTATGATGTTTGGGATCGTTAGATGGTATGCAAGGATTGGGTTGTCACTCTCCATATCTATGTTCATTGGGCCATATGATTGCTAGAGTGTGAGTTGGTGGCCTTGATGAAGTTACATGAGGCATTGGGTTTGAAGGTAAGGGTGCACCACAGTGTGAGACTTTTGGTAGGTTGGAAGATGTATTGGCCTCAGAATTATGTTGTCTCTTCTTACAACCATGTTTAAAGAAAGGATACTTTTGATGTTGAGGAGGCTTTTCACTACTATTAGTAGTAGTAGCACAAGTGTCGTTCATGTGTTGTTGCGGTGGTGCAGATGCCTTAGGAATAGTTGGTGGCAATGTAGAAGGAGGGAAAGGATGAGAATGTTGAAAATGAGGAGAATTGTAAGGTAAACAAGGTAGTGGTTGTGTTGGAGGCATGGGCTGATAGTATTAAGGAGAATGATATTTTGGTGAGATAGAGTATGTTGGCCCAGCCAGAGAAACAGGATGTTGAACAAGATATGCATTTGGATTAAGATGATATGAAAGGTGTCTCTAGTCTAGTGGTGGTCTCCCCCATGACTAGGATTGTTGCCACTGTGATCAAACACAGTATCTCTGTATGAACTCTAGATGTAACGTATTTCCCAAATGCTCATGTAAATGTAACAATATTGGGCATTGGCCCTTGGGGTGATCGTACAAGCATATGTTGCATTCATACGTATGATTGGCAATTGAGCTCTTATTTTCCTTATCCCTTCTTTCTAATTGTCTAACATTTTTTCCTACTTCTTGGGTTGTCAAAACTCTATCTCCAATAATGTTGATAAATTCTCCACTTTTTATATGTCCATTCCAACATCTTATTGATCTTTGCCTTGGCGTCTTCTAATGATTGTTGTATTGGCAAAGATGATATTTCCACCTTGAGATTGGTTGATTTCTCCTTTTTATGATCATGGACCTTTATTAAGTTGAAGTTTTGGTCTCATTGATGTTTTTCAACACTCTCCCATCTAGTCAATTCTCCTTCTTCTTTGGCTACCCGCTTAATAAGCTCTTGGATTTGATGAGTTTGTAGTTCATATAATTGACCTTGGGCATACATTCCTAAGGTCTCTCTTGTTTCATTACGTAGCCCATCAATGACATGGTATATTAGCCTTTCCTCGGAAAACCCATGGCCTGGACAGTTTTTTAACAATGCATAATATCTTTCTAAGGCCATGTCCAAGGGTTTATGTTGTGCTTGTTTCCATCCTTGGATTTGTTCCCTCAAGGCTGACACTCTTACGTAGGTTTGATTTTTTTTGTTAAAGACCTCTACCATTTTTGACCAGAGTCATATTAAATTTGGTTTTAATGATCTATACCATAATTTTTCATGGTCAAAGAGTGTCATAGGAAAGAGCTTAAGTTTTTGCCACCCATTATCAATGTTATTCAATGTGTAGGCATCATATAAGGCTTGTAAATGTTGATACGGATCTAAGTTATAGCCTCCTAAAAAAGTAGGAAAGTTGTTTAAATCGAGCCTGGGTAGATGGCTCTCTTTACGATGCCTACATGAGATTCGAACAGCCTCTTGTATTTGTGTTAAGCTTGTAGTGGCTAGTAGGGGTTCATCGTCATCCTGTAAGTTATGATTTCATGTGTTGGGATGACATTGCTTTTGTTCATGTTTATAAGAAACCCCCACTTTAGATTGTGCACTCCAATCTTCATTGTCATATAGTTCGTTGGTTCTCCAATGAACTTCCTCACTAAGTGTGGCATTATTGTGCTCTTGTAGGAGAGGCATTGTTGTGTGTGAATTTATGTGACTTTTAATAATTATTTCCTTTTGAAAGATATATCGTTAAGTCCTTTACAGTAACCTTGTATGATATAACTAATCTAGATAACTGGCACTATCCCCATCAATGGCACCAATACGAATATGAGTGTTTTCACACATGATCCAGTCGAACTCTACAGATGGACTAGTTGAGGCACCTAGATAGTTAGCCTTAGGTCGCAGTTCATTGTCTTCCCACTTGGTCTAGTATTATATTTATCATGTATGGTTTAGTCCAAAGTGAGGTGTATGATGGGTTTCTAATCTAATGCTACTCCTGAAGGAAATGGAAGGTAATATTAACTACTCTAGGAGGAAAGGGTAAGAGAATCTAATCTAACCTAAGTGCAATGAGCATTCGTTCCTTGATTATCCATACACATCTTGCACTTCGTGCATGACTACCACTGGGATTACCAAACACAGATCCAAGGTACGCTACTGGGTTACCAAGTAGTCACACTTAAATGCTCGTAATCAAGTCATACTAATTCCGCGTTCTAACATGAATTTAAGGGTGAGAGAGAATAATTAGGAAAGTAGTAAATAACGATTAAATAAATAAATAAACAAAGTGAATGCTACAATGATGAAGTAATCTCGATATTTATTGCTAATCATGTGTGTGTCCAAGTACGTCACACTCGAATAAAGGATGTCATACAATTACATTCACCACACTGCGGGCATACACTAGAAAATATTCTAACTCTAGAGGGATCAAACTGCGAGAGTCTAGCTACAATCTAACTCTAAAGCTATGAAACAAACGAGAGCCACATCTTATATATAGAACTGGCAATGGGCTATGATATCGTGTATGCGATATCGCAGCCCATGTGATATGGCGTCCCATCAAATGTGGTTGAAAAATGGTCAGTAGCTTTATATCCTGAACTCATAAGGATTGGTCCTAGGATATGCTAGCATTGTTTCTACACTAATCTAGCCATGAAGCCAAAGAGATAGCCATAGAGGTGATTGAACCCCAAATTGAAACAAACTATCAAAGAGAAAATTGAACAACTCCTCAATGCAAAGTTCATTTATCCCATTGCAGATAATGAGTGGGTTAGCCCACTTATAATTATGTCAAGGAAAGAAGGCAAGTGGCAAGTCTGCAACAATTTTTGACTGTTGAATATGGAAACATTCACAAACAATTTTATGTTGCCATTTGTTGATCAGGTGCTAAACACAATATTTGGGCATTACTACTATAGTTTTCTAGATGTTTATAGTGGCTATAACCAAATTTAAATTGCACTAGAGGACTAAACGAAGACAACATTCACAAGTTCTTTGAAGACTTTTGCATATTGCAAGATGCCATTTGGTCTATGCAATGCTCCTACGACATTTCAATGCCTACTTCTAAGCATTTTTCAACAACAAATCAAAAGTGGTGTGGAAGTCTTCATGAACAGCTTCTCCACTTTTGGAGCTACATTTGAGCAAGCCTTCGACCACCTTGAGAAAGTGCTAAAATGATGTGTTGAAATAAACTTGTAGCTTAATTAGCAAAAAAGTCACCAAATGGTCCAAGAAGGCATTGTATTGGGATACAGAATATGACAAGCAAGAATTGAGGTAGATCCTAAGAAAATAAGGGTCATCCAAGGAATAACTTGCAAACCAAACATTGTCAAAGATGTTCGATCATTCCTTGGACATACTGGCTATTACCAACAATTCATAGAGAATTTTTCTAAGATTGTAAAATTTTTGATGGAGATAATAAAGAAAGATGCTCCATTTGTCTAGACTACAGAATGTGAAAAAGCATTCTAATAGCTAAAAGAGAAACTTGTAGCAACTCCAATCCTACAAGCATCTGACTAGTCTAGGCCATTTCATGTCATGAAAGATGCATCAAATTATGCCTTGGGAGTTGTGCTTACATAAATGGACAATAAGAAATGTCCATACTACATCCACTACACTAGTTGAAGCATTGTGGCTACATAACTAAACTACACCACTACAAAAAAAGAATTAATGGTAGTGGTGTTTTTTATAGAGAAGTTTAAGCATTATGTGCTTGGTTACAAGGTGTTTGTGCATATGAATGATAGTGCCATTTTCTTCCTAATGAACAAGCCAACGATGAACCCCTATGTCATACGGTGGCTGGTGATTTTGCAAGAATTCAATCTTAGGATGGTAGATCGAAAGAGCACTGAGAATGTGGTCACTGATCACTTCTCTCGGTTTTGATGGCATAACAAAGAGGAAGAATACACACTATCTGATATATTTCATTATGAACTCCTCTTTGTTGGGGATATAACTAAATAATTTTCAAATGAGCCTAAATGGTATGATGGCAGTCTCACCTACCTTTTCACCCAAGAGATGCCATAAAGATTAGACCACCGAAAAAAACATCCATTTCTTCACCAAGTAAAATATTTCATGGAGATCAATAGAAATCTCTACAAGGTGTGCACCGATGGCCTAGTTTGTTGACATGTCCCTAATGCTAATTAACTGCATGTTCTCCAAGATGCTCATGAAGGTCCTTATGCAAGACACTATGTTGGGAGATGTACACCTAGTAAAATCCTAATGGCAGGGTCCTATTAGCCAATAATCTTCAAGAATGCTCACTATTACATGCATCCTTGTAAACAATGCCAATGAGATGGTGGAATGACTACTTGAATGGAGGGATCTCAACAATGGATTCAACCATTGGAACCCTTCAATATCTAGGGCATTAATTTTATGGATCCCATCACACCCATGTCAAATAGAAAGGCATACATCATAGTCATTGTTAACTATTGTACAAAATGGGTGAAAGAAACAATTTTCATTGACTATACATATTCTAATGTTACTCAATTTGGACAACAAAATGTTGTAAACAAGTTTGGTGTGCCACATGCATTGATTTTTGATAATGAAACTTACTTTACAGGCACTACTTTTCAAAAGCTCATGCAATGCTTAGGGGTTGAACATGAACTCACAATACCCTACCACCCCCAAGCCAATGGTCAAACTAAGATCACCAATAGAGAAATCATACAAATTCTAACAAGAACTATTAGCAAATATAAGAAAGACTGGAGCACAAAATTCAATGATGCCATTTGGGGCTACTGCTCAACATGAAAACTTCCTATAGGGTATTCTCCATATAAGCTTGTGTATGGAAAATTACCAATACTTCCTATTCAATATGATCTTTGTACACTTTCAACAGCCTATGACCTTGACCTTGACTTAAGTCTAGCATAAAAGAAAAGACTAATGAATCTCAACCTACTAGAAAAAAATTGATCAGTAGCCCTATCATCTAATGAGTTTTACAAGGCCTACAACAAAAAGTTCCATGACCTAAAAATTAGAAAAGTCAAATTTCAACTAAGAGATTAGGTTATCTACTGGAACCCCACACATGTACCTCAACAAACTAAGTTCCAAACATTGTGAAAAGGACCTTACATCATTTACGAAACTTTTCCTTCTAGAGCCATCATGATCTACAAACCTGAGAGCCTAGACAAGAAACAATCGGTCAACATCTAATAAATCAAACCTTTCCATGAGCATAAGATAGCTAATACAACAAACACCTCATCAGATGGACAACCACACTCCATATTTTGGATCTTCTCCTTTCAACTTAGTCATGGAGAAGATGGCCATCAATGCTAGTTATATAAGTAGCTCCTTAGTTTTTAAACTTTTTGTTTTACACATTTTTTGTTTTACAAATTTTGTTTCACACATTCTTTATTTTACATCTTCTTATTTTCATGTTATTAATTTTTTCTAATTTTTGTTTTACAGCATCGCTAGTATACTTTCTTTTATATCCTCTTTTATTTTGATGTGATTTTCTAACTTTTTGTTAATAAGTGCCAGGTACAGTGATAATGCATTACTTGATGGTGATATGCATTATTTTGTTATTTGATTGTTGGTTCTAGATTCTGGCTTTGAATTTTGTTACGAATGATTAGGACATGGTTTCTTTTTCATGCAACAAGCAGTGAGTCCACAACATCCACCCATCCACAAACTCCATGGTTTCTCCTTGTTCTAAAAATGTGTAGTCCCTTTTTCATTAACAAAACTTTAACAAATTTGTGACTTTGGTAGTTTCCAAAATTGGAAAGGATTTAAAGGTTTAAATAGAGTGTGACTTCAACGGGATTTCATATTCTTTGTGCCTTTTTATTTGCCTGAGTGCATATGTGTTTTCATAGATTTCTTTCCATTTTGTGGTGATCAATAAAAGAAAGTTGAATAAGTCTTTGCTTGGTGTCATTCTCATAAAAAATGATGGGAATTCAAAGCACACCTCACTAATCAGGAACTCCATTCCACTCTCTCTCATCCATCTATGCTTTCCATATCTCACCTCACTAATGGTCTCATGTTCTAGTTTGATGTCCTAGTCTAATGTGTTGGAATTCTTAGGTAGTTTTTCTAGGATTTTGTACTTAACCTTTTGTACCCATTAATCATCCATGGAGCCCATAGACTCTTTGATTTGAAGTTATGCAAGGGCATAAAAGGCCTGTGCCTACTTTGGAGAGGACCCACTTACATATCTTTTGGTTGGGTTAGTTAAGTTCTTTACCCTTATACACTCTTACAATCAAATCCTTTTGTTTACCCCATCAATGACATCCAATTGTGCACATCTTTACAACATTTTTTAGTAAACTTTTCTTTTTATTGTTGTGAATTCTTACACCCTCTTCAAATATTTTCTTATGTCAAAATTTTCAAATGTAATGGATGACTTATCTATTTTACCCTATTTGTTAGCCTTCCCACTAACACTCCTAAAGGAATCAATCTACCAACATCACAACCTAGCCAAGTGTAACCACCAATAAGATAAGGCATTTTATAGCTATGTGTTACACATTGCATACTAATTCATGATTCTATTGTGATTAAAGTGGAAAGCATGGATTGGAAATAGGACTATCTTCACTAAGGATGATGTGGCAGTGCCACATGATGTAGACTATTCATGATCGTTGGATTTTCTCTCTCACTCTTCATCTTCCAAGAGGTGTTGGATGTTAGTTTCATCATGGGTGTTCACTTCTCTTATCATGAATGCCCAATTTTGTAAAGATTGTAACTTTGTACACTTGGGCACTCAAAGTCTATTTTTTCCATCTAAGTTAGTTTGTGTGTCAGTCAATAATCCCATACCTTCACAATATTTTGTAAGAAACTTGTTCCTCCTCTTCTTCACTCAAGGATGAGCTTTCATTCAATCATGGGGGTATGATAAATCACATTTTTTCATCTGCTCCAATGTCAAGTACCTAATGTCAAAGCCTCAATGTCAAGTATCTAATGTTGGAGCCTAGATGCGATGTCAAATATCCGATGTCACAGGTATACGCCAGCCTATAAATATAGTGCTTGGGCTTACAATTTTGCATTAGTTCCATATTAGTTTTTAGTTAGAGTAGTGAGGCTCTTGTAGTTTGTATTTTCCAAATTTAGAATATTTTCTAAGTACCTGGAGCAAGAGTATAAGTGTGTATGGATCTTTGTTCAAACACTAATGTACTTGAGCGCAACAGTGTGATAGGAATAAAAATGAACTCTTTTGACAATCCTTGTAGCATTGAGAATTGATTAATGTTTTTTGTAATGCACTTTACTTTAATGAACTTTAATTAAGAAATTAATTTCTAGTTGTTAATAGACACAAGCATGACCATTTTGAGCATACATACAGTGCTTGGTAACCCAACAACACTTAATTTTTGGTAGCCCAACAATGCTATGTGTTTAGGATGTGTATAGGAAAGTGGGATGGGTACATGTGTTAGGCTAGCTAGGCCGTAAATGAATTATATCTTCAATTACTTTCATTCTTGTTGTAGGCAATCAAATTTATAAAACATAAAATGATAAAAATCATGTACCTTAATTACACTTAAACCATACTCTTGAGCTTCACAAGTGTAGTTGGAAAGACAACAAACATTCTCAATACCCATTTCACTTCCTAGAGGAACTAGTGCACTAAAGAACTATAGCTCCATGAAATTCAACCAGATCACATGTAAATGTCTTAGTCATTCGTATGGTGACTACTACTACTCATCACCTATACAAAATTATGTTGAGCTATCAAGGATGTGACTAAGGAGATTTTATCACTTTTATGTGTTAGTGTCACACCTATCCCATGAGAGATTACAACATGGTTTGCATGTATGTTAAATTTCCACATTATGCTTTTCCCGTAGGAGATTGTAACGTGAAGGTGTGTTTTATTTCCTTTTGTGTGTAAACATTGTACTTATCCTACAAGGGTTTTGAATAGGTTTTAATTATTATTTTATTCTTTATGTATATAAAATATAAAAAATTATAAAAATATCATTTTTGTACTATGACATCATGGACTTATTTATTTGTATCATATGTATTATAATATTTTCATTTATTAAATGCAATTATATGCCTAAGTAAACTTTGCAATTCACATTCTTGTCACCATTGGTGTTTACAATTGTTTTGCCACACTTACTATTCAGAAACTTCATGTGTTCTTGGCCAAGGGGATTCCTATCATAAATGATGAGTAGCAAGTATGCCCAACACTCCACCATACTATCTACAAGTGTCACGGTAGAGTGTATCATAATTCATGGATGGTACTAATGTTAGTGTTTAAGAGGTTATTTGGTAATCATGAATCATTATCTTCTCACTTAACTAGTAGTGGCTCTAATCCAAGGTGGGATGTATGATTACAATATTATTTAACTATTTAATAAACTAATATAAAATATATTAATTAATTAATCTAATTAACCAAAGATCAAGGTCTCTTCTATCCTAAAGGGTGATGAGTGTCTAATCTCAACTTGTTGTACATATTCTGAACTTTTGTATTCATCAATCACATTACCAGCAATTATGTTACTAGACAAACCAAGTAATAATGTGATTGGAATTACTAAGTGAACATATGTTTATCCTCAAAGTTGGTTACACTCATTCTACCAAGTTACTAATGTGTGTGGGGTAATAAATTATTAAGCTCATCAAATCATAAAGTAAATAACATAGGGAAAAAAATGTTATAAAGTAAATATGATGAGTCACCAAGTAAGTGCCTCGATATCGAACCCTCGATATCAAATACGTGATATCATATGGACCAACCGATATTGGATACATGATGTTAGAACCTATCTCATTGGCTATAAATAGGAGACAAGGGCGCTTGGTCTTAGGCATTAGTTTTTTAGTCCCTTAGTTGAACTCTTGTAGTTTTTCTATTCGAGAGTTAGAATTATTTCTGAGTGCCTGCAATAGGAGTCATAGAGTGAATAGATCTTTATTCGAGCATTGTGTACCTAAGCAGACCTTATGTCTAAAAATAGAAACAAACTTTGTGATAAACCTTACAAAATTTTGAATAGTTTAATTATTGCATTTCATGTTATTTATTGTTATTTGATGCTTTCAATAGTTAATTAATGTTATTTCATAGAATTATTAATTATCAATTACCAATGAGTTAGCACACTCAGCATGACCACTTTGAGCATATGTGGAACACTTGGTAACCTAGTAACAATTAGCATTTGGTAATCCTAATAGTGTTACACTAGTTTAGGATGTGTCTTGATAGTGGAAAAGGATGCTGGTGTTAGGATTTGATTCACATTAGAGTTACAAAATCCATTAGTTAGTTAAATCTTTTCATTGCACACACTAAGGAAACTAGGATAGAAAATATAAAAGAAAACAATAAAAATCATACACCTCAAGTTTACTTAATCATACAATTGTGCCTTACAAGTAAGCTTGGAAAGACAATGACTACATAACTCATTTTTGTTCTAGGTAGGCACATAAGCACTTAATCCTTGGAGTTCAACTGAATCACGCGTGAATGCTCTTATTTGTATGGTTGGGTGTAGGGGTACCTCACTGCCCATCATTGGCATCATTGTTGGGGATGGTGCTAGTTATTTAGATCAATTACATCATCCGAGATCACTGTAACGAAGCCTTGATGATATATCTTTTAGAAAGAAAGTAATTGCAAACAAGTTGCACATAATTCACAACAATGTCTCTCTCACAAGACTATGATAACACAACAATTAATGAGGTGATTCATTGGAGAACCAATGAAATATATGATGATGAAGGTGAAGTTTGGAGTACTCAATCTTATGTAGGAATCCCCTATGTTCATGAACACCCGAATGGTATTCAAGGACTCTTTTCATCCAACTCTAACACTCCTTTGATGTTAGGTCATAACACAGATGATCATTTTTCAAGGGGTTAGCATAGAAATAAAAGTTGAGCCCATAGGCAAAGTTAGGAATGCCAACATGAATGAAGACAACATCGTCTCAACTCAAAAATTCATAACCTACCTAGTGACGATGAACCCCTATTGACCACTAAGAGCCTAATGCATATACAAGAGGCTGTTCAAATATCCTGCATGCATCACAAGGAAATCTGTCTACCTAGGCTTGATGTAAATAACTTTCCCAGGTCTTCATGAGGCTATGATTTAGATATGTAACATCATTTACAAGCCTTCCATGATTCCTATGTATGGAATAATATTGATAATTGGTGGAAAAAAATTAAGCTCTTACCTACAACACTTTTTGGCCAAGCAAAAGTATGGTACAGGTCCTTAAAATCACAATTAATTCAATGTTGGCCAACAATGGTAGAACTATTCAATGAAAGATATCAAACCTATGCAAGAGTGTCATCCTTGAGGAGATAAATCCAAGAGTGGAAACAAGGGCAACATGAACCCTTAGACATGGCCTTAGAAAGATACTATTCATTATTAAACAATTTCCCAGGCCATGGGTTCTTTGAGGAAAGGATAATGTATCACATCATGGATGGGTTTTGTAATGAAACAAAGGAGAACCTAGGGATGTATGCCCCAGGTCAACTATATGAGCTACAAACCAACCAATTCCTTCACTTAGACTAAGGAATGTGAGAATGCATTTCAACAATTAAAATAGAAGCTCATGGAAACTCCAATTATGCATGCTTTTGACTAGTCTAGATCATTTCACATTATGACTGATGCATCTAACTATGCTTTAAGGGATGTGCTTACATAATTGGCTAATCAAAAACATCCTTATTATGTTCATTGTGTCAGCTGAAGCATTGTGTGGGCACAATCAAACTACATCATCATGAAGAAAGAGCTCATGGCAGTGGTGGATGCTTTAGAAAAACTCAGGCACTATGTGCTTGGATATCAAGCTTTGGGCACATAGACCATAGTGTTATCTAATTTCTCATGAACAAATCAATGGTGAGTCCCTATATCATATGGTGACTAGTAATCTTATAGGAGTTTGATCTCATCATGGTGGATAGAAAGGAAATTGAGAATGTGGTTGTTGACCACCTATCTTGATTACAATAGGACCACAAAGTGGATGAGGGAGATTTATCTAATCAATTTTCAAATAAACTCCTCTTTGTCAAAACTCTTGAAATGTAAAGTCTTGAAGGTATTGATTAGTACACGGAATTCCTCTCTTTTCTACTCACTTAGGAGATGCCACAAGAATGGGATACTAGGAAGAAACAATGATTTCTAAGCAAGGCCAAATACTACATGCAAATCAGGGGCAACATTTACATGGTTTGCACCTATGGATTGGTATGATGATGCATGCTCAACAATGAACTTTGAATCCTCCAAGATGCTCATGAAGGTCCATGTAGGAGTCATTACACTGGAAGAAGGATGATCATTAAAATTCTCATGGTAGGATATTACTAGCCAACCATCTTCAGGGATACTCATTAGTTCTCCCATTCATGTAAATGTTGTCATAGAGATGGAGGGATGACTATATGGATGGAAGGGTCCCAACAATGGATTCAACCCCTGGAGCCTTTCGATTTCTAGGGCATTAATTTCATGGGGTCCATCAACCCCATGTTTAATGGAAAGGTGTACATCATCATAGTACTTAACTACCATACCAAATAGGTTGAAGCTACTACTATGATAGAATAGTCATCCTCTATGATGACATGGTTTGTATAAAAGAATGTGGTAAAAAGGTTTGGTATGCCAAGGTCACTTATTTTTGATAATGAAACATATTTTACAAGTGCAACTTTTTGAAAATTGATGTAATGCTTGGGGATGGAACACAAACTAACAACTCCATACCATCCTCAAGCTAATGATCAAGTAGACATCACAAATAGGAAGATAATAGGATACTAACATGCACTATTAGTAAATATATGAAATATTGGAACACAAAACTTAATGATGCTCTCAAGGCTTATCGGTCAACTTGGAAACTTTCTATCGGTTATTCCCCTTATGAGTTAGTGTACAAAAAATACCAACTCTTTCAATCCAAGCAATGCTCCGTATACTTTCAACAACTTGTAAACTTGACCTTGATCTAAGTCTAGCACAAACAAAATGATTAATGACATTGAATGTACTAAATAAAAATTGATTAGTAGCCCTATCCATGAATGAAGTGAATAAGGCACATACCAAATAATATCATAACTTAGAGATAAGAAAATTAAATTTCAACTAGGAGATAAGGTTCTTTACTAGAATTCCATGCATGTACCATAGCACATAAAATTTAGACACTATGGGAAGGACCTTATATTGTTCATGCAACTTTCCATTTTGGGGCCATGGTGATTTACCATCCTTCTAGCCTAGACAAGTGGTTTCTAGTCAACATTCAACAAGTGAAACCTTTTCTTAAACCAAAGTTAACTAGTAACTTGGATATCCTAATCTATTAATAAGTATGTTCTATCTTTTGGATCTCCTCCTTCCAACTTACTCATGGGAAAGATGGCCACCCATGTTAAGATTCTCTAAAGGCTACTCTATTTTTTAACTTTTTATTATACATTATTATTTCAATTTTTTTTAATTTTCTTGAATATTTTGCACTTTCTTTTATATAGTTCACTTTTATTAACTTGCATCACATGTTGTTTTCTTATTTTTTATTCATCAAGAATCTTGTGCTTTTGCCACAAGCTGCTTATACTTTTGGAAATTTAGTTCATATTGTATTTCATGTATGGATTGATTATTTGATAACTACATTTCACCTTAGGATTATGACATCAATTAATGAGCCATTACTTTTCTAATGGTACCAATTAGTGCTTCCACATCATCCACTCATTCCACTAAACTCTATGGGATTTTTGTCTTGAAAGCATGAGATCTTTCTCTAATTACAACCTAAAAAGAATCAATGATCTGGTACTTAATAGACTTGGAAGGGACCAAGTGGAATGGACAAGGATGCAAATTGAATGGGATTTGTGACCTTATGTACCTAAATTCCTTGTTGAATTTTATGGATATTCTCATTGGTCTTTCCCCACTCCTCCTATTGACCAATAATAAGAAGCATGTCTTTACATGGTGTGGTTCCCATGAAAAAAATAATAAAAATATATGAAAATTCAAATCACATCACTTAGACATAATAATGGACTACAAGCACTAGTTATGGAGTTGGAAAGACATATTATCCATGCCTGAAGACATCCCTCTAACTAAGGTCCTTATTTTCTTTCTTCTCTTTCTTCTCTATTTGTAGTGGTGGTTGATCTTTGGGAGTGGTCATAGACTCTTGTTGGTTAAATAGTCAAAATATGGCCATGTATAGTCATTGAATGATGATGGAATTGATTCCAACTAAGGATGGGCTAGTATTTAATCATTTTAATTACACACTTTACAAGGACTTCATGTAACTAGAATGTGAGACTCCCTTACCATTCTCCCTCTCTCCCATTCCATTTCTCTTATCATCCAACACCTCACTACCTCCTATCATGGTAAATTAATGTGTCTATTACAGTATGTCATAATCCTTTGATGATCTCTAAAGTGGATTCAATTTTTAATTGTCTATGATCATTATTCATCCTTGGTGCCTACAAACGCCTTAATATGAATGCATGCAAGGGTATCAATGACATGAGCCTACTTTGGGAAGGACCCATTTTCATAACCCTTGGTCTTATTTAATTAAAATTCCTACCCATTGGTCATTTTTTGATCAATCCCATCATTTCACTACATAAACATCTAGTTTTCCACTACCTTAGCATTTTTATTTTTATCTAGATCTCCTCTTTCTAGCAAATCACATACCCTCTTTCATGTTTTCCATCTTTCTAGGCTGTTCTAGCCTCCTTTTGGCTCTCGTTTCATGCTCAAACTCTTCCAAACTAAGTTTTTAATTGTAAAAAATCATTTCAAATAACTACATTGATGCATCCCCATCAACACAACTTGATGCATCAATGCATCCCTATCGATCGATCATAAAAACACTATAAATATGTGTGACACCTAGTGCTTTTTCCATCATTTTCCATCAAACAAGAGTGGATTTTTTGCAATTTTTAGAGCCTTGAGGCTTTCTAAGAGATCTAACTTACAAACCACTCATGTCTTTCACCTCATTCTTTGATCCTTGAGCTATCGAAGGTATGTTTTATGTTGTGGGGCCCACAAACCTTTGGTTTATGATAGAAAATTTTTCTAACTTTCCAAGATTTAACCATTAAAATAATATTAAAATATTCAGCCTAAATAGGGTTAAAAATCAAAAAGAAAACTTGGGTAGCAAATTAATAAAATAATAAACCTACCATGACCATAAATAAACCTAAGTATAATCCAATCTAATGAGACGGTTACCAAAAGGACTAAGGATTATAAACTAAAACACTAATCTAGGGTTACATTTGTGATTGCAAATGGTACTAAAGAGTGGAACATGAATAAGAGGACCTTCCCAACCAAGGAAGAAGCAAACATAAGAAGCAAGGGGCCAACAACAACCATAATAGCCCCAGGAATAAGAGGCTAAAGTAACATACGTAATGAGACCTCTTTGGGAGGAGCCTAAAGTGGAATCTATTTGATAGATTTTGATAGCAAAAATAGTCCAATCTAGGTAGGGTGAGGCTCTAAGACCAAGACCAAACCTTGATTTCACATTAATAGAGGCCTTCCTAAAGAAGATCCAAACTAAGGTTTAGAGTTCAGTTCTCCAAGAACTAAACTTTGGATGCTTCTTGGAGTTGGCTCCTCAGGAAGTTTGCACTTAACTAGAGGGGTCTCCTATGTCACATATTCTTTCCTCTAGTGGAGATTGATACATGGGGAAGACCTATTTATTTTGGAACAAATAATAGGAAGATGCATCAGTTAAAATCAAGGATATTATCATCTCCTATTCGATTTAGGCCATTATGAAGGCCCTCGGTTTGCATGATACTAGGGAAACATTGGTTGAAATCTCAATAAATATGGACTTAGAAGCCAAGAAAGAATGAGTGTAGTGCTACTATGGGGTAGACCATAAGGAGTATGGTGTGCTCACAAAGGAAAAACATGCTTCTTCAAAATCGTAGCCTATCACTTAGACCCCATGATAAGGCTAAGCAAGGTCATAGCCTTCTCTACCCATGCATGTGCTACTCTAAGTAGCAAATTTCCTATGAATATTTTGCAGATTATCTATTTGGAGATAGAAAATTGATTTAAAGAAAATGAAAGAGAAAGAAAGATACTTCCTTTTCCATGCTTTATCAGAAAACTTTGCAAATGAGAAGGCATAGCGTGCTACGCTAAAGATGTAGTTCATCATGCTCTTAATACATCCTAGTAGGAGATGATGAAAGATAAGGTAGTAGCCAAGCTATAAGAAAAGGAGAGGCCATCATGGTGGCTAGCTCCAATACCAATTTTGTTAAAAACATTTTCTTGAATTATTAACTCATAGAGTTGTGATTCTTGATCTTCCAGATGTGATAATTTAGGAATGTCTAAAATTTTGGACAATGAAAAAATAAGTTATAGAAATATTTATAATTCATTTAATATCATGGTTTCTTGATAACTTTATTACACTAATGACTAATGATAATGAATTAATAACTAAGAATGCAAGTTGATACTAGTGATAGATCTTCAAATGGGAGAAGAAACAAATATGAAAAATCATGAAATTGTAAAGAAAATTAAATGTCAACTTTATTGACTTCAAAATCAGTAATTTCATTCATGTATAGCCTTAAAATTTATTGGAAATAATTGGGACCATACTTGGAAAACTTAAGAATTCATTCCCAAAAGTAAAAATAAAGAAATTTATGCAAAATAAAGGTGAGTTAGGGCCAAAATAGTTTACATCCATCCATCAAGTAAAACAAAAATAAAAATACTTTTATATTATGTACATTTATCTTCACGTGGGTAGATCATTGGACGCTACTTGTTAATAGGTGCATATGACTATTTTTTATTTCTTGGTTTCAATATCCTATATGAATGCTTAGCTCAAGTTGGTTGGTTAGAAATAAGGTTAAAATTCTTTCCCCTTGAAGCTAATGCATGATTCTTATAATGGTTTGATTTCTAGTTTCCTTCATGGTTTGGGTATTTATCTATTTTTCTAAATAATATTCCTCAATCCATGATGATACTGTTATTATAATTGCTGATTTGGGGTTCATCCCTCTCATTATATAGATAACCATACTTTTCCTCAAGAAAAAAATCAAAAAATAAAAGTAATTAGATTGTGCAATCTCGCCATGCTTCACTTTTGTGGAATAGCAACTCCTATTGGTGTATAGACGATGTTTCCATTTTCCTTTACTTTATTTCTTTCTCTATTTTCCAACTCTATATTTCATCTTCTCTCTCTCATATTTCTCCATTCTTTCTCTAATTTGCCTTCCTATCTCTATCCCTATCTCAAATTAACACATTAATAAAGATTAAAGAATTTTTTTTTTTAGGAAAGGTATGTTAAGAGCTTAAGTAGAATAGGATGTGAATGTCATCAATGGAATCCATTCAATCATCTTATCTGTAGTATTTAGTCATGTCCCCTTCTATGGCATAGCATCATTCTTATGACTAGTGTATAGGAGATATCCTAACATTCTTTCTTTCTCCTATGTCTTTCTTCTCACTTTTTCTCTTCTAGATACAAAAATTCAACATCCATTCTCTTCTTGATAGATCATTCTTCAACATTTTAGCATTATCCATTAAGATGGGACAATGTGGTATCGACTTTTTTAGTTTCATAATCATCAAGAATAAGTGTGGTTCTGATATTATTTCATCAAAGTTTGCTCATTAAAATGACTTAAAAATAGTGCCATAAGACATGTTTCTAGACTCTAGAGATCTCTAGGGACCATTCTAGCTCATAACCTAGCATATGAGCAATGCTATTGGTGATCCTAGAAATTTTTTTAAAAAAAAAAAACTTTTTCTAAGTATTGGAGTTAATGCTTAACATAGTGTCAATGTCACCCCTAGACCAATACTTCCATATTAGCTATAGTCCTCAACCATCCTATTTATTTCATATGTAACAAAAATATCTTTTAGCCTCTATTTTAACTTTGCAAAATTCCAAATGGCTCACCCACAACACTATCAACCTCATAGGCATTAAATTTTAGCATTTTGGAAAGAATCAGAGATGAACATTCTTCTAATGCTACAGTTGATCCTAACATTGATATGAGTATCAATATCCCTAGAATCATTCTTGTTATATTTATAGCACTTCTCACCTACATCCTAGCCCTCATCTTGGCTTCTCAAACTTCCTAGTAACCAATCAACATTAATTTCCATGCACAAAAAGCTAGTTTTAGCTTATTTTTAGGTAGCCTTAGGAAGTAGGATGAAACTTTTTCCAACTATTGTAGGTAATAATAACTCTAACATTAGTATTAGTGTTAATTTCAAAATTCTAGTATTAGCATCCTCATAGATCTATCAAGTTCAACAATTAGTAGCATTCCATTAGTCCAAAAGCTCCTTTCGGTTCCACAAGCATTGTCATGGATCCTTTACATATTATTTTGCACATCCCAAGTTCTTAATATGAAGATTGGAAAAAAATTTAGATTTTTCAAAGTCATTCGTTAACACTAGTATCAATGTCAACATCAATGCCAACACCCTTGAACCTTTACAATGCCATCTTTAACCTTCTTAATCAACATTTGACATCATCCCTTGAACTCATGAGCTCCTAGGCATTATCAAGACATGATTAGAAATTAATTTGGACATCAAATGGTATTGAAGAGACTTGTAATTACAAACAAGAAGAAACTAGAAAGAATTTTCTAACTCTTAGTCACACTGACACTCACATCAATGTCAACATCACTTATCTAATGACTAGCTTTTCCCAGTCTATGTGATCAAACTTGCCAAAATAAACTCCATAGAAACTCCAAGTGAAATTCACATAAATTTAATGTTAAATTTGGTAATCCTAACCCTATAAATATAGAATTAAAACTCATATTTTGGGGCTAGTTTCTTAAGATCTAGAGCACTTTTTGGATCTTGATAAACCAAGAGCACAAGCATCTTTGTTCTGCCCATCTCTTACATGCTTCATAATCACAGCTTTGCCTAGAAATTTATAAGCTTGGTCTAACTTTAGAATTAGTTGGATATATTTTATTTTATGATCACAAATTTAAATTTTTTCAACATCAATGTCACTTCTCTAAGGTTAGAACTTTTTTAGCTCCAATGTCAATCCTAAGACACTTAGCCAAAATAGCCTCATATTGTCTCTGAATTAATTCTAAACAACATTTACAAAATTTTCATTCACCTACTCATCATTCAGGGGTTCAATTTCATCCTTCAAAATTTCTTTTTGCCTACAAATTATGTTTTAATTATCAATTTTATTTCACTTATGTTATTTTACAAACACTTGTAGTTTGGCATTTCATAGAAGGCAAACACTTTTTATCAATAATAAAGCATTTTTATTTTTTAGAAGGAAACCAAAATCCTTTTTTTCTGAATCATAGCTTCCTATATGTTAATATTTTACATTGTTTTATCTTGATCACTATACTTAGAGTTTATTTCATTTCTAGTAAACCATCTTTTTTACTTAGATTTATTTTCAGTAATAATCTCTTACTCAATTTTATTACTTCAACTTATTGTTTCTACCATTTTCATATCTTTCCTAATTTATCTGTGGTAGGCAAAGTCCATGTTCAATTAGATATTTGTAATGTATTATGTCAAAAAATCAAATCAAAGATCATTTATGATTGTCGATCAACTACTTTAAAACTTAATTCATGAAGGTATCCTTGTGAGATTGAGAAAGAAAAATTTCATAGGAATACATACATTCCATGCTCATGTACTATCTTTCATGTTAGCATTGATATGTACTTACTTTATTATACTTTGATATGTATATTAGTTATTCTAAACTATTTTGAACTATAGGCCCATATTACTAATAAGACCTGCTTAACTTTTTCTTCAATTAGCTCGAGCTTTTAGTTCTCATATACTTGACTTTGATAATCATTTTTTATTTAGGCTTTATGCTACTCACCTATTATTAAGTTTTTAGACATCACCAAAAAGACAAATATTGTTTATCTATCTGATGTTTTAATGGTCTAAAAACTAGATAATGGAGACATGTTTTTGATTTCTCTTGTGTTTCATGGATAACCATGTTGATGAGTACCAAGATAAGGGGGATTTAATGTAGTTAGATTAGGGATCCCAAGATGCATGAAAGAAAGGATCAACCATCTTTACATAGTCTAGAATGTAATCCATACATCCAAGTTTCATTGTAGATGTCCATGCAAAGAATAAGCTAAGTTTAGAGTTTCTCTTCTATTGAACCCAAATGTCCAAGTTTCATGGTAAATGTTGATGTAGAGAATAATCCAAGTTCATATTTTTTCTTCCACTAAGCCTAGATGTCTAAGGAAAAAGATAATACATCTTTGTTATGAATGTTGAAGGCTAGAGGAAGGATGTCCCAATTGTGAATGTCTCAGCTTAAATTTTGGACATCCTAGCATAGTATCAATAGCTGTTAGGATGGACATCCCAACTTATCCAAGACATCTAGCCCAAAACTCAAGCTTCTTTTACTATACATCCACACCTTGATTAGGACATATTAGGTATTCATTGAAGTAAATTAAAAAGCTATTTCTAGTTATTTTCCTACCTTCAATTTTTAGAAGAAAACTTAAATGGTCTGAAGATTATAAAGAAAAGCACTTATATTTATTCGTCCAAAAATTATAAGGGTAATCATTCACATAACATATTGGATTGAGGTTCTTGTTCTTCCCTAAGTTGTAAGGATTAGAAGATTGTTTTTTGAAGCTAGATTATCATTACTAGATTCTTCTCCTATGGTTTTGATTAATTTATTTCATACATGAGTACACATTAATCAAATCCATTTCTTATTCCTTGCTATATCATGTGCATTTGGATTTGATTTTAGGGTTGGTTTTTTTATTGTCCTAGTATGAGGGAGGTTGGTATAGATCTGATTCAAGGAATCATCAAGCTACACATCATTTATTATAGTGTTCATTTTGAACTTTGCAAAGCATAGATTCTCTTTGCAAGGAAATCTATATTAAAATCTTAAAGGGTTCAAGTGTTTAGAATTTCACATCAACACTAAGGGGTATGTTACTGTATCTTGTGGGA
This sequence comes from Gnetum montanum, assembly GCA_015680685.1. Classification (NCBI taxonomy): domain Eukaryota; kingdom Viridiplantae; phylum Streptophyta; class Gnetopsida; order Gnetales; family Gnetaceae; genus Gnetum; species Gnetum montanum. The sequence goes on from MNCI01036033.1 coordinate 332,869, forward strand.
GCATCACAACTTCTTGGTTGATCTTGAAATTTTCTTGGGAGTTTTATGGAATACCAAGATTGTTCACCCTATGAAAATTTTGTGTCATCCAAGGATCTACCATAGTGGTACATTCAACCATAGTTTTAATTCAAGCGAATATTAATATAATGAACTTTACCACATACATTAGTGTGTTTGTTCCATTGGATAATTAGTTTATATTTTTAGCAATTTCATTTATAGTTTTAATTTTATTTTATATCCTCCCCAAGCCCCCCTCACCCCCCACCCCCCATCTTCCAAGCTGACTTATTCATAGAAATAAGTTCTCCAAGTGTTTAGTATCAATTTCTTTAATCCCATTAATATTTATTGTGATAATAATGTAGCAATTTCCATTTCTAAAAATCTAGTATTTCATGGTAGAATTGAGTATATAGAGATAAAATCTTATTTTTACATGATCAACTAAAGTTACAAATAGTAAGTTTATCATATATTGCATCAAAGGTATAAAGAGTTAAAATCTTTATAAAGCTTTAATCAAGGATATGTTTACATATTAAAAATACTATTTGGAATAACAATGGTTTCTAGAAACAACTAGAATATTTTTTTCTTAAACATTAGTTTAGGATATACTAACAAGATTTAATGTACGAAGAGCAACTAACATTTCATATAGGAAGAGCAAATAATTCAAGAGGTGGATGAGCCTAGTATCGAGGTAGAATTAGGTGAATCATTGCAAGCATAACCAATGGATTCACACATTCATTTATAGGAATCATGCCTAGAAAATGCTTTTGACTCTAGATCTATATCTATCATGAAAGATGAAGTCGATCTAAAATATCATGAGTAAAGTGCAATGTTTTGATATCCTCCTTACTATATTTCATTCTCTCTTCTAATATCTTGTTTGCTATGGTTTCTTTTCTATCCTACTACTTGTAATACATGATTCACTCAACCTCCTTACTAAAATTTCCATGTGCTTTTCACTCCACTTTACTTCTTACAAGCTCTATCCTTTCTTGATTATTTTCCAATGCTCCAGCTCTCTCTTCTTCTATTACTATCAATTGCTAATCTAGATTAATTCTCTTTATTCAATTAAAACTATTTGCAGATATTCATGCTTGTGTTACATTCCTATAATGTGTGATTGTTATGTTACTAAATTATTCTATTTGTAGTATTCCCTTCTCTCTATGGCTTGTATGACTAACAATTTTTCCCTCTACTATGTATTTTTTGTATAAATTACAACTTTTTTAACTAGCTGCTTACATTTTCTATGGTTTCTTAAACTTTTTTGATAGAAAATGGGAGTGCTTTGATCATTTAACGATGATCTAGGTGTTTTCTTTAAAAATAGTGGTCTAGGTGTTTTGTTTAAAAATAATTTGTTCGAAAGTATTTTTCAGTGGAACTGTATTTTGCTTACCTATTATGGATGTTCATTGCATGACTAAACTTATTTTTTCTAATATTGGATTAGTTTAGTTTTTATTTTTTTGATCATGGATTGGGTATTTGATTTTACTATATACTTTGGCCTTCTATTCTTTTTTAGTGAGTATGGTTAGTGCTTCACGTGGGTAATAGGTGTTGTTAGCTTAGTGTTATTTGATTTTTTTATTCTTCATTTCCAAAGCACAAAACGGAATTTTTTGAAGGTATTTAAGTAGTAAAATTAATGATATTTTAGNTGGAATTTTTTGAAGGTATTTAAGTAGTAAAATTAATGATATTTTAGCTAATTTGATTTTTCCATTTATCATATGAATGTTTTATTACTTCAATAATAATGTGAGTGAAAAATGTTTTCAAACAATAGTCATATTACCTTTAGTCAAAAGTCACTAAATGATATCATTTGCTAATGTCATATATTGATTATCCTTTGTTTTAATTTTTTAATTCTTTCTTTTTGAATCACCGTATCATGTAATCTGGTGATTCTAAATTGCAAAGGTTGATGTCATATGGTATTTTTCCTTAGTAAAATGATTTTATTTTCACATTTTATCTTAGATCATTATATGACATTATTAATATTAGTGCTCAAGTCATTCAGATAGGCTTACAGTTGCATGTTCTTTTTCACTCCCCTCCCTGAGCTTCATATGATGACTATTGAATTTTGATGATCTTCAAGGACTTTCAAATAGTATTTTTATGATTTCCTTGAGCCCCATATGATGACTATCTAGTTTTGATGATCTTCATGAACTTTCAAATAGTATTTTGATGATTTCATGTCTTTAGTTGAATATGGTAATGACCATGATGATGAAGTCATGATACATTATATGGTAACACTTTATAATTTTCTAAATGGTAGTATACTTAGAAAATGCTGATGTTTCATTGATAGACTACAATGTTCTTTAATAGTGGGGATGTTGGAACCCAAAATAAATGAAACATAAGTATTTGATCTAGGTACATCCCAAGATATATATTCCAATTAGAACTTTATATAACTTAGCATTACCTACTGTAATCAAACCCAAAACTTAGAGCTTCCAAATTAGTTGTCCTACCACTAGGTTAACACCTCATTATTTTAAATCTTTTTCTAATAGTGACAAGCTTCCTATGTTTAATTTAAATATTGGTAAGTTGTAGAAGCTTTAATTACACATACAAATAAGCCTTATATGCTAAAACTCAAATGTAAGGTGTTGGAAACCTAAAATAATTGTAATATATGTACAGCCCAAGATATATAATCCAATTACAATATTATAAATTAGCATTTCTCACTATAACCAAATCCATGACCTAGAGCTTTCAAATTAAGATTCTTAAAACTAGGCTAAAACTCAAATGTGGTACAATGATCATATGCATGTATTTTTTTTCAAAGGGCACATTGTGCAATTTTTGTATCATACACTAAAAATTTCAAAGGGTGCAGTAGTGAAATTGTGCGATATGTGTGTAATGTGTCCAAGATTTATGGGAAATTTTGTATAAATAAAATGAAATGAAAAAATTAATGTTAATTTGGTGGACTTTCTTTAATACTACTACTTCACGCAATATTTTATATTCAGCTCTTGTTTGTCAATGAACTCTTAATGAAAAACCATGGAAAACTAGATTTCAGTTTCTCACAAATGAAGTTCTTGCCACGTTTTAAGTCTATACATTAGTGAAAAATGTGTAGCATTTTTTTCCATGTGTGCTATGACTACCATTATGCAAAAATAAATACTTTAGATTAGCATTTCATCACAATGTGCTACACTATCATGTGCGTAGGACATTAGAGGTTCACTTTGGCACCTTATCTATTCACATATAATCTTTTCATTGATTTTCTATGTTATACCTAAGGTTTTATGGCTATTTGAGTCTTAAGTAATTCTATGGTCTAAATGTAGCTATAATGATGTTAAGAATTTGTTTTTTACTTACTGGACCTTCCACTTATGCTGATGTCACTGTACCCCTAATTGGACATTTTGCAAATACTCTCATCCTAATTTTTGATGAGGTGGGTCTAGCACAGGAGTGGTTGAGGGGGAAGGCATCTAAGAACATTTAGAAAAACATTGTGTATGCATGTTTCCTCGAGATCTTCATGGCACCTAGCCCTATTGTCCCTTCTATGAAGATGTTGAATGTCATTGACTCCTTCAAGGTAGGAGCTAATGTGTTTTTCACCTCAATGTGAGGCATACCAATTGCCATTACCATCAGTGAGGCCACCTTTCATGACTTGTTTGGTGTTCTCGCTAACGAGATGACAATTGCCAAGAAAGCACAAAGATTAGGAAAGTTAGCAAAGTAGTTTTATTATACATGTTGTTTTATTTCTAGAATTAGTGTATTCATATTTTGATGTTTTATAATATTTTAGTGAATTTTTTATATTTACTAATTTTTTGTTTGTTTGTTTACACTTTGCAGTTGCAGTGAAGGAAAACAAGAAGGTAGAGACCAAAGCACTCTTTAAGATAATAAAGAAGGAAAGGAGAAGAAGAAAAGAGGAGGGTCTATGAAGAGGAAGAGAAGAAAGCACAAGAGGAAGTAGAGAGGTAAGCAAAAAAGGAAGAAAAAAAAGACTCATGAAGTAGTAGAGACAAAGGGAAGGGAGGTAACAAAGAGAGTGGAAAATAAGGCCTTCACACATGAGCTATTTGATAAGGCCTTATAAATTAACTTAGGAGATGGAAATAAAGTTTAAAATGTTTTGGTATTTGGAAAATATCTAATAGTTCATTTATAGAAAAGACTAATGATTTTTTTAGCTTGTAGATCATGAGTTGGATAAAATTCCATTTCCTTTAAGGACGAGTGGATTACCTTCCTAGGAGAAAGAAATGTCAAATGAAGTTAGGATGAAGTGGTTAGAAAAGAAATTGAAGAAGAAGGGATCACTATCTTAAGGTAAGTGGTTTTGTTTATAGTTCTTTTTTATTTTGCTTGGTTAGGCTTATTTGTGATTTTTGAATTTTTTATTAATTTTTGTAATTTTGTATGTAAGATATTTTAAGGCTGGTATGGAAACATATTGAAATGAAATAGTTAGTTAGAGGAATGATTGATGGTATAACAAAAAATCCTAAAATGTTGTTTTAGATAGTGATAAGTTCATTTGTGTTTTTTCTTTTGTATTCTTGTACTTTTAGTGTTCTAATTTTTTTTTTATTTATGTTAGTAATTACAAAATATCTAGTTTAGTTTGTTAGTTAGATAGATAACAATTAGATGTTTTAATAGATGTACAAATTAGGATGGATTGCAAAAAGTTATTCATTTTAGATCCTGATTTACAACCTTTATTGCATGATGATCCAAAGGTGAGAGAGAGGATGGATGCAATACCTCAGTATGAAATAGAGATGATCTCACTTAAAGTAAAATAATCAAATATCATAATGGATCTAACAATAGAACTATTATTGACCAAAGAGAAAAAGAAGAAAATGCCTTTTCAAATAAATAAATTCAAGAACAAGATGGAATGTTAGAGCTTGATTTTCATGGTAGAATTATAATACATCATAATCTTAATTCTTCCTTTCATTGGCTTTTGAGAGATTTCTTGGATGTTTTGCTAGCTACTCATACTTATCAGTAGCACAAACTATTAATTATGAAAACCTTAAATAGTAAGTTGAGGCATAGTTGTGCTATGTGGAAACATTAGGGGAATCAACACAAAAGAAAAAAATTGTTATATAAGAAAAACATTTTATCCTCACTAACTTAGGGAAGAAAAGAGAGCACGAAAGTTAAGAGGCATGTTTATGAAGAAGATGAAAGTTAGTAATGCCTTAGAAGCCTTTGAAGGTTGTGTAAAGGTGAAGAGGAAAGAGAGAGACAATGAGGCTCCTAATATAGGAGAGGACATCAGGATGGAAAGGGAGCCTAATGTTGACAATCCATCCATTTTTAATGTCCTAGATATCCTTATAAAGAATTTGGACTTCACATTCCTCTCTCCTGAATAGATTAGATAGTAGTTGATTAATGTATTTGCTTACAAGACCTCTAAGATAGGGGTAATAATAGATGATTATGATGTTGATGCATAAATTTTGAACACACCAACATCTAGAAAAACTTGTTTAGGGAGACTATCACCTATGGTGCCTTTCATATTGATACAGAAACCCAAGAATAGTCTCAGCTAGAGAGGGTTATGTGATGTTAAATGATTAAATGGGAATCCTATCTCATTGTCATCGCACTACCATCGTTCACGATCATTTGTTGTCTCTTTGTGCCACTATGGTTGCTACTAATGGTGCCCACTACTAGTAAAAAAAAATCCTTACTATCACAGGGATGAAACCCTACTGATGGGATGGACTATTGCATGCTACCATTTTCTAACATTTGTTGTAGCCTGTCACCACTACTAACTAAGCATACATTGCTTCTACTATTAATTATCACTAACCACCACTTGCAGCTACTCACTACCATGTGCACACTTATGTTGTCCACCACAGTTGCTGCCTCACACTAGCCACCACTTGCAATGTGCCATCAACTACTGCAATAGATGTTACCACTATTTTCTAACATTTTCTGTAGCCTATTACCACTGCTAAATAGGCATGCATTACTTCTACTATTGACTATCACTGATCACCACTTGTAACTGCTCACTACCACATGCACTCTCACACTGCTATCCATAGTTACTATTACTATCACCCACTACTACTCATGTTTTACTGATGCTAACAACTCCTATTGCCTACTGCACCATCCATTATCATTCACTTCTGCACATCATGCACCACAACTATCACTATCTATGCCTACCACTACTATCCACTACCACACACCTTCTTTAACCCACTTGTAGTAGCTATCACATGCCTGCCAACCATTGGCTATAGGTCCCACCACACATGCAAAGTATATGTTGATCATGCTTACCAACCTTTTATTGTAGCTCTTGACATGCATGCAAAGTTTGATGTCATTCACATTGATGTTGTTGCTACTGTTGCTCGCTATTGCACGTTGCTTGTTGATACCATTGATCATCACACGCCAAGCATCATCTACTCTTCATCACTCACAGATGATGTTGCGACATGCCACATGTTTTCTACCCCTCACCACTTGTAGATGCTTCGGCAACATTGCATGACTCCTTGTAGCTCACACTTTGCTATTATTCATGTTGACTGCCTACCGTTGGTTACATCGTCTGACGTCATGCACTACCACTGGGAGAGAGAGAGGCCTTAGAGATTTTTTTCCATGTGCATGGCTACTAGTCCTACCTGAGACCCCATCAACTTGCTAACTCCTACTACTACTACTAGCAGAGAGAGGGAGAGAGATGTCTTCCGTTTAGCCAGTCACTGATCGCATGTAGTTGCTGCTGGGAAAGAGAGGTCAAGAGATGTCTGCAAATGATGCGCAATGGTAGTGTGCAAATGATAAATGAATAGCCCATGATGTGCAACATAGGTAGTGATTGGCAATAACGCGACAAAGAGGGCGCAGGATCCCCATTCAACCATTTAACATCACATATCCCTCTCTAGCAAAGACTATTCCTAGTTTCTGTACCCATATGGGAGGTGCCCTAGGTGATAGTCTTCCTAAAAGATTTTTTCTGGGTATTGATGTGTCCAAAATTTATGCATCAATAGATGGGTGTAAAGTAGGACCTAGTGACATGGTTGCAAGTAAGAAAATATATTTTAGTTATTTTCTCTTTTATTTTTTTATGTTAATTCTTATTAGTTTTAGTATTTTTATAATTCTATATTTTACTTATGTTAGTATTTTTATTTATTTTTATATTTTTAATTTTTATTTTAGTTTATGTTTTTATAGATACATAGGCTCCAAGAGGTTTTGGTAGCAGTAAGAAGGACCCAGACAATGATGAGGCTGTGGGAAAGATCTTTCCTTATCATGATGAGATCCCAAGTGGTCAGGATGACTAGAGTTAGATATTAACATGAGACTTGTTTTTAGAATTTTTATTATTTTTTGGATATTATGTATGATTACTAATGGAATGTACTCTAATGGATGTTGTATGAATATTTGGCTATGGTACAAGGACTATTATTTTTTATGGATTTTTTATGTTTTATATTTTTATAACTTTTATAGTTTTCTAGGTTTGCAATTTTTTAAGTTTTCTATATTTATGAATTTTTCTACATTTTTTATGTTTTTTTTTTAATTTTTTCTTTCACAAATTATGAAAATGAATGCAACAAATATAAATATAAAAGTTCTACACTTGTGTAAGAGAAACTAAGTGCTAGCAATAAATAATAAAGAAAATGAAGTTAGAATGGTAAAACATTACAATTATGTAAATTAAAAGACATAACATAAGGACTAAGTGAAAATAGAAAACATGCACACACTCTAGAAAAATCTATAAATTATAAAAAGATGCGTAACAAGAAATTATAAAGGAATTATTGTGGAAGCTATGATTGGATTATGGCTTTCTAGCCTACATTCTAGTAGAACCCTTTATACTTTTAATAGACTCTACTATATATAATTTACCAAATCCTAAGTCTACAAACTCATACATGTTGGAAGACCAAGAAGTGCTAATTTTAGCTTTGTTGGCTTTTTCTTTAATGGAGATTTATCCTATGAGTGTGAGTTGGGATCCTAGGCTAGACTCTCCTATAACATCAACAAACATGATAGTAGGAACCTCAAGATCTATGTGAATCACTATGTCTTTATCCTTGCAAGGGAAATGGGTTCCTGAAGTAATGGAGAAAAGATAGCATAGTAATAAGCTCACTAAGGTCTTCCTAAGATAACATTTATACATGATGAATTCCTAATATCTGTAAAAATTATCTTAAATGTGATGCAATTGCTAACTAAGAATGATAACTTAATTCACCCTAAGATCTCTACTCTAGCACCACTAAATGAAATTAAAGAGTTATAGTTAGAATGTGCAACCTATTTCTCAAGGCCAAGATGCTCAATGATAGACCATGAGATAGCATTGGTTCCTACTTCATCATTAAAGTAGGTTCACTTCAATAATTAATCACCTTCAAATACTAAATCTAGATATTATGAAAAGACAATAACTTTTTCTAGAAAACAAGAAAAAACTAAATATCTTCAATTATTCAATTAGAAGATTACAACAAAGTTTCCAAATCCCAAAAACATCCAAAATTTTTCACTCAAATGATATTATATGGCATCAGACTTTATAGCTAAACAATGATTATTCTTAATGCAAGACACAACTAATAAAAAGATTCTCCCACAACCTAGGAATGAGATCTCAATATACAAGAAATAATAGGAATACATAGGCCAATACATAATACAATTGGCCTTGGAGCTACAACCTCTACACACTCACTCAATGTTCTCTTCCATACCTTGCCCAAGATCTTATCAAAGCAAGAGCATTCACCAAGGAACCTTCTCTCACTCTTTGTCCATCATAAACTTGATACACTAATAAATTTATTATGAAAATAAGATAAAAATCTAGTGAAACCTTCTACAAGCTCAACTTAGAGTTCCTATGATTTTTCTATTTTTTTCCTCCATATTTTAGCTATTTTCCAACTTAGAATGGCTAAATAAAAACATTTTCTGATCATACGGATTGTATCTAGCTTTCTTGAATCATCTTCTATAAAAGCACCACTTTTGGCCAAGACGTCTACTATTTTTAAGAGTCATCTCCTCCCTCACCAAGATGTCTCCTTATAGGCAATACCTCTTATCTAAGACATCTACACTGTAGATAAGACATCTTTCCCAAGATATTTTGTCTCAAGTCAAGATGTCTTTTCCAAATTTCAAGATGTCTCCTACTAGACCAAGACATCTTTTGTGAAGAATTCACTCCTAGCCAAGATGTCTGCTTAACCTCCAAGACATCTCCATAGAGCTTGAAACCTATAAAAGACATATGTAGGCAAGAAAAAAGGATTTGGAAGAGATGTTCCTACATGAGCTCTCCAATCCTTCAAAAAGTAAACCCATGTGAACAAAGTAATATGATTTGAAGTGATTTCTCACTCATGAAGTTTGGTCTCATGAACTCATACAGCATCATCCATGGACTAATCCTTCCAATGGATCAAATACTCATGCCTCTTGACTCCTTGAGTACTATAAGCTTCACTCTAATTGAGTATGATTACCTTTCTTTCCATTGACGACTTGGACTAATCAATAGCCCCCTTCAACTCATCGATGCTACCCTATACGATCTTCTCATCAATTGGTCCACAATAGTGTATAAGATCTCAAACATTAAACATAAAATGCATATCAACATCATTTGTTAAATCAATCTCAAATTCATGATCATTGATCTTAGCCTTAATTTTAAAAGGCCTTATCTTCTTGGCTTTCAACTTGGAGAAATTAACACCTCTCAACTACTACTTCTTCAAGTGCACATAAAACAAGTTACTAATAGCAAAATTTAGCTCTATTTATCCTCATTTCTCTTAAGGACTCTTTCTTCAACCTTTTTCTCAAGATTTGATTTTACTTGTGCATGGAGATACCTCATCTCTTGTACAAAATCAACACTAAGTTGAGGTTCACTATCAAAGCTCTTCAAAGTGTCCACCATCTTTGGAAAAAATTCATAGTTCACTTGAAATGGGCTTTTACCAATAAAAATATGAAAATAATTATTTTATAATAACTTAGCATGACACAATAAGGTTTTTTACCTATTTGGTTGTTCATAACATAAACATCCCAATATATTAAGCAAATATTTATTCACCATTTCCATTTGGCCATCATATTGTGAATGATATACCCTAGAGAAATTCAACTTTGTCGCTAAAATCTTTCAAAGTGAATATCAAAAGTAACTTGAAAATTTGGAATCTCTATCACTAACAATATACAAAGGAATTCCATGCAACTTCACAACATTCTAGAAAAATAAATTTTCAACATGAGAAGCATTACTCACCTTCTAATGAAGCATCTAGTCGACTATATCAACTAGGCTGCGTCAACAAAACCTTGTTAACATGGCCACATTGATGTGACCCCGTAAATGCATCTTTTCATGTGTTCACGTGGCCTCATCGAAGTAGAGTCCATTTTTCACTATAAATATGCATGCACCCGCCGCATTTATGGCACCTTTTGTTCAAGTTGTAGTGAAGCTCTTGTAGTTTGTTTCCATAGAAGTTAGATTATTTTCCAAGTGCCCGTAGAAGGAGTTCGAAGAGTGTATGGTTCTTTATTCAAGCACTAATGTACCTGAGCCCATTGGCATGAATGGTAATAAAGATGAGCTTTTTGGACATTCCTTGCAACATTTGAAGTAGATTACTTAAGCATTAATATTTTAATACTTTAATAATTCTAATGCTTTTGTTATCACTTTATAATTACAATACACTTTCATAGTCCAAGAGAACACATAGGCATAACCACCTCAAACATATGTCTGATACTTGGCAACCTAGTGACACTTAACATCTGGCAATCTAGTAGTGATTAGGAAATGCTCAGGATGTGCATAGAGGGTGGGACCAGCTGCTTATGCTAGGGGTAGTCAAGCAATAGAGTACTAGAATCTTAAATTATCTAGCCTTTCACTTCCTATATTAGAAGAATTAGATATTAAAAATAAATGAAAACATATTAAAAAAATCATATGCCTCAGTCTCACTTAACCATCATTCTAGAATGTCACAAGTGAGGTTGAGAGGATAATGACTGCTTTATCTAGGATTTTGATGGCTAGAATTTCATGTGCATAAGTGCTCGCAGTCTTTGGAATTCAACTGGGTCACACATGAACACTCATGATTCGTATGGTTGGGCATAGGGGTACCTCACCACTCATCATTGGCTCTGTTACTAGGGACTATTAGTCTTACATGCACTATCTAGCCTTAGCAAGATCATCACTCACTTCGTTGGAACAGATCCATTACATTGAAATCTACTCACACTAGGAAACTTAGGTAAGAGTAAGGCATACCAAGTTATTTGTTATTTAACGCTAGTATGTATTCTTCTCACAGGCAAGATGGATCTAATCCATGAGTGCCCTAGGAATTTCGGGTGGTATATACTCATCCAAATCAGTATATACCCAACTTCATCTTCATTTGGCATCAAGATGAGTAGATGTGATGTCGAGACATGGAGGGCAACATTATACTGCCTTGATTGATTAGTTCCTAGAATGCTGCTCCAAACTCTCACCAAATTGGGCATTCAGGACCAAGGTGTGGAGTACATTATGGAGGATCACGATTATTGGGACTATCATCCAAATAAGGCATAGCGTAAATGGGACCAACAGTAGGCAAAACACCATGAATAACTAAAGGGAAAATGGTTCAATAACCCTTTGTTCCTGTAGGACCAACACAATGATGAGGAACCTATTTCTTGTAGTTCTCATTCTTTCAAATCTCCTCTCCCATGTCAAAACATACGATCCATCATACAAAGTAAAGGTTCAAGGGATCGAGAGTCCCAAGATGATGAGGGATCTCATGAAGGAGACCATGGTAGAGGTGAAGATGGATGTGAAGATCGAGGTTGTCATCATGGAATAGGAGGTGATCAACACCATGGGGATGGTAGTTCTCCCACCTCTTCTCCTTCCTCTCTTTCCACCTTATCTTCATTAGGTTCTAACTTTGATTGTACCCATCGTAAGAGAGATCATGATGATGATGATCATAGAGATCAACATGATTGAGGAGGTCAATACAAATGCCATGACCAAGGGCATGGGCAATCACAGGAGGCTCACCATCATGAAAGGAAAGGTAGTAGAGATCATCACAAATGCCATGGCCATCATCGGGACCATGACTTTGATGAACCACTACTTTCCACTCAAAACATGCTCAACATAGTAGAGGTAGTTCAAATACCTACCATGCACTTGGGAGATAGTCGAATCAAGCACCTTGATATGAACAACATCCCCAGATTTGAAGGGGAATATAATTTTGATCCACAGAATCACTTGCAAGCATTTCATGATGCCTACACCTTGCAAAATATTGAAAATAAATCGCAAAAACTCAAGCTATTCCCTTGAACACTCATCAAGGAAGTAGAAAATTGGTACCATTCTTTGGACCTGGAATCAATCAGGTAATGGAGTACAATGTTGGAGCTCTTTAATGACAAATACAAAACTTACTCTAGAGTGTCTAATCTGAGACAACAAATTCAGGGGTGGAAACATGGTAGCAACAAACCCTTGGATGTAGCCATGGGCAAATATTACTCATTGTTGCACTGATGCTTTGGTCATGGCTACTCTCAGCAGGAACAACTCCACCATGTCACAGATGGGCTTCATTTTAAAATAAGAAAGACCCTTGGCATTTACACTCAAGGATGGCTATCTAAGTTAAGGGCTCATCAGCTTCAGTGATTAATTGAGCATGTAGCTAAGGAAGAGGGAGAACTATGAAAGTGGAAAAGTGTAGAGGAATATAATCAAGACCCTACCATCTAGAAAAATTCTATGATTCTATGAAGATGAGGAGGAGTCACCATTGGATGCAGCAGTGAACACGAAGACCTTGCCCATATAAAAATTCACTTCTGAAATTTCAGCTAAGGTGGACAAGATATGGGATTCTTTGGATGAAAAATTCCAAAGTGTTTTAAAAATTGTAGAAGAATCCAAAGAACAAAGTAATGATCAAGATCGATGAAGGAGAAAAGAATCTAAACGTGCCTACCACAAAGGTAAGGGCAAACTTGCTATGGTAGAACAAGTTGCAGACTCTAATACCAAGAAAGATGATGGATGTGACATATGCCAATATAAACATCCTAAGGGATGTTGCCCTGTGGTGTCACATTTGCAAGAGTCTAGGGTGTACATTCTAAATCCTTACTTAGCAAAAAGGAAAACACCCTAAAGATTTCCTTATCCCCAAGGAAATTCTAGGTAGTTCCACTAGCAACAGGGATATTATCCAAGTGGAGCTCCACTACAACCACATAAACACTACCAGCAATGGCAACACCCATAGTCATGGGGGATGCCACCCCCAAGGTAGTAGTACCCTTACCAGCAACCGAATCCTTATGGGTACTACGTTCAGTGGCCAATGTCCTTGTGGGACTCTTCTAGTCACGTAACCTTTCAAAATCATTACTATCCTCTAGAATACTTCTGGGCCCAATCTCTATCACTATATAATACTATCCTCCAAATTGTTACTACAACTTCCTAGATGGTTACAGTGGCTATAACCAAATCCAGATTATGCCAAAGGACTAGGCCAAGACAACGTTTACAAGTTCCTGGGGGACTTTTTCATACAAAAAGATGTCTTTTGGCTTAGGTAATGCACCCTCAACCTTCCAACACCTTGTCCTCAACATCTTCTATTAGAAAATTAGCAATGGTGTAGAAGTTTTTATGGATGACTTCTCCACCTAAAGGATATGCAAGTGCATCCTCCCCATAGTAGGCTCCAGCCGTATTTTCCCTTGCACATCTTTAACTTAAGAGTCCATGGATCCCATATCTAATTAATGGCCATTGAGAGTTAATGCTCATATCCTCGAGAACCAACCAAATGATTTACAAGTACCAAAAAACCAAGATACATAATCAAAACATGAAACCAACAGTGAGGTAAGTAATGGAGAGCAACTAATGAGGGGGAAAGTGTGTGGAATAGAGTTCTGAGGTCAAGATTGATAAAGTCCCTTTGTGAAACATGTGGTTAAGTTGCCCGAGTGTATAGAAAAAATTACAAAACTATGGTGTTCATGGACAAAAAAATTGAACACCTTGACAACAATGGATTCACAACCCCACCGAGATGCTGAAGTTGCTAAAGAGAATCACATAATTCTTGGTGGCGATGGTTCTAATGGGCCCTCACCAGCTTTAGGTGCATGTGGTGGTAGAGGTGGTGGTTGTGGTTTTCCTACAGCTACTACAACTTTGGTTCGTTAAGTGGGCATCCATTCAAGCATGCATTCGGTGTGCTACTGAATCAAAAATCCAACGATGCTTGTATGTAGCAACCACTAACCAAGAAGGCACCTAGTGGCTAACTTCTAATTCTGATAGCGACACCCTATGCATGAAATCCTCTAAGAGCCTTGTATGTTCCTATATGAGGAGCATGAATGAACTAGAACAAGTCCATCAACAACTTTCCACTACTAATGATGATACTAATTGGGGAAAGCTGCAAATCCCTGAAAGCTTTAAATAGGAGCCCCTAGAACTAAAACCCTTACTTGCCAATCTAGAATATGCATTCTTCTAGAATAGTAAGCCAATAATAATCAATGCCACTCTTTCTCCAAAGAAAAAAAAAAGAAGATGCTAAGGATGGTGAATAAGTGGTTAACTACCTTTGCATGGTCATGTCCTAAGTTGACAGAGATTAATCCTAGGGTATGCCAACATTGAATCTATATAAACCCTTGCATGAAGCCACAATGACAACCGTAAAGATGATTGAATCCCAAACTTAAATAGATTTTCAAGGATGAAATTGAGTCATTTCAAAAGATGGGATTCATCTACCCTATTGTGGATAGCAAGTGGGTCAGCCCACTCATTATTGTACCAAAAAAGGATGGCAAATGGAGAGTCTAAATCAATTTTCGATTACTAACAATCATTTTCTACTTCTTTTTGAGGGCCAAGTGTTGGATACCATTTTGGGGAATTATTACTATAGATTCCTAAATGGTTATAATGGCTATAACCAAATCCAGATTGTGCTAGAGGACCAGGCCAAGACAACGTTTACAAGTCCCTAGGGGACTTTCACATACAGGAAGATGCCCTTTGGCTTGTGTAATGTGCCCACAACCTTCCAATGCCTTGTCCTCAGCATTTTCCAATAGCAAATCACCCCCCGTGTAGAAGTTTTTATGGATGACTTCTCCACCTATGGAGCAACATTCAAGCACACCTTGGACCACCTTGAGCATGTTTTGAAGCGATGTGTAGAAACTAACTTACAGCTCAACTCGCAGAAGAGCCACCTAATGGTCTAAGAAGGCATTGTTTTGGAACATTGATTTTCACAAGCAGGGATTGGAGTGGATCCTAAGAAAATCAGGGTTATCCAAGGAATTACCAATCAGCCAAGAAATGTAAGGGATGTTCGATCATTCCTTGGAGACACTGTTTACTACCAGCACTTCATCGAGAAATTCTCAAAGATAACCAAGCCATTGGTGGAACTGACAAAGAAAGATGCTCCATTTGTCTAGACTAGGGAATGTGAATTTGCATTCCAAACACTAAAGCAAAAATTCATAGAAACTCCCATTCTACGAGCCCCCAATTGGTTCAGACCATTTCACATCATGATGGATGCATCTAATTATGCATTCGGAGTCATGCTCACTCAGTTGAATGACTAGAAACATCCATATTACATCCACTATGCAAGCCAAAGTATTGTGAGTGCTTGGCTAAATTACACCACCATTGAAAAGGAATTAATGGTAGTGGTGTGCACCTTGGAAAAGTTCCAACACTATGTGCTTGGATACAAGGTGTTTATGCATATAGACCACAATGTCATCCAGTTCCTTATGAACAAACCAACAGTGAGCCCCCATGTCATATGATGGATCGTGATCCTTAAAGAATTTGATCTTACTATGGTAGACAAAAAGGGAACCAAGAATGTGGTTGCTGATCACTTATCTTGGTTATGATGGGATAGCACGAAGGAGGAGATCCCACTCTCTGACTAGTTTCCAAATGAACTTCTTTTTGTTGGTGCAATTGTAAAGGAGGCACCCATAGGATCAAATTAGTTTGACAACATCCTTACCTATCTTCTTACACAAGAGCTACCAAAGGAGTTGGATCATCGGAAGTAATAAAAATTTCTTCACAGATCTAAGCACTTCATAGAAATCAATGGATACCTTTACAAGGTGTGTGCAGATGGCTTTGTTCGATGGTGTGTCCCTGATGCAGATCAACTATGCATCCTTCAGGATGCTCATGAGTGCCCTTGTGGGGGCCATTATGTAGGAAGGCACACAATCATTAAGATCCTGCTCACAGAATACTACTAGCATACAGTCTTTAGAGATGCTCAATGGTTTGTCTACTCCTATGATCGATGTCAAAGAGATGGTGGGATGACGTTAAGAATGGAGGGACCTCAACAATGGATTCAGCCACTAGAGCCCTTCGACATTTGGGGCATCAACTTCATAGGCCCCATTGCACCCATGTCAAATGGGAAGGTGTACATTATTATCGCGATGGACTATTGTACAAAGTGGGCAAAAGTGGTAGCCATCACTGACTATTCCTCAACCACGGCCACATGGTTTGTTCAACAGCAAATCATGAACACGTTTGGGGTGCTGCATGCACTCATTTCAGATAATGGCACTCACTTCACAGGTGCTACTTTTAGTAAACTCATGTAATATTTGGGGGTAGAACATAAATTAACAACACCTTATCATCCCCAAGCTAATGGGCAAGTCGAAGTCACAAACTGGGATATTACAAAGATCCTAACTAGGACAATTAGCAAATATAGGAGGGATTGGAGCACAAAACTTAATGACACCCTCTAGGTCTACTGCTCAACATGGAAACTTTCTATAGGCTACTCCACTTACAAGTTGGTGTACAAAAAACTACCAACGCTTCTAATTTAGGTAGAACTCCGAACATTATCCATCACAAGTGACTTAGGTCTTGACTTACCCTTAGCACAATGAGAATAGCTCATCAACTTGAATGTGCTAGATGAGAATCGATTAGTAGCCCTATCATCAAATGTAATGCATAAGGCATATAATAAAAAATTTCATAACCTTAGGATTTGAAAGCTAACATTTTAACGTGGAGATAAGGTTCTCTATTGGAACCCCACACATGTGCCACAATGGACTAAGTTTCAAACACTGTGGGGGGACCTTATATTGTTTCTGATAAATTTCCATCTGGGGCCCTACTCATACACAAACTTGAAGATCCAACAAGAACGTAGTTGATCTACATGCAACAATTGAAACACTTCCATGAACTACACTAGACCAGTGTTGCTACCACTTCGCCAAGTGGTCGGCCATGTTCCATCTTTCGAATCTCCTCCTCCAAGCTTAGTCGTGGGGGAGATCGCTACCCATGCTAAAATAGTTGTCCTATCTTCTTAGTTTCTTTCTATATTTTTTGTTTTACACATTTTTATTTTACACCATTGTTTGTACATTTAACAATTTTTACCTACATTTTCTTTATATATATATATATACCTTTATTCTATTTTGAGTTGTTTTGTTCTATTTTATTTTATTTTATTTTATTTTCCTCTATTTATTTCCTCTAATAAAGCCATCTTATTACCATAGGATGTAATGGTGTGGTAGTTGCTCCTAATAGTGGTTTGCATATTATGGTTTGCCTATTATATCTAGTTCTTACCTTAGCATTTTGGTTTCATAAAACTAAGTTATACTTTCTTTCATGCAACAAGCAATGAGTCCATGAAATCTGACCACTTACACTTTTCTATGGTGCCCTGAGATCAAGAGAAATATAGTCCCTTTTCCATTAATCAACTCCAATAAATCTTTTCCCTTAGTGGATTCTAGACTTGGGAAAGATCCAAGTGGTAAGGAACAGGGTGTGACTTCAAGGGGATGTGGTGGACTACATATCCTCCTATGATCTCTTATGCATTGCTATCCTTAGGGATTCCTTCCCATTTCACATTGATGAATAACAGGAAGCTAACATGTCCTTACATGGTGTGGTTCCCATTTGAAACAAAAATAAATAAATAATAATGGGAATTCAAAGCACNTAAGGAATGGGATTTTGTCTCTAAGGGCATGTGTATGTCTTGAGTGGATGGGTTGGTATTAGTCAATCACTGTGACATGACTGGAATTGGTCAGTTTTGATCTAGATCAGGAACATATTCTTATCAGGTCACTTAACCACATGCTTCACAAAGGGACTTTATCAATCTTGACCTCAAAACTTCATTCCACACACTCTCCCCCTCATCAATTACTCTCCGTTACTCACCTCACTGTCGATTTCATGTTTTGATCATGTATCTTGGTTTTCTTGTACTTGTAAATCCTTTAGTTGGTTCTCAGGGATACGATTATTAACTCTTAGTGGCCATTAATTAACTATGGGATCCACAGACTCCTAAGTTGAAGATGTGCAAGGGAAAATAAGGCCAAAGCCTACTATGGGAAGGTCCCACTTGCATATTGTTTGGTTCCGCTTGTTAATCTCCTACTTCTTTGATATAATTTGTCAAATGTTTCTATGTTTTCCATCATCAAACTTTCCATTACCCAAGCTCCATATTATGATGTTCTCCTAAATTTGACTCTTCTTTTGAACTAACATCCCTTCCTCTATGGTTCATGCTATTCTTAGATCTTTGAGCTCTCAAATGCGCCTATACTAGATGTACATGGGCTTAGAGATATGCAAACTTCTATAGGGACTTAGTGTAGTATATTTAATGTAGCACAACATGAAGAATTATTGGATCGATTGGTGGAAATTGGGAAATTGCTTTCAGATGTCTTGACCTTCCAAACAACATCAATACAACCCAGTTGGAGTTACTCTTAGCAAAGGGCAAGTGCCTCATCCTAGAGGGGCAACTTAAAGTAGCTCAGGTAGATAATCTACGCTTAGCTGCAGAAGTTGCCCAACTAAGGACCCAACTTGCCGATCTAGCTATACTCAACTGTGAACTCACCAAAGATGAAGCTTTTTAACAATTTTAAACCAAGCTTCAAAAGGTTGAGTACGAGCAAGAGTCAATGATCTTTGACAAGTCCTTAATGGAAGCTCATTCTTATCATCTAAATAAGGACTTGGCAAAGGTCCACCAAGAGAATGTTGGGTTGACCATAGAAGTTTATCACCTACATAATATTGGTGTCAAAAATCAACAAATGAAAGATTTTATCCACCAACAGCAGGAGGAGTTGGCCAAGGTAAACACCGATGTGAGAATTAAAAATCACAATCTGTCAATGGAGGAAGTCTGAGCCTTGTGACAGAAGTTAGCCATTGAAATTTCCACTTGGAAAAATGAGGCCCTCAAGTTTGAATGAGTGAAAAATCACTACAAGGACCAAGTGGGATTGCAAAAAGAAATTAACAAGAAAGAAATCCAAGTCATAAAGGCTAAGATGAATCAAGCACTCCAACAGCTCAAGGAAGGAGGTGAGGTATGGCAACCCATCTTTGATGGATTAAACACCTACAACCAAGCTAAGATTTGTCTCAATGAGCTGCAAATTAAAGAAATGATAGAATATATGGAACTAGCTAATCTTCATTATGCAAACCTAGCCATGCTTATAGCTGGGAGGCCACAATTAGACCTTGAGAAGCAAGTGGCCACCTCGTATTCTTTATACGAGAGCGATTCAAGGTGTATAAAGAGATAAAGAAAAAGTTGGAAACAACAAATGTGAAACTCGAAGTTCTTCGCACCTGCTTTGAAGGGAAATTCTCTATTGTAGAGAACTTAGCTTGACAAATGAATGACTACCAGAAACTACAAGCATTAGTCCAAGTGTTCAATATCGAATGAAAATAATTTATTACCTAGTTTGTCAATTTAAAGGAGCTATTTCCTACACTTCCATGTCCTTGGGATGTTCCTATTCTAGCACACATTGGCGAAGCCACTTGGATTGTGAACTATCCTATAAGTAAATAAGATAAAATAAAGGCACTATTGAAGGCTTTCTAATTACCTCTGGAAGTTGTAGTAGCCGCAGGACAACCATAACCACCACCTCAACCTCCACATGCACCTAAAGCTAGTGAGGGCCCATTAGAACCACCACCACCAAGAATTGTGTTATTCTCTTTAGCAACTTCAGCATCTCACTAGGGTTGTGAGTCCATTTTTGTCAAGGTGTTTAATTTTTTTATCCATGAATACTAGAGTTTTGTAAATTTTTTCATACACTCAAGCACTTGGTGTGTTGCTAGCGTTAATGTGTGTATTGATGTGTTTTTCCATGTGTGTCACTAGTAATCTCATACCTACCCAATTGTAACAAACTCAAGGATGAGTTTTCACTCAGTTGTGGGGGTATGATGAAGCATTCAATTGACTACATTGACTAGGCCACGTCAATGAAGCCTTGTCAATGTAGCTACATTGACGTAACCCTATTGATGCATCTTTTCATGTGTTGACGTGGCCTTGTCAATGCAAAGTCTATTTTCCACTATAAATATGCATGTACCCACTACATTTATGACACCTTTTGTTCAAGTTGTAGTGAAGCTCTTGCAGTTTTTTTTCGCAAGAGTTAGACTATTTTCCAAGTACTCGTAGAAGGAGTTTGAAGAGTGTATGGCTCTTTATTCAAGCACTAATGTACCTAAGCCCATTGGCATGAATGAAAATAAAGACAAGCTTTTTGAACATTTCTTATAGTATTTGAACTAGATTACTTAAGCATTAATATTTTAATACTTTAATAATTCTAATTCTTTTTTATCACTTTATAGTTACAATACACTTTCATAGTCCATGAGAACACATAAGCACGACCACCTCGAACATATGTCTGACACTTGGCAACCCAGTAACACTTAACATCTGGCAACCTAGTAGTAATTAGGACATGCTCGGGATGTGCATAGAGGGTGGGACTAGCTGCTTATGCTAGGGGTAGTCACAAGTGAGGTTGAGAGGACAACAACCACTCTAACTAGGATTTTGATGGCTAGAATTCTGTGTGTAAGTGCTCGCAATCTTCGGAATTCGATTGGGTTGCACGTGAATGCTTGTAATTCGTATGGTTTGGCGTAGGGGTACCTCACTACTCATCACCTTCTTACATAGAATAAAGTATGTCATCTTGAAGAACCTATCCATGACAATAAAAACTACATCATTCTCACTTTTTGTTTTTGGAATATTACTCAAAGAATCCATAGACATACTTTCCCATGAACCCTTGGAAATTGACAAAGGCATATAATGATCATTCATTCCTTTATTTCCTTTTGAACTTCTAATAAGTCAAATAGTCCTTCATAAATTTCAAAACTTCAATTGTCATACCAAGCCAAAAATTGTTCCTACCCATAAGTTCCAATGTTTTGGAATTGCTCATGTGACCTACCATGCTACTATAATTCTTTTTAAATAAATTTATTTTCCTAAAATCACATTTAGAAATGCATACCTTTTCATTTTTAAATAATAGTTCATCTTGAATATGATAGTCCCTCCATTGGTCTATCGTACTCATCAATGGCTCTTTGAGGCTCCTCCAAACCTAGCCAAAATTAACATCATGCTCATAAAAAGAAGTAAAATCATCCATTACTTCCACATGAACATGCTAAAATTAATCACATGCATCCTAGGCAATGCATCATCCAACACATTGGATTTTCAAATTTTGTGCTTTAACACAAAATTGTACTCCTATAACTGTGCAATCCACTTCATGTGATTGTTGCTCAACTTCTTTTGTGTGTTTAAAAATTGAAGTGCTTTGTGGATTATCATCAAATTAAACTCCTTGAATAATAATTAATGTTCTAATGCTTGATTTCTTGAAAAATAGTGAACAAATCCTTTTCATATATGCTACATTTTTTCCTTGACTTTTTCAACATTTCTGAAAAGAAAGCAATAGGCCTACCCCCTTGTGAAAGTGTCACATGAAGGGAAAGTTCACTTGCATCTACCTCCACCTGAAAAAGCTTCTAAAAATCTAAAATTACAAGCACTAATTCATTAGTAATTTTTTCTTTCAACAATTTAAATCTCCCTTGAGTTTCATTATCCCTTCTAAAATCTTTATTTTTCCTCAACAAAGAAAACATAGGTCATGAAATATCATTAAAAGTTTTTACAAACCATTCATAAAAATATGCTAAACTAAGGAATGATCTTACCTCCCAAACATTCTAAGGAGTTAGCCAATTCCTAATAGCCTTCACCTTGGTAGCTTCCATTTGAATTTGATTTTTAGAAATCAAAGGTCATAGATATGTCATTTCCCTCTTGAAAAAATGATTTTTCTTCATATTGATCACCAACTATGCCTCTTCCAACTTAAGACACATCATACTTAAGTGATAAAAGTGCTCTCCCTCATTAGATCTATAAACCAAAATATCATTAAAAAAGACAATATAGCACTTACTAATTAAGGCTTTCAGTACATCATGCACCAACCTCATGAATGTAGCAGGTGCATTCATGAGCCCAAATGGTGTTTTGAAAAATATCTTTCACTCATCCCAAGCCTATTTCTAATTTGATGATATCCACTCTTAAAATCAATTTTTCTAAAAAATCTCCATATTTTCAAGAACAGCAAGGATATCATTTATCCTTGAAATAGGAAACATACATCTCAATGTTATCTTGTTTACTATTCTAGAATTAATGCACATTCTCCATTGATCATTGTTCTTATTTAGTGCTACTGCCACTAGACCTTTAGAAAGTAAAATGGATTTCATAACAAAATCATTTGCAAGTAACTCCTCTACTCGCCTTTGCAATTCACCCTACTAATTAGGTCACATCCAATAAGCTTTCTTATTTAGAATGGTATCACCAAGAATAAAATAAATCTAATGTTGTACATTTCTCATTAGTGGCAATCCATCCAGTTCCTTCTTAAACACCTTGGAAATTTCCTCCTTTAAGCCTAGCACATCTATTGGAAGTTCAACCTACACATCATCATGGTTAAGAGTAACTATTGTCATAACAATAAAACCAAAACCTATTTCATCATGCTCCTTAATATATTCCCTCTTTCCTAGAAGGATTAAGGAAGCATTAAGCAAGATTTTCTACCTCACTTATTTAGCTATAATTGGAATCAACTCATGAATTCCATCAATTCTAGCTACACTCCAAACATTTCTTGCTTCATCAAACTAACTACCATTATCAAAATCTCAAGGTCTACTAAGACTTACATCAACATTACCAATTGGAAGCACATCACACTTCACAACATCATAAAAATCTTCAATTTTAAATTTTAAAGTATATTGTTCCCTCACCTCTTAGACAAAATCTCTAGAGAACTAATGAACTTTATAAGGTATAGGATAAGGATTAGTTACCAGTACTAATCTAGCAACTTCTCTAAAAGAAATAACATTTTCTTGGGATTTCCCATAAATAAGAATATGAATCCATTTCCCATTAAGAAAACATATAACCATAATCTAAAATAACAATTTTCTATTTAGGTGTTCTCCTCTATTTACATTTCCCATGAATGCATAAGAATTTAATTCAAAAACATTCTCATTTTTTGAAACATTATGGTTATCTCATTGAAGACCTTGGCTTGATGTCTTCTCCACCTCCATGGTTTGTAAATCATTACCCCTAGCTACCTTGTGAATTAGACATTTTCAATGCTTGTGTTCCCATTCTTTGTAATTAAAGTACTAGATTTTTGATGAGCTACTACCTTGATCCTTACCTCACTTGTCTTGGTCCTTCTTGGCTTTGTCGTTCTCATTGTCTCTTTTAGTCTTCTTGTCTTAGCTGCCATCCTTGTCTTTGGATTTGGATGTGGATCCCTTCTAACATTTGGATCCCTTCTCCCTTCCCTTGGAATTTTGCTTGCCCCTATTTCTAAATCTACATAGTTACTTTTCATCCTTGAGTGTCAAATCATAAGCCTCATCAAGATTTTATGGCTCACAAAAAAATTCTTCCTAATACATCATTTTAAGACCTCCTAAAAAGATCAAAGCCTATTCATATTTTTCCTAGTTCACTTTAGCTTGATGAAATAGATTACAAAATTTCATATAAAATCCCTTGACATCCTTGTTATTTTTCCTTAGGAATTTGAACTTCATAATAGTCTCTAGCATTTGACGCAACTATTCAAATTTTCTTTTTAACTTGTATTTCATCATATTTCAATCTCTAATGGATTGACCATTTCATCTTTCATAATCCTATGACTCCTTTTCTCACCTAGTATAAGCCATACATCATAATCTGGATTGAATAATAGGTACCCTCAAGTTATTCAATATCTCTTCTAATTGAAAATGCTTCTCAAGTACCTTTAGCCAACTTGTAAAAGCATTGGTAGCATCTACATAATTAAATGTCTACAATTCAACACATGAAAATCTCACAACATTTCTAAGTGCTTTAGCAAGCCTTGCCTCATCTTTATCATTAAGTTTGCTTGAAGAAGAAGTATATACCATAGTTGAAGTCCTTAGAATTATTATCTAAGGAATAGAATTTTCTCCCATTGGAATTTTTAGTTGATGGATTCCTATATTTCCATAGTTAGATTATCCTTCCTCTTCATATGCTCCATCTCCACCTAGTTATGAAACTTCTTCATATATATGTGCATGCTCATTACCTTCACATATCTAGATATGACTAGGATTGGCATTTCTATCTATCTTTACACTAATTCTAGCCAATTAAGAAATGATCATCTAGAAGGTATACTTCATGCTCTCCATGTCTCTATTCAATGCTTCAACCTATTTCTTCTTATGTATTATCTAAACTAGACAAAATCCTTAACCAATTCCAAGAGATAATAAACCCAAAGCTCTAAATATTTAATCAACACAAAGCTCTGATACCAATAATGCTGGAGTAAGTTTACTCTAATAATTAATCACCTTTAAATACTAAATCCAGATATTATGAATAACTTTTTCTAGAAAAAAAGAAAACTAACTATATTTAATTATTCAATTAGTATATTACAACAAGGTTTCCAAAATCCAAAAACATCCAAAACCTTTCACACGTAGATGATATTACATAGCATGAGGCTTTACAACCACACAATGATTATTCACAATGCAAGATACAACCAATAGAGAGATTCTTCGACAACCTAGGAATGAAATCTTAATATAAAAGTAAGAATAGAAACACATAGTCTAATACATAATACAATTAACCTTGGAGTTGTAACTTCTATGCATTCACTCAATGTTCTCTTCTACATCTTATCAAAGCTCTTATCAAATCAAGAGCATTCACTAAGAAATATCCTCTCACTCTCTGTCCATCATGAACCTAATACACCAATAATTTTATTAAGAAAACAAGATAAAAAAACCTAAGGAAATCCTCTACAAGCTTAACTTGGAGTTTTCATGTTATTTCTATCTTTTTCCTCTATCTCCCAATTATTTTCCAATTTAGAATAGCCAAATCTATAAGTTTCTCAATCGTATAGGTTTTCTCTAGCCTCTTCAAGTCATCTCTCATAAAAACATCCCTTTTGGCCAAGAGATCTATTACTTTTGGAAGACATATCCTCCCTAGACAAGATGTCTTCCCCTAGGTAATAGTTCTTATCTAAGATTTCTATACTATTGACAATATGTCTACCCATAGACATCTTATCTCAAGTCAAGATGTCTTCTCCAAATTTTAAGATTTCTTATGTCATATTAAGACATCTTCTATGAAGATACCACTTCTAGCCAAGACATCTCCATAGAGTCTAAAACATGCAAAATACACACGTAAGGAAGAACAAGGGGTTAAGAAGAGGTGTCCCTACACTAATCATTGATGTGAACCAATGGTAAGTACACATTCCCTTTCACTTGTATCATGATGTAGATAAGAATTTGACATACATCACATATCAAAGGATGCATTTTAGTATTTTCTACATTAAAAACCAAGCAATTCATCTTATACCTTGGATCATTGAGCACATATGAGATTTCTTGGACATAAGGTTGAATATTTATAGGCATAATGATTAATTTGAAAAGCTCATCCAAAGCCAAACTATGCTCCTTAGAAGTTGAAATTAGGTCAAAGAGGGATAGATCATCTCCTTTGATTTTAATGTAGGTATGATTTAAGGCAAATCATTACTTCCAAGTATTTCTTCCTTGCTTACACATGGAGGAGAGATAGATTTTGATGCCACCAAATTTGTTAGAACAATGAGGGAGGAAGGAATTTTACTAGGTTTAATTTGAAAGAAGACATTCCTTTTATTTTGGGTAGGGTGATTGAATACTTAATCCTTCTCTTTGTCTTTTTCTTACTTATCCTTCTTTTGTGCATGCACTAGGATTCTAACTAATGATGTTGAAGTGGGAAGCAAGGGAGGCTTTTGAGATTTTGGTGATGAATATGGGTGCAATGGAGTAGGAATTACATAGGGGAGAACATGAGGATAACCAAGATGCCTAGATGATATTGGTAAAAGAAGATAGTTTCTTAGGGGAGACGAATGATAAGAAAAAGAGGGGGTTTTGCATGTAGAGTTCTTATTATAATGGAATGTAATGTTGATGACTAGAGGAGCTCTATGCATATTTTGAGAAGAGAAAAAATTAGCACCATTCTAAGAAAGACTAATGACAAAAGTTTTCTTAGGCTTTAATTAGTTTGACTACAAGGAGAAGTAGAAAGCATTATGAGAAAAGTGCATTTCGATTACAAAGGATTTTTTAGATTGATTTGCCTTATTTTAAAATGAAATGCAAAAACCCTTCTTGAATTTGCATTCAATGGGTCCTAAAAGATCTAGGTGTTTTAGTTACTTGGTTGCATATGTATGTTAAACATGCTCTCTCCCTTCTTCAACAATACTTGCACATGATCTTTAAGTGTGTTACAATCATCAATATTATGTCCTATAACCTCATGATTGTAATAAAACTTATTAGAATTATACCATTTTGGAATAGGTGGATCTCCTTCCACTCATTAGGAAGGATCTATGGCCAAGGTTTGTAGCCTTTTAAATCTTTCCCTTATTTGCTCCAACACATGTTTTGAGGTGA
>MNCI01036036.1:0-13799 GCA_015680685.1 Gnetum montanum
GTGAGATCTTATGTCCTAATACTATGCCTTCTTAGACCATTAAATAGCTTTTCTACTAGTTGAGCCTTAAATTGGTTTCTACACATCATTTTAATACTTGCTCTAACTAGTCCAAAGCTTGATCAAAGCTTGCTCCATAAGTGAAGAATTCATCCATTAAGACTTCCACACCATTTTCTATCTATTGCTGGAATATGCTTAGAATTAATCGTTGAAACAATGTAGGGGCATTGCACAAGCCAAATGGCATTTGTTTGTATGCAACTGTTTTCCAAGGATTAGTGAACATAGTCTTGGCTTGGTCTTTTGGGGCTATTTTTATGTGGTTTTACCCACTGTACCCATCTAGAAAACTATAATAGCAATTCCTTGCAATGGTGTCTAAGACTTGGTCTATGAATGAAAATGGAAAGTGGTCCTTGAATGTTGCCATGTTTAGTAGCTTAAAATATATGCACACCCTCCATTTGTCTCCCTTTTTGGGCACTATAACTAATGGGCCAACCCATTCACTATTAGCAATAGGGTAAATGAGCCCTGCTTTTAGAAGCTATTCAATTTCTTCCTTAACTACTTACTTAAGATTTGGGTTTAATCACCTCTGCGGTTGTCGTCAAGGCTTCATGGAGGGATCAATGTAAATTCTATGTTGGCATATCCTAGGATCTATTCTAGTTAATTTGGGATATGACCAAGTGAAGGCTTTCAATCATTTATTTATCACTTTTAGCAGTCTTTCTTTTTGTTGAGGAGAAAGCTTTGTGTTAATAATTATTGGTTTTCCATTTTTAAGAAATGTGTATTCCATACTAGTGGGTAATGGTTTTAGCTCAAGGGGCTCTTGCTTAAACTTATTAGGAATTTCCAACTTCTCCTAGTTGATATTTTCAAGGTCAAGACTTGGAAGTTGGTGATGGACTTGCTCTAATGTGTCTATGCTATTGATGTAAGTGCAAGTTAAAACCTTAGTTGGTTCCATGCATATAGTTGAACTGCTATCTTGATTAGTTTTTAGCCACTAGGTACCTTCCTGTCTTGTGGTTGTTTCATATAGGCATCTTTGTATATTAGCCACTTATGTACACTGATTTCATGTAGGCAATGTTAAACACTGTACAAACCATGACTTCTGCATGCAATTACACCCTATGTCATTGTATGTCATGCATGGAACTTTCTTCTTCTAGATCTTTTCAAATGTATTTTCCTTTGTTATTTCTAGGGAAAGATTATGGATTCCTAACTACATGTCAATTGTGCTTAGCCATGCTCTTCCCATTATGATTGGGAAGTTCCCCTTATCGTTGATCACTTGAATCACTAGGAAGTCAACTAGATATGACCATCCACAAACAGTGGTGACAATGTCCTCCACTAGTCCTAATGGGACAATGATCAACTAGTCGGCCAACTCTAAATGAATGTTACTCTTTTTTAGTGGAGGCAGATTCTAGGCTTTGTATATTTCTTGAGAGATTAGGTTGACACTAGAACCTGAATCCAAAAGAGCCTTGCATGGTTCATTTCCAATGATTTGTAGATATATCAGAGGACTCCTAGGATTAGAGAATTTCCTAGGAAGATGGCTAGCTTTAATCCAATCGGTGACAACATGAGTTAACATGATCATATGCATTGGGTGCAGTTTTTGGGTTGAAGGGAGCTTCGAAGCTTTAAGTGATAGTAAGGTGATTGAAGAATCAACCACTTATGGTTGCAAGGGCCTAGTTGGACTGTTGGTTCTAAAGAAAGATCTTTTCTTCATGTGGTGTTAGAACCAATATTAGGTTGAGGGCTAATAGCCCTTATGGAATTACGTTGCTATGGTTGGGTAGGGAATTCACCTTGCATAGCTAGAGTAGGTGGTAATGGAGTTAAGGGTGGAAGAGGTGTAGCTGAATGAGAATGATGCTATGCTTGTGAAACATTGCCCCTAGGAGAAGGAGTCCTATAGTACTCACAATCTTGATAGTGAGGTTGAGTAACGTGACTAGTAGAATAACGTGAAGAGATTAGGTGGTACATGTAATATGCATATGGGTCAGGTTTTCGGTAAGGATACTATTGCCTTGGTGGTGGCATTCCCCATGATTGTGGGTACTACCATTGTTGATACTACTCGATTAGTTGTGGTAGAGTTCCACTTGGATAATACGTTAAGGGTTGGTGGAACTGCCTTGGGTTACCTTGAGGATAAGGTAACCTTCAGGGTGTTTGCCTTTTGTTTAATTATGGGTTGAGTGCGTACACCCTAGACTCCTAAAAATGTGAAATTATAGGGAAACATCTATTAGGATGGTCATATTGACATATCTCACATCCACTATCATTTTCCATATTTGAACTCAGAACCTCCCCGATGATGACAACTTTACCCTTACCCTTGTTACATGCATGTTTAGTTTCTATCTTTTTCTTTTCTCACGATCACTACCTTGCTCTCTAGACTCCTCTACTATTTTAAGAATGATTTGAAATCTATCATCTAGGGAATCCCACATTTGGTCTACCTTCACTGATACTTCTGATGCTAATTTTTGGATAGGAAAGGTTTTCCTATTCACCATCTCTTCGAGTGGTGACTCTTCTTCATCCTCACAGAATATTACTCCCCTCTTTCGAAGGGAAGGATCTCTATTATATTCCTCCATACTATCTATTTTCCTTAGCTCACCTTCTTCTTTAGTAACTTGCTCCGATAATCTTTGAACTTGATGGGTCTTAAGCTCGGATAGTCTTCCTTGGGCATAAGTCCCAAGGGTTCTTCACGTTTCATGCCTAAGCCCATCTATGAGATGGTGTAATTGATCCCTCTACGAATAGCCATGGTTAGGACAACTATGTAACAGTGCATAATATTGGCCCATGGTAGCATCCAAGTGTTCATGTTCTCCTTGTTTCCAACCTTGGATTTGCTTTCACAGGTTGGACACTCGGGAGTATGTTTGGTGCGTATTGTTGAAAAATTCTAACATGGTATTCCATCTATGAATGGATTTTGGTTCTAAGAACTAGTACCAGCTTTCTGCTTCTTTGATTAGCATCCATGAAAACAACTTTAATTTTTGCTATTCATTTTCTATGTTTTGTAAGGCACATGCATCATGAAATTCTTGTAGATGATTTTGAGGATTAGCATTGTATCTCCCTTCAAATCATGGGATATTGTTCATGTCTAATATCTTGATCCTACTATCTTTTTGGTGCCTTGTTGGGGTTCTGATAGCCTTAGTTATGTCTAGCATACTTCGAGTAGCGAGTAGGGGTTCGTTGTGATTGTTCCATCTATGGCATCTATGATGCCTATGTTGTTCCCTACTCTTCCTTCTTTCAAAGTGTGTTTCTCTAGAGTGCCCTCATCCCCTTTCTTAACTATTTTATCTATGACTCCCATTTCATGTACCGTTATCCTCATGGTTTTTTTCCTTATGACTGCATCTAGATCCTGAAGGAGAGGCTGAAGGAGATGATGAAGGTGAAGAAGAAGAAGGACCCTCACCACGATGATGCCTACTTCCTTCTCTTCAGTGGTTGCAGCCTCGATCGTGATTATGATTGGAATGTCCATCTTTATCATGTGTTCGTGTTCCTTTTTCAGATCCTTTGTGTCTATCGGTACCAGGATCTGACTTATGGATAGTTGAGTAAAGATTCTGATACACAACCCCTTGACCAAAGTCAACTGGAGGAACATCCTTGTGTGGTTGATTGCTTGAGGTAGGTTCACCACCCTCATTTTTTCTTAGGACATGTGGGACATTTTTCAACAACTTTCCCTTCATGGATTCATGATGTCTCTCCTATTGCAAATCCCTTTGACATTGTGCCTCTGTGGTTGATACTCTCTCAAGTCATGATCATGCACGACGTACTCTACCTATAACTGATGCATACCAATTTGTGTGAGATCACAAGGAAGTATGCCTGGGATAAAGTGATTAGGAGGTAACACTATGTTACCTTCTAAATTTCGCCAACAAAGTTGTTCATCCTAGTGAAGGATAAAGGTAAAGTTCGATACATATTCATTAGGATGAACATATACCACATGAAACTATTGAGGGATTGGTGGATTATCATGTGTACTATGCTTTCGATTGTTTTCTATATCAAACCTAGGTAATGAAACACTTTCATACAAAGAAGAAGACATGATTGTCTATTCAGTATGTAATGTGTTATTATTTGTTATTTTTCTTTAACCAACCCCAAGGGTTTGTTCCAACGATGTGAAAGATTTTCTATGTTCTAGTTAGCACACAAATAACAAAGTTCCCGACAACAGCACCAATGATGAGCAGTGAGGTATCCTTATGTTCAACCATATGAATATGAGTAGCCATGTAGAATCTAGTCAAATTCCAAGGAAAAAGTACTTATGTTCCTTTGTGGAACAAGAATGGGTTGATCAATCATTATCTTCCCAAGCTTACTTGTATGTCATGATTGTATGGTTGAGTAAGCTTAAGGCATATGATTTTTATACCTTTTTGTGTTTTTATGTCCTACTACTAATAAGGGAGAAGAGAGATAACTAAGTAACTAATTTAATTTAACTACTTATTAACTAGGCTCTAACTGATCCTAACACCAGTATCCATTCTCACTTGTTGTACACATCCTGAACTAGTGCAACACTACTGGGATTACCAAACACTAATCGTTACTGGGTTACCAAGTGTTACACGCATGCTCAAAGTGATTGTACTATGTGTGATTACTTAGGAGAGTTGTAGGGTAAGAGAGAATCATTAATTAACTAAGAAAAGCATTAAGTAACAGTAATTAACATTCATTAATCTCTTTTGAATGCTGCAAGGTTTATCATAAAGTTCATCTTTATTGTTGTACACAAGGTGTGCTTAGGTACACAATGCTCAAATAAAGATCCATTTACTTTATGACTCCTACTATGGGCATGCAAAAATAATTCTAACTTTGAGAGGGAGAAAAGGAAAGACTTTGGGTAAGGGACTAAGACTAACTATCCAAACCAAGTGCGCCTACCTCTTATTTATAGGCAAAAAGGCAGGCTGCGATATCGTGTACGTGATATTGCATGGAAAGCCGCGCTATTGCATATGTGATATCACGGGCATGATATCGCGGCTTATCATTTGTCTTGTTATTTTCTCGCTTCCATGGCATGGTCCTTTCTTGACTACTCATCTGTAGGTTCATATGGATATGCCATTTATTTGATTTCATGGTACCCTCTAATTGCTTCACTTAAGTTCATCCCCGTCAGAGTAGTTTGGAGAATAATGGATGCTGAATGTTTTAGTGGTAGAACAATGTTCCCTTACAGATCTCTCCACCTGAGTTGCCCATGCCGATGAAAGATAAATAAAAAGTCAGAATATTAAGGATCACAATAATCATATGAAATCCTTATTTATATCAGCATACTCCAGTCTTCTTCTTCTTCAATTCTATCACTACTTCTGCTTGGTTCCTTGGCAAGTGATGTGGTGTTCTTATTTGAAGCTATGTTATATATTTTTAGATCTTTATTTTAAGTCTTCTATTTTTAGGGTTATGGAATTTGACTTTGTGTTTCAGGTACAATGAACTTTAAGAAATAAATTACTAAGCATACACTGACTTGTCCTTAGCAACAATGCTAATGATAAGTAGTGGAGTTATCCAACACCCAACCATATAAGTTAACAATTTTCATGCATAGCCCAATCATAATCTATGGACAAGGTAATGTAATTATGCTAGTAACTAGTTTAAGTTCTAGATTGTTGTCTTCCCACATGAGCTAGTAAAATCTATGTGTATGGTTTAACTCATGGTGAGGTGTATGATAATTGATGTTGTGTATGCCATTTTACTCCTAGTAAACATGAGGTAAATAAAAGTGGTTTCTAAGTCTAAGGAAAAATGGTAAATGAATCTAGTCTATCCTATGAAATGGATATCTATTCTTGATTCTCCACACATGTTTTGGACTTGTGTACTCATTACTAGGATTAACAAGTACTTTGCTGCTAGGAAAACCAAGCGATAATACTACTAGATGACTAAACAATCACACTTTACACTCGAAATTAGTCGTATCCATTTCATTCAACAATAGTAAAAGTAACATTCATGGGAAAGTAAACAATAACTAAGAAAATAGTAATCAATAGGCTAAGTGAAAAAAAATAAACATTATTCTAGGTAAATAGTAAAGACACTAAGTGGATGCTACAATGGTGAAAAAAAGTCTCAATCTTTACTTCCATTCAAACTTGTGTGCAAGTACAAGATGCTTGAATAAAGTAAAATCAATCAACATCATACTACGGGCATACACTCTATTGCTAGGCTACAAAATAAATTGAAAGAGTTTTAGTAAGGTTGGAATGAAATTTTTTTTAGACCATGTGCCTAAGTGTCATATTTATAGACCTGCATGTGTCTATGATATCAAATATCCAATGTCATATCATGGGATTTGATATTGGATACATGATATAACAACTCTAATATTGGATGCTTGATATTGTAGTCATGGTAAATTTTGAGTTATCAATTGGGTTTCTAGATTTCATTCAAGATTGACCCTTGGTATTTTGGTTCAAGTGAGGGGGGTGTGCTAACTCCTTTGCATTAGTGAATCCTCCTGCACTAACTCCCCTAGATCAGTACATCCCTTGCTTACCTAGGTTTGGTTCCAAGTGCCAAAAGTATGATTTAATTAGTAAGGGTTACATTGACACACCTTTGCTAATGCATGGGCATTAATAAACCTCCACCATTATATTACAAAAATTATAAATACTGGAGATGAGTTGTCATACAAATATTCATAACTTCGATATTTCATTTGGGATTTTTACATTTGGTTTATGTGAAGAGCTCTTCCTCCCTTGGGTAGGTTGATTTCCTCTCTATTTTGTATGTATTTTAAGTTATTGTTTTCACAAGTGCAACTAGACTTTGTCAAAGCACTACCTTGCTTATGTATCCTAGAACCTTTTAGTCAATGTGAAGTTTAGTATTTACATAATAAATACAACTCATTATTTTCCTTTTATTCTATACCATTAATGCCTTAAAACATTAAAATATGAATACTATTTACTTCATTTCCATTCTATTGAGTTACAGTTATTCATCTTTATCTAAGGAGGTCACAATTGTATGGCATGATGTTGGACTATTGAGGTTATGATTAAGAGCTATTTATTATTTTCCATGTGTGGTGTTGTGCCTATTATGATCAATTGCAATATGTGTGAGTGATTGTTAGCATTGTGCCTATCCACATGTGGGATTAGAATGCATGTTTGTTTATTATTTTTTCATTTTTATATTTATAAAATACATAAAAATTATAAATATATTCTAAACTCTTTGTTGTTTCAACATGGGTCTTCATTATATTATATGTATCATATTATCTTTACTATTTCTTGAATACAAGGACATACATGAATTTTTTTGGTAATCCACCTCAACATCCTCTTTAAAGCTTATGACCAAATTACATGCATTTTGTATTATATAATCCCATTGGTTATAGCTAGCAAGACACCTTTCAACTAGGATCTCATTATTTTAGAATTGAAATAGGTAGATCATACAAAATTTCATGTGAAGAAAGAATTTTCAATCTCTATGATAGTAATCCTATTGAAGATGAAAGTCATATTTTTTTTTCAATGTTAACATATAGAAGATATTTAAAGAAAATGGAGTATCACAACTAATAACCTTATTGAGTTATTCAAGACATATCCAATAACACAAGGCAACTTTGTAAATGATATTTTTAAAGTTCATGCCCTGTATTTTACTATTTTTTATCTATCCAATAAATCCTTTTGAATCTTTGAAAAAATAATAAAATTCAATTTTAGTTTCACTATTCATTATAAAAATGGCTCAATGTACACTTGGAATTCATGTAATACCAAAAAAGATGGGTATAGGTTTGTAATGGGACTTGAATAAAAAAGTTAAAATATATTTATTAAAAGAGAAAGATGACACCTTTGAGAAATTTTTACAAATCTTAGACTAAATGTATATTTGCATTTGTATTTTATATAAGTGTATGGAATTTTTGTTTGCTAGTTACATTATTTTTCTATATCTTTGTGGTAAAATAAAAATATTTGTATGAAAAGTACTTGTTGCGAATTTATTGCACTTCTATAAGTGAATCCACCGCTGCCAATGGTAAGTTGATTTCCTCTCTATATTTATGTGAAATGCCATGAACAATTGGCTAACGTGAGTGAGAATGTAAACTTTGTTTCATGCTGATCCGATCAGATCATGTTTGGATTCCCATGCAGTTGATCGATAGGTATCACTAACTTTATGTGACTTAACATAAAATATCTCTTCCCCATGGAGTGTTTCCATCAGGATTGCTAAAGGTTTATTGATGTCACGAATGAAATTTGGTAAGGTAGAATACCGAATTGCTAGTAGTTTTGTAGAATTTGTGCATAAAATCATAGATACAGCTGCAACACTCTTGCATAAAGCTATTAGTCTTCTCTGTGCCTTTTCCATATAGTCATTTTCGCACATATTTGTTAAGTTAGGCAATTGGAAACTAGAACTGGATGTGGGTTAAATGGGGCTTGATGGACAGGGAAAATGTCATGACCCTATGAGCTACTAATGCCAAGGCTCACCTGCAAGTTGGTGTGAACTAGGGTTGGTCCACAGTTGGGGTGTGGAAAGACATTTGTTAGGTGTAGATGAATGTAGAGTGTGTGCGTGCACTTAGTAACCTGAATTGGGTGGCATGCGTAGCAAGCGAGCTGGGTAACTAGTGTTACCAGAATAGATGGAGCTAGGAAAAATGCATGTGAGGTGACTACAGTTGGGGTCATCCAGATGTAGTGCATGCACATCTTTTTCCACTACAAAAATCCAGGTGGAATGTATGCAAGGCAGGCTACAGCTGGGTTCATCCAAATGTAGCGCATGTGCATTTGTTATCACCAAGTGGGGCCAAGCAGATGGAAGATAGAACTAGCAAGAATGGATTACGTGCATACTCTATGGTGGATATGTAATGCTAGTCATGAGAGTGTGTACTAGAAAGGCCAAGAATGCCTATGCCTATAAATACTAGAGGTGTTGGTGCATCTCTAGAGCTACTGAGAGAGAGACCCAGAGATAGGGAGCCATAAAAGCAATCGATGTGAGCTACAGGATGTAGTGTTAGTTACAAGAGTGTACTAGCAAGGCCGGGTGTGCCTGCACCTATACACACAAGAGGTGTTGGTGCACCTATGCAATGATTGCAAAGAGCTACAAGATGTAGCACTAGTCATAGGAGTGTACTAACCAGGTCAGGAATGCCCGTGCCTATAAACAAATGAGGTGTTGGAGCATCTCTAGAGCTACAGGATGTAGCACTAGTTGTGGGAGTGCACTGGTAAGGCTAGGAATGCTTGCACCTATAAAGACGAGATGTTGGAGAACCTCTAAAGCTACATGATGTAGCTTTCTAGTTATAGTAGCATACTAGCATGGCTGAGAATTCCTGTGCCTATCAGAGGCATAGGGGCACCTCTAGAACAATTGTTGTAAGCTATAGGGATGTAGTGCGCTAGTTACAGGAGCATACTGGTGAGACTGGGAATGCTTGTGTCTATAAACTCAAGGTGTTGGAGCACCTCTAGAGCTACAGGGTGTAGCGTCAATTACAGGAGCGTACTGGCAAGATAGGAAATGCCTGCGTCTATAAACTTGAGGTGTTCGAGCATGCACCTCTAGAGCAACAGGGTGTAGCACCAGTTATGGGAGTGTACTGACAAGATCAAGAATGCCTGTGTTTATAAACTCGAGGTGTTGGGACACCTCTAGAGCTACAAGATGTAGCACCAGTTGCGGGAGCACACTAGAAATGCTAGGAATTCCTACGCCTATAAACCTGAGGTGTTGGTGCACCTCTAGAGCTATTGGGATTAGGTAGTGCTAGTTACAGGAACGTACTAGCAAGGCCGGGAATGCTTGTACCTATACATGTTGTTGTATTATACCTTTGTGAGTAAAGGTTGGGAGTTTTTCCTGTAAGCGTGTGTCCCCTATTCTTGAGCATCGCTGCGCATTTTTGGGAGTAGCTGGCTAAGTCGTGCACTTAGCACTATCACTTGGTGAAACATTTTGTGCTACAATTCACCTAGTGATAGTTGGTATCAGAGCAAGGTTGTTCATGATGGAGGACCTTGCTGAGCATGTTGCTATCTTAGAAGCATAGAAATGCACTGATGGACGCAAAGTGAACTCAAATCTCAGGTGGGCAAGATCGAGGACGTAAAGGTACATTTGTCATCCCTTGAGGATGACATCACATTACTCAAGAAGATCATTGCCAGATCCTCAAATGGGAATGGAAATTAGGAAAAATCCAAGCTGAAACTGCTAGATAGTTTAGAGGAAGCTAGAACACAAGGAAATTGAAAAAATTCCCATGGGACATGGAGTAGTAATTTTGTGCTACTTGTGTACCTAAGGACTAGAGGATCATGATGACTAGCATGTATCTTAGGAGAGATGCAAAAATCTAGTGGAGGATGTAGCTGGTGAATGATGTGAGCACTAGCCGCCCTCAAATCTCAACATGTGGAGTGTTGAGAAAGAAGCTAAAGGATTACTTCCTTTGAATGTTATTCAACTTCTCTTCAGGTTTGCAGCTGTGGGCTTAGGTAAAGCTGAGGAGGCAGAATGTTAAAGATCTACCAATGGCCATAGCCACTGGGGATGTCTTGGTCGATTAAGTAGGGTAATTTTGAATCCTTTTCAGAGTGGAAGAAGCCCTTGGACAAGGGCAAAAAGGGATGAAAGAAACATTGAATTCCTAAAGATAAAGGAGGGGTCATCCTTCAAACCCAAGGGAGATGAAGCCTTCCAAGGGAAGAAATTCTTGTCTGGACCACATCGGGCTTGTTACTATCCATGAAGAGAGAGGCTCGTAACTCTCAAACTTTAGGAGGAGTCTGAGAGAGATGGCAGTAACCTGAGGTATAGCCTGTTGCAGTTGCTAAATACCTTTGCTTTCTAGATGTCCAACCAACCCAATGAGGTTATGTTTGTAGAGGTCTTCCTCAATGGACAGAATGTGATGGCAATGTTGGACACAAGAGCAACAAACAAATTTGCATCATAGCTGTTGGTGCAAAAACTTGGCTTGATCGTTGCTAAGAGAGGGCTGAAGTCACTATGCTAGGTGCCTTGGTGGAGATCAAGGAGAACTAGATAGTGGAAGTACCCGATTATGTGGGTCATTTGCTAATGGAATTATAGATGTGATGCTACTAAAGTTGCCTAAGGTCTTACCTTTCAGGAGGAAGGTAGACCACTAGATAAAGCTAAAACCAGGGGTGAGAGTACCAATGAGTGTTCCAGATTGTGATAGAGCTTACTAAGTTGTGGGAGCTGTTGGAGGCTAGCTACCTTCAAAATTTGAAGGTCCCATATGGAGAACTAGTGCTCTCCTTGAAATAGGCAAGATGCAAGAGTACCTTACAAAACTTGACTTCGATTGGGATAATTGACCTAGGTGGGAGAACCAGGTAGTAGATGAACTAAGTTGAAAAGACTATATGTTTCCAAGGGTGGGGGACTACAACACAAAATCATGAGGAAAACTCATGATACTCAATGGGTTGGACACCCATGGGTGATCAAACTTCTTTGATGGGATTTAGTCCTATAGAGTTGATCTTTGGGCATCAACCCATAATGCCATTGGAGGTGGTGAGATCAAAGTCAAAAGGGAAATGCCCAGCGGTGTATCGCTTGCATGCAATAAATAGAGCAAGCTTAGGAAAACTTAGCTAACACGTAGAGGCATATGAAGAAGTTTATAGATCAAGATCGTAGGGTGATCTAGTTTGACTTTGAGTGGGTTCATCAACCTGGGTAGGAGAACCAGGTAGTGAATGTGTGGAGTCAAAAAAAATTTCGAAGAATGGCTAAGAGGATTCTTAGCCATCAGACCGAGGATGCTAGTCAAAGAAATTGGCATGCACCAACGACTTAGTCCATTGGAAGGACTATAGTGGAGAGGACACTACATGGGAATCTAATATTACTGTAGCGGCGGAAAACATTGGCAGCTGGAAATACCGACCGAAGTTCCGGCGTACACAGTTTTAGCCACGGATCCGCGCGAGGGCTATGCTGGAAAAACGAATCCGCGGCGCCCTGAATGGTCTTGTCGATCAGACAGGGACTTACGGGTCAGTAAAACAATGCAACGTGCGTAAAAGAACGTGATCTGATTCGAGGCGTCGTAAAACGAGAAGAAAACGATGTAGATGGATTGGAACGGTGATAATGCTAAACACGATGAAAAGAGGTTGACATAAGAGAAGCTCGTAGCTTCAAGATCTATGCTTTGACTTAAAAAATGTATATTTCGTATGAGAAATTACACTGGGGAATCCCCGATTACAGGATGTGAAACAAGCACAAAACAACAAGCAAAACGGTCTAAACAGAAGTCCGATCTACCTCGTGGGCTAAAGCTGAGATGCAAGGCGGGCCAAGCTTTGACGTCTACCGATCAATTGTTTCTGATTGATAGAGTCTTTTCAGTAGAACGATTACTCCTGTCACCGGTGCTCAAGGCGAACTGTACTCTGCTTCAGCTGTAAGGTGATGATGTCCACGGTTGCCAAAGCGCTATTCTCTGTATCTCTGCCCCAAAGTGCTAAGTGCTCTGGTGCTCAGAAATATGCTCTTTCTTTTCTCTGATTTTTGCCCACCCCTGTATCTTTGTCAACTGAGGTATTTATAGGCCACGACGCTTCGTGGAGAGGGCGCAACCCTGATAACGTGGGTCCAGATATTGTGGGCCCTGTTGGCATGATCATTTTAAGTCAGACTGTGACTATGCACAACACGCTTGTTTGCGTGTTGTGCGTGTGAAGAGCAGGTACATGCTGAGCGTGCTTTAATTGCTTTCAGGCTGTATTACACTCATTCGCGTTGCGTTGCGTGTATGAGCGTAATCTGGTGTAAAAACAATTAAGCTCAAAATTGTTTTACGCTCGCTACACAACTGTGCGTAACAAAGCATAGGCAATGACTGATTCACGCTCACTACGCAGCTGTGCGTAACAAAGCGTAAATAGTGTACCACTTACGCTCACTACGCAGCTACGCGTGATGAAGCGTAAACGATGTATAACTTACGCTCACTACGCAGCTGTGCGTAATGAAGCGTAAACAATGTATAAGTTGAATGATAACATACGCAATGGTACGCACCGCTGCGTAACGAGCATGAAGACAAGTTAATCATGCGCCACGAGAAAAAGCATCAGACTGTTGTGCTTCTCTAGACTCTGGCTTTGACTATTTTGGAGCTTATTACGCTCGTTACGCTGCCGTGCGTAATAGAGCGTAAACCTGTCTTGGAACAAAGCTGATGCGCTCTCTCGCTTGAATTGCGAATCTTTCCCTGAGGCTGACCCGTAATTTTCACGGTGTTTCAATGGCCCCTCTTTGTTGACGGTTGGAGGGCTTACCCGAAATACGTCGACAAAGAATGCAGAACACCGAATTGGAAAAAGCAAGGACAGCGTTCATCCATGGCTACTCAAGTGTTTCCCTGTCAACATGGAAGAGCAAGATTGGCAGGTATGAGAGACAGAGGGGTATAGCTGGAAACAGGTTCGAAGAAGATGCAAAATGCATTATGGATGGTAGGGGTATGAAATACGCGGTCAACAGGAATGCTTTCAGACGAGCGTAGCGCGTCAGCCTGAGGTTTCTCTGTTACCGATTATTGCAGGAATGCGTGCAAAAGGAGCGTTGCGCATCACTTT
>MNCI01036036.1:20140-69112 GCA_015680685.1 Gnetum montanum
GAAGTTCTTTTTGGTAGAACAGACCCGTATCATGCGAGAGGTCCTGGAGGAGGGAGCCCGGTTTGATTGGGCAAGCCATCTTGCCAAGGGCCTACGCAGTGAAATGGTCAAGCTTCGGCAGAAGCTCGAGTCCCGTTTCAATGTGCATTACGCTTTTTTCATAGCTTGCCTCCTGCGGTTTGCTGAGTTTCTGGTCGTTCAGAGGAATGGGGTCTGGGTACAGCAAGACCGAGACTAGTTATCCAAACCCTGGATTGCCCACATTCTTAACACTACCCGTGGGCAGGACCCGTCGGAGGGGATTGGGGAGTCGTTGTCTGTAACGACTAAAGGCTTGGCGGTGCCACGAGCGTGAGGTCTCGACAGCGTAGGCGGGATAATGCCTACCTACACCGGCGAAGCTTCGCGGGGGAAACGTCTGGCGGAAGAAATCGTGGAACTGGCAGCTCGGCGGAAGAGGCTCCGCCTTACTGAAGCCCCTGGGGGTGATGTAGGCCAAACTGTTGGGATCAAGGTGCAGCGAAATAAGCCTCCACCGGGTAAGTGTGAAAGGCTTATATATACGCAAGGCTTTACTTAGATGATTTGGAATTATATGCTAACGTATGGTGGTATAAACAGCAAAAATGACAGGACAATTGACCCCTGAGACGGGGGCGATGGTACTAAGCCATGGGGAGGGGGCCTCAATTTTGGAAGAAGAGGCCTCAGATGTTAATAGGAGCTACATGGAGGTTCCAGTGCGTGAGGCAGCCCCAGCTGTTAGAGGAAGCTGCGTACAGACTGGGGTGCGTGAGGAGGCCCCAGCTACTGGAACCAGTGACGCACAGACTCCGGTGCGTGAAAGGGAAACAGATAGGGAAGATGATGAAATCGCCACTGTCGCTAGAAGAGGTAATGAGTGCATTGGCGTGTTTGAAAAAAGATGTTAATGAAGGGAATGTCTAACCGAGTTGCGCTACAGGGGAAGAAGATGTCTCAACGTCTGCTGCTGTCAGCAAAATGTGGAAAGACTTCCCTGATAAATTTGCCTTCATGGAAGGCGTCGTCAGCGACATGATCGAGCGTCTGGAACACGTTGAACCTGGTGCTGGTAAGTTAACGAAGTTACAGCATAATGTCTTGATAATGTATCATCCGTATTAATGCTTATTTTCTGTCAGGAGCTCACCTCCGATGGGATCCCATGGAGCCCATTGATCTGGGCACAGTGGAACCCCCACCTGATGGGGCAGTTGTGCCACGCCACATTTATGAGGAAATGCGTAAATGTGCGTTACGCTCGACACGCTCCGTATGGGAAAGTAGAAACGTGAATGAAAACCTATGGAAGAAGCTGCAATGGTCAGAGGGGAAGATTGAATCCTGGACCAAGGAGGTCAAGGATTTGAGGGCGCGGTGCGAGTTCTTAGAGGTGCGTATGACGGGGGATGAAGACTGGCGTACCGCTGTTATTGATTACTCTCATTATTGGACAGCGATCAAGAACAACGTACAGACCAGCCGGGCGTTAATAGAGCAGAGGATGCAAATCGAACTACTAGCTCAGAAAAGTAGGGACTGGAGGGACTACTGCGCTAGCGTACAGGAATGGGGGCAGACGGAGAAAGACCACAAGAATGTATATAAAAGGCAAAGCACTGCTTATAGACAGCGTTACCGTGAGTCTACCGTTAAAGCTCGATCCCTGGAGGTTTTTGTGGACACCATCGGAGCGTCCAAAGCGTTCAAGAAGTTCGAAGATCAGGTGACCGTAACTGCGTCCCCAGAGAGAGCGATGGTTTTCCCTGGGAATTAGGCTTCGATCCCTACTTTCTTCCTAGATCCACCCTCCTGGAGTAGCGTGGAGAAAGGGAAGGTGAAAGCTGGGGCGGCTTCGAGCGAAGATGTGTGGCCAGACCTGACAGAGGATGAGATCATGCAGCGTTTGTGGGCTGGTTTGGACAAGCTTCCCTTTGCTACGGAAGCCGGGCCGTCGCGAGTAAGTTTACGCATGGCTTAGTCGGCAAATTTTCTCTGACTAGCGTCATTTATTCTAACTTTGGTGTTTGTTTGATTTCAGGTACCAGAAGAAGGTAGAGAGAGTACGCCAGCTGAAGGGCTGGGAGAGGAAGTAGTGGAAGCAGAGGTGGAACGAAATGATAGAGAGTGTCTTCTTGTGGAGTCTAGATCAGAGCAAGAGCCTCGTGAAGAGGCAATCTTTTGTGAAGGGATAATTCCCAGAAACGATGGCCCACTGGAAGACGACCTTTTAGGGCTGGATTCAGAGTTGAGAGATACGGGCGATAGTGGCAGTAGGGGGAATGTGTAATACGCAAAATTTTATTAATGTTGACTAGAAAGGCTTGTTATAAAACTTGGCGGATGTATTGAATTCCAATTACATATATATATATATATATATATATATTTGTTTCATTGATGGAATACAAGTGCAACTGTTGAAAAGTTCGTTTAGATAATAATGATTTAATTCCTAGTTTAAGGCCGTTGCGGGCCTGATGCGTAAAGTAAAATAAGCGTGAATGGTGATTGTAGATAACTTCGGATGGCTAGTTTAAGGCCGTTGCGGGCCAACATATGCACTTGCGTAAATTAGCTAGTTTAAAGCCACTGCGGGCCAGCGTATGAATTTGCGTAAATAAGCTACTAGTTTAAGGCCATTGCGGGCCGGCGTATGAATTTGCGTAAATTAGCTACTAGTTTAATCCTGGATAAATGCGTAAGAGAAGGAGAGCGTAGCTAACGCGAGTATGATAAAGCATGCAATAGGTGAAAAGCGTAAACCCAGAAAGCAAATGTAGCATAAAAGCATATTGAAACAACAAAAGAAGGTGCCAAACGAGTGTGCTAACTTACACGAAAATAGTAGTACACGCAGAAGAC
The DNA here is from genome assembly GCA_015680685.1 of Gnetum montanum. NCBI lineage: Eukaryota > Viridiplantae > Streptophyta > Gnetopsida > Gnetales > Gnetaceae > Gnetum > Gnetum montanum. Next base: position 23,027 of record MNCI01036036.1, read on the forward strand.
CGTTGTTCAGCCGTCGATACGCAATTGTCTCTTAATGGCCTTCACGTCGCGCGCTGCGTAAGGGCGAGGAGGCTTATGGTTTGACTCATCTACGCTGCCATCTGGAAATGGCAGGTCGGCCCAGGCTAGACCGTCGGCATTGTCGTCATTCTGTTTAGGGGCTTGGAGATAGGACTGATCGTCAGTCGCTTCGATCTCCGAACCCTGTTCTTCTTCAATGTTGTTGACGGTCCTGGGAGTGACCTCGTCATCGCGTATGATAACCTCCCCTCCGGCGTAGGGCAGGTGTATCTCTTGATGTATCGGTGATGAAACTGCCCTCGACTGGGCTAACCATGACCTCCCTAAGATTAAGTTGAAGCCGGGCATCTCCTCGACGACTAAGAATGTGGCTTCAGTTGGGAATTGATTCCCCGCCACAAACTCGATACGCATAGTCCCCTTGACCTGAACTCGTGTTCCGTTGAACGATTTCACTCAAGCTGTCATCGTGGGAGTGATCTGGTCAACCAATCCTAACCTATCCACGATGGAATAGGGAACGACATTGGCAGCTGCACCATCATCCACGTGTACCCTCCGGATCCAGTACTGGCCGACCCGAATGGTAATGAACATGGGCTCCGTCGTTACTTGACCTTTCTCCGGGTCATCTTTGACAGACTCATCCAGGAAAGTCAACGAGGTGGGCTTGGGTTGTTCAGCTTCAGGAGGAAACATGATAGCGTGTATCGCTTCCTCTTCTGCCGGCAGGCTGGCATCCACTGATATGGACGTCAACATGCGTACCATAGCCTCGCGGTATTCTCGAGAAGTCATCAGTAGGTCGTACAGGCTTAGCATTGTATTCTTTTGTTTGAGAGCTTGTTTGACCTGCGTGAACGCATCGAGGAGGTCCTTCTCCCGGCAGGGTTGTTTATCCCCCTTGTCCTCCTCCATTTGGCCCAAAAGACGGATCTCTCGAGGCAGAGCGGTGTCAGTGGGAGGGTTGTTCTTTTTTCTGCCAAGAGAAGGTGGCTGCGTTTCTGTCTCCTTAGCTTGCTTTTGAGGCATAGACATAGGGACAGAGGCAAGGGGCCTAGGCTTAGGGAAGCCGAGCGTAGGGTGGTCTTTCATTACGTTAAGTGCGGTGTTCTCCTCCTTTCGCTTGGGAGGCGATGGTTGGTGATGCTGGCTAGAGGTCTACCCCTGCATGAGAGGAGCAGCCTGTGGTTTTGGCACCCTAATAATGAAGGGCACTCTCGGCATGGGCGCGGATGAAGCCGCGGCTTGGGTTGACTAAGGGCGCGTTTGGGAAGGTGCCCTTATGATGAACGGTGGCCGTGAGATCCCACTAGCTGTCGAAGAAGTAGTTGGCCCCCTTGGTGAGCTGGCGGGCATGCGTAAAACAAAAGGTTATTTTGGCGGTCCCTTACGCTCACTGTCTGTACTCACCACAGTGATTGTATAAGGATCGTAATTCGTGTTCAACGGATCCTTGTATACGTGCAGTGTTTGGTTTTCCGAACGCGTAGGGTTACTGCTGTCTAGTTTTAAATGACCTTCGTCGATCATGCGTTAAATGTCGTCCTTCAATGCCTAGCAGTAATCCATGTCATGACCACACATCTAGTGGTAGTCACAGAAACGGTCCAGCCTGAAAGATCTCGGAACTGCGGGTTCATTAGACAAAGCTAAAGAAGGATCCTTCAGCAGTTCACAGTTACGTCTATGCTGCTTCAGGGCTTCCTCGGACACTGTCTTAGGTTGAATGTGTCCTGCTGCTAACAGTTGTTTCAGCAGTTCAGAATGTTTCACAGGTAGAGCCGCATATTTCGAACGATCCTTACGCTCAAAATTTGGCTTTGGTTGGGGGGCCTTTTTAGGGGCAGCTGTGGCTTGGCTGGTGCCGGCACCAGCCGTGGCCTCAGGGGGCGTTGTTGTGGGTGCCTTCTTGTTCTTATTTTTTGCGTTTTCCGTTAACGCCACTACTGTCGTTGTCGCTGCCTTGCCATTGTCTTTGGCTTTGTTGTGTATGTTTTTGTAGGCGACATATGCCGGGTCTTTGCTGGCCTCTGCAGCATCCTGGATGGTTCGGACCTGTGTGAAGGCCTGATGTATATTGCTGTGGGAAAGATAATACAGCTTCGACTTAATAAAGTCGTTGACTGCTCCCTTGAATATAGCCAATAGATGGGAGTCTGCGATCGGTTCGCGGATCTCATTCAAGGTAGCATTCCAACGCTATATAAACTTTTGGACTGGCTCGAGCGGGTCTTGTTTCACCCCCATAAGCTATTTCAACGTGACTTCCGGCTTCATGTTGTATTTGAAGCGGGTCACAAATTGAGTCAGCAGCTCTCCAAGGTTGAAATGGAAGAGCGTGGGAGGGCTCTATACCAGTCTAAAGCTTTCCCCGTTAAAGACATCATGAAGACTCGGATCAAAGTGTGCGGCCACTGTTATAACAACAAAGATTCAGATCTAAAGGTGGCTAGATGAGTGTTGGGATCTCCCTCCCCATTATATTTGGTAAAGTGAGGGAGGGACATCCCTGGTGGCAACGACAGCACGGGGACCGCTGGATTGATTGGATCGTCCTGATAGAAGTCCATGATCTGAATGGTATTAGATCCAACAGTATTAAGACGTCGAACCTCCTCGGTAAGCGTCTGGATAAGCTGGAAAGCTTGATCCAGACCTGCTAACAGAGGTGTCTGTGCAGCAGGGACAGGAGGTTGGACTGGGAGGGCAGCCCTAGGAAACTGAAATGCTGGGGGTGGTTGGCTAACCGCTGGTGGAGCAGGAATTCCTGCCGGCTGGTGGGCCTGCGAAGACCACCATCCCCCGGCCTGGGACGAGGGGTTAACTCCTGCCTGCTGCATAGGATAACGATAAGTATATTGAGGAAACACCTATGAAGATTGTACCGTAGGTGTGACCGAAGGCTGTGCACCGTACACCGCAGACGGGTGGTGTTGCGTAGCCGGGTTGATCCATTGACTTGTTGTAGGATATTGCATAAAGGTCTGCTGTGGTACGGTTGCGGTATGTTGCTGAGTTGGCGAAGGCGGGAACATTTGCGCTGAACGAGTTATCGGTACAGTATGAGCTTACACCCGAGGGATAAAATGAGGGGCGGCGGTTGCTGGGGCCACCGCTGAAATACTAATTACCTGGTGTGACGGACCCACTCCGGCGTTATGGGGCGGTTGTTGTGTTTGCAACCCAGACGGCTACGTGTTGGCCTACGGAAGGACAAGGATTTACGTCTGGGCGGTCATGGCTGAGTCCAGAGAGGCTGCCTCTTCGTTGAAAGGGAACAACGGATTTACTTGTGTGTGGGGCGTCAGAGTATGGAACGAATGCTCCGAGAGAGCTGCGAGTTTGTCCTCTGCCTCTTTCTCACGCTGGGGCTCTACCACAGGTTGTGAAGTCTGGCCTCTGGCCATGACCAACTGTGCGATAAGCTCGTGTTGATGCTCGGTCAAGGGGATTATGTCGTAGGCTGTCGGCTTAAAATCATAACCCCCTCGGTGGAGCACCTCAAAGTTTCGCTTCGCCTCCAGCTCAGCTTGGCTAAGAGCCAGCCTCGCCTGGATCTTGACGCATATGAAATTGTATTCTTCAGGGGTTATAACTGTGAAGATAGGCTCTTTCCCCTGAAGCCTCAATGAACGGTGCAATGGTCCCTGAGGTCCCGTTGCACCAGGAGCTGGTCCTGTGACCACTGTAGGATTCACAGGCGCGACACCCAAATCAAGGGTAACCATGGCGGTTGTGTTTGAGTAAAAGGAATCCATTGATCGATGAAGTCAACAGTGACTGATAATCGGATCTAAAAGAAAACGGCTGGCAACAAAAAGCAGAAAAGGCTTTTTACCCTGTAGGATTTCAAAGAAATCGTTCTTGCGACCGATCTATACCACACGATTAACCGTAGACTTCCCTAGAGGTATTACGTCTATGGTTTAGGGTATGGATCTCTAACAGGGTTACCAAAAATATTCAGATCAGAGGTTCAAGCCGTCCTTCTAGCGCCAGAAAACTGTAGCGATGGAAAACGTCGACAGCTGGAAATACCGATCGAAGTTCCGGCATACACACTTTTAGCCACAGATCCGTGCGAGGGCTATGCTGGAAAAATGAATCTGCGGCGCCCTGAACGGTCTTGTCGATCAGACAAGGACTTACGGGTCAGTAAAACAATGCAACGTGCGTAAAAGAACGTGATTTGATTTGAGGCGTCGTAAAACGAGGAGAAAACGATGTAGATGGATTGGAACGGTGATAATGCTAAACANGATGTGAAGCAAGCACAAAAAACAAGCAAACGGTCTAAACAAAAGTCCGATCTACCTCGTGGGCTAAAGCTGAGATGCAAGGCGGGCCAAGCTTTGACGTCTACCGATCAATTGTTTCTGATTGATAGAGTCTTTTCAGCAGAATGATTACTCCTGTCACCGATGCTGAAGGCGAACTGTACTCTGCTTTAGCTGTAAGGTGATGATGTCCACGGTTGCCAAAGCGCTGTTCTCTATATCTCTGCCCCAAAGTGCTAAGTGCTCTGGTGCTCAGAAATATGCTCTTGCTTTTCTCTGATTTTTGCCCACCCCTGTATCTTTGTCAACTGAGGTATTTATAGGCCGCGACGCTTCGTGGAGAGGGCGCAACCCTGATGACGTGGGTCCGGATATTGCGGGCCCTATTGGCATGATCATTTTAAGTCAGACTGTGACTACGCACAACACGCTTGTTTGCGTGTTGTGCATGTGAAGAGCAGGTGCATGCTGAGCATGCTTTAATTGCTTTCAGGCTGTATTACACTCATTCGCGTTGCGTTGCGTGTATGAGCGTAATCTGGTGTAAAAATAATTAAGCTAAAAATTGTTTTACGCTCGCTACGCAACTGTGTGTAACAAAGCATAGGCAATGACTGATTCACGCTCACTACGCAGCTGTGCGTAACAAAGCGTAAATAGTGTACCACTTACGCTCACTACGCAGCTGTGCGTGATGAAGCGTAAATGATGTATAACTTACGCTCACTACGTAGCTGTGCGTAATGAAGCGTAAACAATGTATAAGTTACTTGAATGATAACATACGCAATGGTACGCACCGCCGCATAACGAGCATGAAGACAAGTTAATCATGCGCCACGAGAAAAAGCGTCAGACTGTTGCGCTTCTCTAGACTCTGCCTTTGACTATTTTGGAGCTTATTACGCTCGTTATGCTGCCGTGCGTAATAGAGCGTAAGCCTGTCCTGGAACAAAGCTGATGCGCTCTCTCGCTTGAATTGTGAATCTTTGCCTGAGGTCGACCCATAATTTTCACGGTGTTTCAATTACCTCATGGTAGTTCGAGGAGTTAATCCAACTATACTTGGAGGGACTTCCGACAAGGATGTTGGACTCATCTGGTGGGGGTGGGTTTGTCATAATCCTTTAAGTTGCTAGTGTCAAGGCTAGTGTGAGCTATGGTTGGTCTACACCCATGGTGTGGAAATACATCTCTTGGGTGTAGATGAATGCAGAGTGCATGCACACACTTAGTAACCCAAATTGGATGGCATGTGTAGCAAGCACATTGGGTAACTAGAGTTACTAGAACATATGGAGCTAGGTGAAACACATGCGAGGTGGCTATAAGTAGAGTCATTTAGATGTAGTGCATGCACATCTATTGCTGCTACACAAAGCTAGGTGGAACACATGTGAGACAAACTATAGCTGGGTTCATCTAGATGTAGCGCATGGGCATTTATTATCACCAAGTGAGGTGAAGCAGATGCAAGATAGTACTGGAAAGAATGGGTTACGTGCATACTCCATGGTGGATATGTAGTGCTAGTCATGGGAGCATGTACTGGCAAGGTTGGGAATGTCTGTGCCTATAAATACTAAAGGTGTTGGTGCATCTCTAGAGCTACTAAGTGTGTGACCCAGAGATAGGGAGCCATAGGAGTGATTGGTGTGAGCTACAAGATGTAGTGCTAGTTACGAGAGTGTATTGGCAAGGCTAGGTGTGGCTGTGCCTATACACACAAGAGGTGTTGGTGCACCTCTACAGCAATTGCAGAGAGCTACAAGATGTAGTGCTAGTTATAGGAGTGTACTAGCCAGGTTGGGAATGCCCATGCCTATAAACACACGAGGTGTTGAAGCATCTCTAGAGCTACAGGATGTAGCGCCAGTCACGGAAGCAGAATGAAAAGGTTTGGAATGACTGCGCCTATAAACACAAGGTGTTGGAGCACCTCTAGAGCTATAGGATGTATCTTGCTATTTATGGGAGCGTGCTAGCATAGCTAAGAATTCCTGTGCCTATCAAAGGTGTAGGGGCACCTCTAGAACAACTATTGGAAGCTACAAGGATGTAGTGTGCTAGTTATGGAAGTGTACTGGCAACACTAGGAATGCTCACATCTATAAACTCGAGGTGTTGAAGCACCTCTAGAGCTATAGGGTGTAGCACCAGTTATGGGAGCGTACTGGCAAGATCGAGAATGCCCGTGTATATAAACTCGAGCTGTTAGAACACCTCTAGAGCTATAGGGTGTAGTGCTAGTTACAGGAGCATATTGGCAAGATCGCGAGTGCCCATATCTATAAAAAAAAGGTGTTGGGACACCTCTAGAGCTACAGAGTGTAGCACTAGTTGTGGGAGCACATTGGCAAGGCCGAGAATGCCCGCACCTATAAACATGAGGTGTTGGTGCACCTCTGGAGCTACTGGGATGAGATAGTGCTAGTTACGGGAGCATATTGGCAAGGTTGGAAATCCTGCACCTATATATGTTGTTGTACTATACCTTTGTGAGTAAAGGTTGGGAGTTTTTCCTATAAGCATGTTTCCCCTATTCTTGAGCATCGATGTGCATTTTTGGAAATAGCTGGCTAAGTTGGGCACTTAGCACTACCACCTAGTGAAAACTTTTCTGCTGCAATTCACTTGGTGACAGAAAACATAGTAGCCACTCAAAATTCATTGCTTAAGTTTTACTGCAAGGACCACCTTACAAAATACAACAAACAAACATGCATGATAGAATTTTATAAATCTACATTTCCCATGGGAATTAACCATGATATGCAAAAGAGATAAATATTTTAACTTTGAAAAATAAGCATTAGATCTTCAAGTTTCACCTATATCTGATGACCTGAAAATAAAAGTAGGAGTTATTACAAATTGATTAAGAAAACTTCCCATATCTTTTAGTTGATTCAATAGTAAGTCTCATGGTGATTAGGTGAAGGCTTTGGCATACAACATAAGTTAGTAGAGCATAAACATACCAAGCATCATGGATCATACATTGTATATAGACATGGATAAACAAATAAATATGTAACAAATTTGAAATTGTTTATTCCAACACATCAACTTGTAAACAAAGAGGATAACATGCACTACACTGAATTTCAAATATGTAAATTATTGTTTTAAAGAAATTTTTAAATTTTCAAATAAAATGTTAAAATAAGATGTACATGGATTTATTTATTAGTCTCAAACAAAACTACTAGTACTAGAGATGTTACATAGGACTCACTTCTAAAGTTTTGGATGCATTAAACATTTAGTCTAAGATTAGAAAGTTTTGGATCCTACAAAGATTAAAATTATAAAAGGAGACAAAACGATGCATCACAATCCCACCACAACCTGACAAAGACTCATATTTAGTAGCAATGATCTTACTATAACCTATGGTTGACTCATGATTTTAGTGCAAAATACAAGATGAAAAGAAAATGCTGTCAAATGATCCCCTAATGATTAGAAACTGACAAGAAACATTAGGGCCATAATAGAGATGACATAAGGAACATTAGATCTTCAATACATAGAAAAAAGTGTGAACTAAATCAAAAGTATACTAAAGCTTTCAAATCCTAAGAAAATCACTAAAACTCATAGAAAAATGATAACTGAAAAATTGGTGAAATAATCAAAATGCAAATAGATATGAGACAAGATGAATCTAACAACATAAATACATGAGACTAACAAACAATAACCAAGCCCAAAATAGTTATTGTATTCAAGTCTCATAAAATTCAAATCCCAAGAAATTGATGAAACAATAATTTCCAACAACATGTGATCTATGAATAAAGTAAAAATAAAAACTAGATGATTCTAATCATTAAAAGAAAGACCCAACATAATCATAATTACATACAGTGAATAAAATTCTAATAAAATCCAAGAATGCTAATAATGTAGAAAATCATACTAACATAATCATAACAAAGCATTAAAAAACTCACTTGAGAATCAAGAAGCATAAATTTGAACTACAAATGTATGATCTTAGCCATATATATATATGATCCATGCACACAAACCAACAAATCTCTCTAACACTACAATGACAATTCTCTAATCTAGCAATGCCTTTGCATTCAAGAAACTAAATGTCAATATGATTAAAAGAATGAAGTATGGTGTTATTAATAAAAAACTACCATAATTACAAATATAGCAACCCTAACCCTATTTCTAAAATTAAAATTGTAAACTAAAAAAACTACTACTAAACCTTTCATAACTCATGTAGACTTTCCATAATATAACAAGCCATACCAAAAATATGTTAATTAAAAATGACATCTATCAATAATTAATTTAATTAATAAAAATACCATGCTCACAAAACCTAATCATGCCATCCCATCTTGTCATGGCTACCATATTTGTCTTTAGATTTGGACTTGAATCCCTTCTCCTTCACTTTGGAAGTGTGTTTTCTCTTGTTTCTAAATCCACTTTATTATTTTTAGCTTTGAGTGTCAAAACATAAATTTCATCAAGATTTTGTGTCTTATAAAAAGATAACTCTTGTTGTATGTCATTTTAAGACGTTCTAAAAAGATTGAAATCTATTCATACTCCTCCTAGTTCACTTTATCTTGATGAAATAGATCCCAAAATTTGATATGACATCCTTGTCATCTTTCCTTAGGAATTTAAACTATACAATGATCTCTTGTCTTTAATGAAATTGTTCAAATTTTCTTCTCAACTTGTATATCATCAAATTTCAATCTTTGATGGGTTAACCATTTTTTCTTTCATAATCTTGCAACACCTTTTCCCACCAAGTAGAAGCCATACCTTATCATCTGGATTTAGCAATAGGTACCCTCAAGTGATTTGGTATCTCTTCCAAATCAAAGTTCTTGTCAAGTACCTTCATCCAACTTGAAGAAGCATTGGTGCCATATACACCATTAAAAGTTTTCAACTCAACATATAGAAGTCCTATGGCATTTTTGAATACTTTAGCAAGCCTTGTCTTGTCTTCTTCATCTAGCTTGCTAGGGGAAGAAGTAGTTGCCACTGTTATAGCTCTTAGAATTATTATATGAGGAATAGGATTCCCTTCCATCAGAATCCTTGGCTGATGGGTTCCTACACTCCCATAGTGAGATTGTCCTTCCTTATCATCTACTCCATCTCCACCAAGCTATGAAACTTCTTCATTTGAATGTGAATGCTCATCACCTCCATATATCTAGATATGACTAGGACTAATGTTGGTGTCTACCTTTGCACTAATCTCATCCAACCAAGTAATCATTAGTTGAAAAATAGACTTCATGCTCTCCATGTCTCCATTCAATACCTAAACATGTTTCTTCTTAGGTGTCATTTGAAATTGATAAAAATCTTCCAATCAAGATAAGTGAAACTAAGCTCTAATACGAATAATTAGCTAGATCAAGTTCACTTCAAATTTATTTCACTTTTCAGGCACTAAATTCAAATATTATGAAAAGACAAATAATATGCTAGAAATCAAGAAAAATAGCTATCTTTAATTATTTGAAAGACAAGATTACAATAAGAGTCCATAATCTACAAAACATTAAAATCATCTCACATACTCAAATAATGTTGTAGAGCATTAAGCTCTACAATAACACAATGGTTGTCCTTAAATGCAAGACACAACCAATAGAGAGTCTCTCCTATAACCTGGGCATGAGATCTCAATACACAAGCAATACTAAGAATACACAGGCAAATACACCACATAATTAACCTTAGAGCTATAACCACCTATGCCCTTAGTTGATGTACTCTATTATACTCTTGCTAAGCTCTCATCAACTCAAGAGCTTTTACCAACACATCTCATGGTCTCTTCTTGTGTACAAGCATGAAACACGATCCATATTTATTAACCAAGCATGATAAAAGCTCTAGAAAATCTTTCTCAAGCTCAACTTGAAGGACTTTCATTATTTCCATCTTTTCCACCATTTTTTTTGGCTATTTTCAATCTTGGAATGGTAATTTTGGAAGTTTTCCTACCTATTTGGATCATCTCTAAAATTTTTGTAACATCTTACTAAGAAATTGTTAATTCTGAAAAGATGTCTTACTCCTACCTAAGACGTCTCCTATTGTAGCTAATATGTCTTAGCTATTGATGAGCGACAAGGTACCCCTACACCCAACCATACGAATATGTGTGATTTAGTTGATTTTTTTTGGACCTATAGTTATCTCATACACTAGTTTCTCTATGAAGTGAAATGACATTAAGAACATCTGTTGTCTTCCCAACTACACTTGTGAGGCTCAAGGTTATGATTTAAGTGTAATTGAGGTCTTTGAATTTTTGTTGTTTTATAGTTTATGGATGTAATCACCTACAACAAGAATAAAGAGTTGAGTAGATTAAAATCTAAATTTTCTATTATTAGCTAGTCTAACACAAGTAAACAACCACTTTCCTGAACACATATAGCACTGCTAGGCTACCAAACATTAAGCGTTGCTAGGTTACCAAGTACTATATGAATGCTTAAAATGGTCATGCTTGTGTTCATTAACTACTGGAAATAAATTGCTTAATAAAATGCGTTAAAGTAAAGAAAAAGAAAGTAAAATGCATTAAATAAAATATTAATCTATTCTCAATACTACAAGGAATGTCAAAATAGTTCATTTTATTCCCATCACACTACTGTGCTTAGGTACATCAATGCTCAAACAAAGAACCGTAAATGCTTTAGAATCCGTCTATGGGCACTCAAAAAATACTCTGAGGAAAATATACTACAAGAGCTTCACTACTTTGACTAATAATGATCAAAGAACTTCCCCAAAATGGGAGCCTAGGCATGGTATTTATGGACTTGGGGTATATACCCCAACATCAGATATTTGACATTGGATCTAGGCCCTGACATTGCGTATGTGATGTCATGGCCTCGATGTCATGTATCTAATGTCATGGTAGACACAAATGGTAATTCATCATACCTCCTCAATTGAATGAAAACTTGTCCTTGAGTGAAAAAGAGGAGGAACAAGTTCTTTACAACATAACATATTGGATAGGTATGGAATTATTGACTAACATGACAAACTGACTCAGATGAAATAGATATACAGACTTTGAGTGCCCAAGTGTATAGAATTACAATTTTTACAACATTGGGTGTTCATGATAGGAGAAGTAAACACCCTAGATATCATTAACATCCAACACCTCTTAGCAGCAAAAGAATGTGTGAGAGAGAGAAGAGATTCAATGATCATGAATGGTCCTCATTGTGTGGTACTGCTGCATTATCCTTGGTGAAGATGGTCCTACTTCTAGTCCATGCTTCCCACTATAATCACAACATAATCATCAATTAGTATGCAATGTGTAACACATAACTATTAAATCTCTTGTCTCATCGGTGGTTACACTTGGCTAGGTTGTGATTGTGGTTGATTGGTTCCTTGAGTAATGTTAGTAGGAAGGCTAACAAATAGGGTTAATTAAATTAAGCAGTCCATGCAATTTGAAAAAGTTCAATACAAGGAAATAATTGAAGAGGGTATAAGAATTCACAACAATGAAAATAAGAATTCACTGAAAAATATTATGAAAATGTGTACAACTTGATGTCATTGATGGAGTAAATAGAAAGAATTTGATTGCAAAAATGTATAAGGATAAAGAACTTAACTAAATCAACCAAAAGACATGCAATTGGGTTCCCAAAATAGACATGGCCTTTTATGCCCTTGCATAACTTCAAACCAAAGAGTCCATGGGCTTTGTGGATGATTAATGGTTACAGAAGGTTAAGTACAAAAACCTAGAAGTAACTAACTAAGTATTCTAACACATAAAACTAGCACATCAAACCAAAACATGAAATTGGTAGTTAGGTAAAATATGGAAAGCATAGATGGATAAGAGAGAGTGTGTGGAATGAAGTTTCTAATTATGATCACATGAAATACCCTATGAATTTTGCTGTTAAATGACTTGATAGGATCCATCCTTAGTCTAGACCAAAACTAACCACTTTTAGTGACTTCACTAGACCAAAACCAACCACTTTTAGTGACTTCACATCAACATTATAAGATTAATCCATCCCCTGAGACACAAGAATGCTCCCATAGAACAACCACCATTCCAAATTAGAGAAGAAGTAGGAAGGGCCTTAGTTAGAGGAGACAAGTCTCATAACTAGTGCTTTTCTAAGGGGTGTGCTTTGAATTCCCATTATTATTTTTTTTGAAATGGAAACCACACCATGCAAAGACACATGCATGCATTTTCTCCAAGGGGTGTGCTTTGAATCCTCATCATTTTTTGTCTTCATGATGAGAACCACACCATGTGAGGATGCATGCATTTATTTTGTCCAAGGGGTGTGCTTTAAATTCTTATCTTATTTTCTTCTAATGAGAACCACACCATGCAAGGACTTATTCAACTTCCTTTATTGATTCACATGGAATAGAAAGAAATCCATGAAAACACACATGCACCTAGGAAAATAGAAAAGTACAAAGAATACCAAATCCTCTTGAAGCCACACCTTGTTCAAACCTTTAAATCTTTTCCAATTCTAGAAAGTAACAAAGTCACAAATTTATTAAAGTATTATTAATGAATAAGGGACTACATGTTTCCAAAACAAGGAAAACCATAGAGTTTGTGGATGGGTAAATGCTGTGGACTCACTAACTATTACATGAAAAGAAACCATGTCCTAATTATTTGTAATGAAATTCAAAGCCAGAAACTAGACACCAACAATTAAATAACAAGAATAGTGCATACCACCATCAAGTACGCATTACCAATGTACTTGGAACTTATTAACAAAAAGTTAGAAAATCACACCAAATAAAATAAAAAATTGAAGAAATTGTAAACTATTCAAGAAATAGCAAATGTGCTAATGATGGTGTAAAAAAATTAGAAAAGATCAATAACATAAAAACAAAAATATGTAAAACAACAAACATGTAAAACAAAAATTTGTAAAATGAAAAATGTGTGAAACAAAAAGAGTTGAAAAATTGAGAAGCTTCTTGAATGGATAGTGTGGTTGGCCATCTCCCCCATGACTAAGTTGAAAGGAGGAGATTCAAAATATGGAGTGTGGTTGTTCATCAGATGAGGTGCTTGTTCTATTAGCTAGCGTATGCTCATGGAAAGATTTAATTTATTGGATGTTAACCAACTGTTTCTTGTTTGGGCTCTCAAGTTTATAGATCATCATGGCCCCTGAAGAAGTTTCATAAATAATATAAGGTCCTTCCCAAAACATTTAGAACTTAGTTCATTGAGGTACATGTGTGGGGTTCTAGTAGAGAACCTTATCTCCTAGTTGAAATTTGACTTTTTTTAATTTTTAGGTTATGACGCTTTTTTTATAGGCCTTGTGCAAATTGTTAGATGATAAGGCTACTAATTTGTTTTTATCTAGCATGTTGAGATTCATTAATCTTTCCTTTGGGACTAGACTTAAGTCAAGGTCAAGGTCATAAGCTGTTGAAAGTATACAGAGTTTAGATTGAATAGGAAGTTTTGGTAGTTTTCCGTACATAAGCTCATAGGGAGAGTAGCCTATAGGAAGTTTCCAAGTTGAGTGGTAGGCCCAAAGGGCATCATTGATTTTCATGCTCTAGTCCTTTCTATACTTGCTAATAGTTCTTATTAGTATTCATGTAATTTCCCTATTAGTAACCTTAGATTGACCATTAGCTTGGGGGTGGTAGGATGTTGTGAATTTATGTTCAATCCCCAAGTGTTGCTTCTGAAAAGTAGTGCTTGTAAAATGAGTTCCATTATCAAAAATTAATGCACATGGCATACCAAACCTATCTACAATGTTTTTTTGTATAAACTAAGTAGTAGTAGAGGATGTACAAGCAATGATGACTACTACTTCTGTCCATTTTGTACAATAGTCAACAACAACTATGATGTACGCCTTTTCATTTGACATGGACATGATGGGACCCATGAAATCATTACCCCAAATGTCAAATGGTTCTAATGGTTGAATCTGTTGTTGAGGTTCCTTCATTTGAGCATTCATTCCACCATCTCATTAGCATCATTCACAAGAGTAGATGAAATGGTAAGCATCCTTAAAGAGTGTTGGCCAATAATACCCCACCATTAAGATTTTAATGGTCATGCATCTCCTAGAATAGTGTCCTCTAGAAGGACCTTCATGAGCATCTTGGAGAACCTGTAGTCAATTAACATTAGGGACACACCAATGAACTAGGCCACCGATGTACACCTTGTAGAGGTGTCCGTGGATCTCCATGAAATGCTTTACCTGGTAAAGAAACTATTGTTTCCTCTAGTGTTCCAACCCTTGTAGCATCTCCTAAGTGACATTCCTTCTGTCATGTGGAGAAGGAGTTTGATAGTAATCAGAAGTATGGTAGTAAGGTTGAATATTAGAAATGTGACTGGAAGGGTCACGTGGAGGCAACCATATGGATCAGGCTATCGGTAAGGGTACTGTTGTCTTGGCAATGCTAGCACCCATGATTGTGGTTACTACCATTGTTGATATTATTAATATGGTTGCAGTGGAGCTCCACTTGGGTAATACAATTGTTATTGTAAAAATTTCCTAAGATTACCTTGAGGATAAGACAACCTTCTAGATGTTTTTCTTTGTGTATGTTGTGAATGTAAGGCATACACCCCAGACTCTTGAAGATGTGACATAATGGGGTAACATCCCTTGGGATGTTCACACTGGTAGACATCATATCCATGATCATCATCTGATTCATTGTCTACAACCTCTTCTATTATAGCAAAATTTCCCTTACCATTGTAATATGCATTTTTAGCTTCCTTGCACCTCCTACACTCACAATTACTACCTTGTTCTTTAGATTCTTTAGTGATTTCGAGGACAACTTGAAATCTACTATCCATGAAGTCCCTTAACTAATCAACCTTGGCTATAAGTTCAAATTTGAACTATTTAAGTGGTAAAGCTTTTTTATGCATCCCCTTGTCAAATATGGATTCATCCTCACTATCGTAGAATCGAATTTCCCTCTTATAGATGGAAGGATCATGGTTTTACTCCTCTGCACTTTCTCTTTTTCTTAGCTTATCCTCCTCTTTGGTGACCTACTCTATTAACCTTTGTACCTAAAAAGTAGTTAGTTTTAACAATTGCCCTTGGGCATAGACACCAAGGGTTTTCCTCATTTCATTACGAAGCTTTTCTATAATGTGGTGGAGTTGAGCTAATTGAAAATAACCATGGCTAGGGCATTTGTGCATCAAGGCATAGTATCAGCTAATGGTGGCATCCAAGGGTTCGTGTGATCCTTGTTTCCACCCTTGAATTTACTTAAGTTGAACACTAGGGAGCAAGTTTGATACTTATCATTCAACATCTCAATCATGGTACTCCATCGTCTAATAGATTTCAATTCTAAGAACCACTACCAGTTCTCTACTTCTGTAATGAGTGTCCTAGGAAATAACTTTAGTTTTTTTTACTCATTCTCTATGTTTTTCAAGGCACATGCATCTTGGAAAGCATGAATATGATTCTGTAGATTAGAGTTATATCCTCCTTCAAATCTAGGAATATTGTCTAACCATTTGATCCGACTATTTTTCACATGCCTTGTTGGGATTCTAACTGCTTCCATGATGTCAAGCATACTTCAGGTAGTAAATAGAGGCTCATCGAGGCCTTGATCATGGTGCCTTTGATGCCCTCTACTACCCCTTCATTCATGGCAATGTGTCTCTCTTGAACATCTATGCCCTTAGTCTTGTCTATCCCAATGGTCCCCTTGATTATCATGGTCCCATTGGTCATTGTACACATTTTGATCACTTCCATCATGATCTCACCTTCTATGGTCAGGGTGGGAGCAAGAAGAAGAAGATGATGACAAAGAGAAAGAGGAAGTAGAATCAGCACCGTCATGGTGCCTAGTACCATCTCTTTGGTAATCGTGATGATGATCATGATTATGTTTTTTGCCAGCATCCCTATCTTGAATTTCCCCTTTATATACTTTTTCATTGGATCCCTTGTTAGCAGAATCAAGACTATGAACTGTGGAGTGTAGATTCTAGTTTTGACCTTCATTTCCAAAGTCAAAGAGAGGAGTGTCATTGTATGGAAAATCCCCAGAGAAGGGTTCTCCACTGTCTTGTTGTACAACAAGAATGGAGGAGCATTAAGCCCTTTTCCTTTTAAAAACTCATAGTGCCATTCTAGTTGCCGATCTTGCAAGCATTGTGCTTCGATGGGATGATAATCCCTGGCATCAACATCTTCCACATCATACTCCCCATGGTAGTTTTTAAGACCACATCATGCAAGCATTTGATAGAGCATTGTAGGAGCAATATGATCGGGTGGAAACACATTTTTTCCTTCTATGTCATGCCACTACAGCTATTCATCTTAATGTAGGATGAAGGTGAAGTTTGGCAGATACTCATTGGGGTGAGTATATATGATTTTTTACTGTTGACGCTTTGTCAATTGGACATTATCAACCTTGGAAGGAGAAGTGCCCTTGTGAGAAGAAGACATTTTCAGTTAGCAAATAAAAATCACAATGTGCTCTGAGAGTTTGTTGTAGTAATTTTGAAATAAGATATGACTCTCAGGTTCATTCTAATGATTTAAATACTTTTACTAGGTCCTAGATAGCACACAAAATAATAAAAAGGTCCTCGATAATAGTGGAAATGATGAGAAGCAAGGTACCCCTATGCCCAACCATATGAATCATTGAGGCATTATGATCCCATTGAATTATGTGGTCCTATAGTTATCTCATACACTAGTTTTTCTAGGAAGTGAAATAATGTTAACAACATTTGTTGTCTTCCCAACTACACTTGTGCAGCTCAAGGGTATGGTTTAAGTGTAATTGAGGTATATGAATTTTTGGCATTTTATATTTAATGGATGTAATCACCTACAACAAGAATAAAGAGTCAAGTACATCAAAAGCTAAATTTTCTATTGTCTAGCTAGCCTAACACAAGTAACTGCCCCACTTTCTTGAACACATATAGCACTACTAGGCTACCAAATGTTAAGCATTGTTGGGTTACAAAGTACTATATGAATGCTCAAAGTGCTCATGTTCATTAATTGATGAAAATAAATTGCTTAATCAAATGCATTAAAGTAAAGAATAAGAAAGTAAGATGCATTAAAGAAAATATTAAGCTACTCTTGGTGACGCAAAGATTTTCAAAAGAGTTCATTTTATTCCCATCACATTGTTGCACTCAGGTACATTAGTGCTTGAACAAAGAACCATACTCCTTCTGCTAGCACTCAGAAAATATTCTAACAATGAGAAAAATAAACTGCAAGAGCTTCACTAATTTGACTAATAGTGACCAAAAAAATCTTCCAAAATGGAAGCCCAAGCATGGTATTTATGGACTTGGGGTATACACCCCAATGTTGGATATTCGACATAAGATCTAGGCCTCAACATCACATATGCGACATCGCGGTTGACACAAATGGTGATTCATCAACTATTCTTGAGATGTCTCATGTATTTTTATGATGTCTCTCTTGAGACATCTATTAAAATTCCAAGATGTTCCCTAGAAGCTCTAAACTTGTCTTAAATGTATCGTGTCCTCTAATATGCCTCTCTTGAGAGCCCATATCTTAGACAAGATAACTCCATGACCTCCAAGATATCTCCACAACATATGAAACCTACAAAAATACACACGTAGGAAATGAACAAGGGAATCAAAAGAAGCATCCCTACACCAGGAAGTCACCATGGGCTAATTTGCTTGAGCATATCTTCTAAAACTACAATATAATTATAATTTCATTATTTACTAAATTTGCACCATGTTGTCCAAATTTGTTTAAGAATTGAAGAACGAAGTATAAAAATGGATCAAGGAAAGAGAAGAAAATAAAGAAAGTTATTAAAAGATCAACAATTATGATTCTTAAGTTTTCCTAGCATAATTCTATTTCTTAAAAGAAGCAAATAAACATAACCTCCATTAATGTACTCTGGAATCCATTTTAGTACAATAGAAATACCTTGGTTATAGGAATTAATGAGGCTAAATCCTCTAACTTTCTTGCTACTAGTGCAAATATCTCAATCAACTCTAAAAAAACCCTTTTCTATGTTGCTTAGTAGCCCAAATAAACTCACAAATAATATGATCAATTCTCTTATAAGAAGTTTTAGAAGAAGTCCAATAATTGGAGTAATAAACATGAGTTGATGGAAAATGGGGTAATATATATATGAGTTGATTCAATTTTATTAGCCATATAAGTTCACAAACAATAATATTAGGATCAAAAGAAAAAGATATTTCTAAAATTTTGAGGATAGAATCTATTTTCAAGATTTTCCAGGGCTTCATAGTAATTCACTTATCAATATTATCATTACAATAAATAGGAATTTTTTCCAATTGATCCAAGAGCCAAATGACATGCACTATCCTCCACTTTTGCTAAAAGAGCATTGATATGTTGTAGAGAATTACTAATCATGAAAAAAGAACCATCTACAAATTGCATGTTAAGTAATTGTGAATTAGCTTTTTAGAGTATAAGATAATATTTTTTTATTTTTATTATACAATCAAATTTTATTTTAGTAAAATATAGGAAATTTCTAGAATGATAGGTAGTTTTAATGTTATTTTGGCCCCAAACCATATATATATTTATTTTTTAATTTTTTTTTCATTAGGACTATATTGTATTATTTTTTATAAACTTTACCCCATTTTCCACACACACACACACACACACACACACACACATATCCAAGGCATCTCTTGGAAATTTTCATCATGGAATAATCAACATAATACTAGCAAAATTTTTACTACTTCATTATCAATTCATAAATTTATTAACATTCGTTGACAACATTCATCATTATTTACTCAATCTTAGAAGTTGAATAATCAAAATTAGGTTCATTCACTTTTCCAATTATATCTTAGTCATTTCACAATTTTTTTTAGTAATTCTAAATTTATTTGTAAGTTAGAATAGGTAGATATGTATAACTAAATTTTTTAATAGCTATTCCAATTTAGAAAAAAATTGATCTACAATATAGCGGATTTTTTTGAGTCTTGAAATTTTACTAGAATGAATGATAGTAAATTATTAGATTATTTCTCTCTCATATTATAATAATTTGATATGATTTCAAATTTATCTAGAAGCTAATATCTATTGAAATTTTTATCTAATCTTTTAGCACCAAAAACCTAACTACTTTTAAGTTATCATCTTTCAAAATTGCACTACTAGAATTACTACAATTTTTAATAGATTGGAATGAACATAATATAACCTTAGCTTTTGAATATAGTTGTAGTAATTTCATATTTAAAATTATAGAAAAATTTCTAAGCTTTCTAAAAATATAAATCTTATTGGTTGAGTTATTTTGAAGACAAGATAATCAATCAATTATTTTTCTACCTAAAATTTCTTCAATTGGTATTAGAGTGTTAGGTTCATCTACAAAAATGAGAACAAAAGACATAGCTAGATGCTCCATCATCTTTGATAACTCTCAAGATTTTAGCCTATTAATAAGGATGATGAAATTCCTTCTTGGACATAATGACTATTGATAAATAGTTGAAATAGGTTTCAAATTCATCACCATATTAAAAGTCAAAGAATATGAAACAAAGAATGAGAATAGCAATTTGGCTCTCATGATGCTATTGGATAGTATCTCAAAAGTTATTTCTACTAGATATAATATATGAAAGAAGTGTGAAATAATCTCCAATTATAATATAAGGAAAGATTGGAAAATCAACAATTATAGTAAGTAATGTACAAAAAAAAAAATCGATATCCTAGAGATTGGAAGAAATAAAAGTCTTTAAAACTTCTTTATTAGAATATATGACAACTTACAAAAAATAGATGAATATGGATATGCATATACTAAAGGAAAAAGGTTTAGAAATTTATTCAAGCTCTTCACATAGATGCAATATTTGAAAGTATTGCTCTTTCAAAGGACTTCAAAAACATGTTTAGTATCAATGAATTAGTTATTCAAGTCAAAACCCTACAAATTATGAAGAATAATAAATAGTCTAGTAAATATGATCAAGCCTATACAACTAACCAAACAGAAAGAGATAGACAATGAAGATTTAGAAGAAGAGGAATATTTAATTATTAGAATATATATCAACAAACAAAGTTAGAAATAGTGTTCAAGATATAAGAGAAAGAGAAAGATATTTATCTAGAGAAAGAGGTAAATGATATCAATTTAGAAGTCAAAGATAAGGTCAAGACTCAATACAATATTGTAACTTGTACAAGAAAAAACTTATATCATCAACCAATGTTGG
The DNA here is from genome assembly GCA_015680685.1 of Gnetum montanum. Classification (NCBI taxonomy): domain Eukaryota; kingdom Viridiplantae; phylum Streptophyta; class Gnetopsida; order Gnetales; family Gnetaceae; genus Gnetum; species Gnetum montanum. Next base: position 43,694 of record MNCI01036036.1, read on the forward strand.
ACCATAATCAATTTTGAAATGATACATGGATAAACTTTATAAATAGAACAAGATACTCTCTCATCATCTCAAAAAGATACTCAAGAAGAAGAGCTAGGAAATTATGAAGCCTTTAATTAAATTAAAGAAATAAAGTAAGATTTTTGGATTATAGATAGTAATTTCTCCAATCGTATGATATCCTCCAAAGGTTATTTTCTAAATTACAAAATAGACAACAATCTTGGTAACATTAAAATTATATATGAAAAATACTTAGTTATAGAAGGAAAATGACATTGTGTAGTTAAATTAAAAAATGAACAAAAATTCACTATTTCCAATGTGAATTATGTTCCTAATCTTTCCAACCCTTTCATCTCTATTGGAGAAGTCTCTGATGGAGGAAATAGTTTTATTTTCAAGAGTAATTTCTACATCATCAACATATCCAATGGTGAAGAAATCATGAAAATTAAAGCCTTAAATAACAAAATATATTTCCTTGAATACCATTGTGTCAATGAAAAATGAGATATTATAAGCAATCATACTACTAAAGAGAACCATGTACTCATAAAAAAAGCTAGTCAAATCTCAAACAAAGATAAAGTTAAGAAAAATGTTAATGACAATTTTAACAAGTTTATACTTTGTCACGAAAGGCTTGGTCACACCTCCTATCAAAAAATTGAAAGAATGATTAAATAAGAAAAAGCTATACGAATAAAAATTTCAAATACTCATCAAGCGAAATGTGAGACTTGCACACAAGGAAAGCAAACCAATTCTAGTCATAACTCTCACATGATAAAGAAGAAAAAACTGTTTTCAATATAAGGGATTAATTATATCATGGCCATAGTAGATGAATACTTAAGATATACTTAGACTTACAATCTAAAGCAAAAATATAATGTTATTAAATAATTTGAAACATTCCACAAATTGTTTGAAGATTCGATGAATGTCAAGATTAAAGCTATCATATTAGATAAAAAAGGTGAATAAAAAATGGTATCTGTCATCATACCATATGTGGATATAGCTTGCAATTAAATGAAGTATCTAAACAAAAGAATCAAACATTACAAGACATGACAAAGTGCTTACTAAAGCATGCCTCACTACCTAACCAATATTAGAGTATGATTGTCACAGCTACTTGTTATATTTCTAATCAAACCATCATCAAAATCAATGGAGACATAACTTCATATGCATTTTTATACAAAAAAACTTCTAACCTAAGTTATATGATAATATTTAAATGTCATTGCAATGTAAAGACCCAAAAACAATTCATTAATAATCTTAAAGATAGAGGAAAGAAGTGCACCTTTCTTGATTATGATGCTTACACTAGTGGATACATGTGCCATGACCCAATGAATCAAAAATAGTATGTTTCAAGAGATTTTATATTTGATGAAACAAAGTTTGATATAAGTAATTTTTTCAAATAGTAAGAGGCATAAAACACACCAAAGATTAAAACCTTAGGTTTGAAGAGGCCATCCTCACATTTAAATGCTTAAAACAAATTTTTAAAAAGAAACCATAAGATCTTACAATATTACAAATATGGCATATTCAGTAGTCTTAAGTGAACTAATTAATGTCAATGATGTTATGAAATCAAAGGTTTGGAAAGAAACCATGAAAAAAGAGTATAATTTCATCCTAAGAAATAACACATGGGAATTAGTAAAGAAACAAAAAGATAAAAAGATTATTAATTGCAAGTGGTTGGATAATAAAAAGTAAAATGATAAAGGAAAAGTCAAATTACATAAAGCAATACTTGTAGCAAGAGGATTTAACAAGAGAAACTCATTGACTATGAAGATATATTTCCATGATGGGCTAGATTTGAAACCATCAAGCTTATTCTCTCCATAGCAACACATAATGGTATAAAGGTTTAACAAATGGATGCCAAATCAACATTTCCAAGTGGATACATCAAAGAATTTTTATGCATCTAGTAGTATAAAGATAATGTTATCAAAGGAAAAGAGAACAAAGTATGCAAACTCAACAAAGCCATATATGGTATAAAGAAAGCACCTAGGACCTAGTTCTAGAGAATTAATATCTCACCAGAAAGAATTATTAAAGTTTCATGTTTGAATCAACACTATATTTTAAGAAGGAAGGAAATGAATTTGTCATCACACCATTATATGTAGATGAAATTATCTTTATTTCCACTAATAAAAGGATAGCAAAAGATTTCATGAATGATAGAAAAATTGAATTCAAAATGAATGATCTTGAAGAACTCAAATACTTCATATGAATTAAAGTGAAATAGGATAAGAGGGGAATGAAGATTCATTAAAACAAATACATAAATTATATCACTAAAAAATTAAATCTAAAGAATGAGAAGCCATTCAGCATTCCTTTGTCATATAGTTTAAAGTTAACTAGTAAAGATAACACTCCTTTTATAGATACAATCGTGTATAGAATCATGATTAGATCACTTTAGTTTCTTTGCCACGTAAGACCAAATTTAGAATATGTAACATCATACTTATCCAAATTTATGCAAGAGCCAATACAATCTAACATGTAAGCACTTGTGCACTTGCTAAAGTATCTAAAAGGAACTTGCAACTTTGGGATCCAATTTAGTAAAGGATACAATAAGCTTTATGCATATTCAGATGCTATTTTGGTAGGAGAAAATGATGATAGAAAATTCATATCATGAGCTCTCATTATGAAATAGAAAATATCCAATATACTAGAAACCAAAGAAATAATCATCCATCAGCTTATCTACTCGTGAAGTAAATTTTACTATCATGACCAAATGCTTCTCTTACATTTAGGATAAGCTAATGAATGATTCAAAGTTGATCTCTCTTGCTAAATAAACTTCCTTTTCATTTGGGATTGGAAGTTGAAATTTCTAAGAATTTGTATTATGATAATATAGTAGTAATTTAACTATCCTAAGACTATGCGCATCACAAAAAATCAAAACACATTAACATCAAGTACTATTTCATTAAGCAAGAAGTAAAAGAAGGAACCATCAAACCCATTCTTATTAGTTCAAAGGAGAAACTTGCTAACTTACTAGTAAAAAATATTATCTTATAGAATTAAGTGTCTTAAAGAATCTATAGGAATTTAGAGCATGACAAAGAAAGGAAAAAGCAAAGTGATAAAGTCAAATTTTTGGAGAAGATAATATCTTAGCAACGACATTGCAGATACAAGGTTGTGGTCCATGCTATGTCATCATTGATGCAATGTCTTAGGATATGTGCATTCCTATAAATACTAGCACTTGGGCACACAATCAATAACTTTTCATTCCAAGTATTAGGAAAATTCTTGTAGTTTTATTTTGTAGTTGTAATAGAAAGTGAATATGCATAGTGTAATGTTTAGTAGCTTTTTGGAATCTTTATTAAAGTAAAGTGTACTTGAGCATAGTTCATGACTGAAAATAAAGATTGAGATTACTTCTCATCATTGTAGCATCGACTTAGCTTTAATTATTTACTTAGTTTAATTTTTCTACTTTTCTAGTTAATCATTTATCATTTACATTTCCAAGTAATTTACTTTACTTGTTTATTACTAAAGTGAAATTAGTATGACTAGTTTCAAGAATTAAAGTGTAATTATTTAATAACCCAATATTAGTTTCACTTGATTTACTCAATAGTAAACTCACTTGGTAAGCACAGTAAAAGTTACATGAGCTCAAGATGTGTACAATAAGCCAGGACTAAATGCTCATCACTCAAGGCTAGAGTAGATTTACATTACTATCATTACTTAGTGATGAGTGGAAAGGTACCCCTACATCCAACCATACAAATCACAAGCATTCACATGCGATTTGATGGAATTTTGTGGACTTTATAGTTTCTGGTGCACTTGTCTTCTAGGCAATGAACCTTGCCCTACGGTCATTTGTTGTCTTCCCAATTACACTTGTGAAGCACATGGTATGGTTAAGTGTAATTGAGGCATATGATTTTTATAATTTTATGTTTTGTAGTCCTAGTACCTAAATAGAGAGAAAGACAAGGTAATTTAATGACTAATTCAATGTAACTAACCTACTGGTATCTAGCTAGTCTTAACATAAGTATCTGGTCTCACTTTTTGTACACATCCTGAACCCATGTATCTACTACTGGGTTACCAAGCACTATGCTACTGGACATACCAACTAATAACACTACTGGGATTACCAAGTGAATAAATGTTACACTAGAAGTGGTCATACTTATGTATTTAATCTATCTAACTTATCTTGCTTAATTATCTTAATTAGCTTAATTATAGAAAAATATTGAATAACTTCTTGAAAATATTAACTACATACATTAAATAATTAATCTATCCATAATACTGCAAGGTTTATCAGAAATCTCATCTTTATTGTTGGATACACTATCATCTTGAGTACAAAAATTCTCAAATAACTCAATGACTCCTGCTACGAACACTCGAGGAAAATATTCTAACTTTCAAATGAACAAACTGCAAAAGCTTTGCTACTTTTGAAATCTAGTTGCCATGAATATGGCTAGTAGGCTCATATTTATAGGTAAAAAGTAATTGATCATACCCACATGATTGAATGAAAACTCATCCTTGAGTTCTTTTACAAAATTGGGAAGGTATGGGATTATTGAATGACTTTCACAAAAAAAATTGACTAACTTGACAAAAATAGAGTGCCTAAGTATACAAATCAATGCATTATAAAAATGACAGTGTTCATGACACAAAATTGAACACCATGACATGATTCTTCAAAATTGGACAGCACGTTTCTTGATGATGTGAAGTTGGTAAAGTAGGTCAAATAATCCTAGGTGGTGGTCGCTCCTGAGGTTTTGAGGAACCTTCACTAGCTTCATGCATGTGCAATGGTCAAGGGGGTTGTAGTTTTACTACTACTACTACAACTTTCAGTGGGATGTAGAAAGCATCTAGTAATGCTTTCATTTTCTCCTCCTTACTTCTAGGATCATGCATCATCCATTCAACTTTGCCAATGTGTGTTGAAATGGGCACATCCCAAGGACATGTGATTGTTGGAAAAGAGCTCTTTTGCATTAGTAGACTAAGTAATGAATTGTTTGCATTCAATGTCGAATGCTCTAACTGCATCCTTCAACTCATGGTAATCATTCATCCTTTTGGCTAGGTTTTTAGTAGTCGATTGTTGGTCTATGAATCATTCTCTAAGAAATTTGAGTTCAATATTTGTAGTCTTAAGCTTCTTCTTAGTGTCTTTATGATGTTTGAACTTTTCCTCATATAACAAATATGAGCTAGCCACTTATTTTTCTAACTCTGATCACGGTCATCTAGCAGTTAGCATTGCTAGGTTCACATAATGGAGAATGATGTTGTAGGTGTCAATCCCATCAATGATGGGTTGCTATATTTGTTTTCCTTGTTGAAGTTTCTAGAGAGCTTCATTTAGTTTTACCTTTTCCATTTGGATGTGTTTCTCATTTTATTCCTTTTGCAAGTCAACCTAGTCTCTATAGTGATTTTTGACTTTTTCAAACTTTAAAGATTCATTTTTCCAAGCGATCTCAATAGAAGATTTTTTATGTAAGGCACAAACTTCTTCCATTAACAAATTCTGATTTTCTATGGTCAATTTCATTAATTCAACATTCACCCTAGCTAGTTACTCCTACTGTTGATGAATAAATTCTTGCATTTATTTTTTTTTTGGCATCAACACTGCGTAGGCAATGATTCTCTGGGGTTAGTGCTTCATTGCTTTGGTGCATTTGAACCAAGTCCTTCTGAACTAAATATGTCTTCACCTTTGCTATAGGCTGGTTGAAGATGGCCATTACTACTTCCTTCTCAACCTTCTTAAGTCATTCTTGAAGCTATTGAAAAGCTTCATCTCTAGTTATTGTCAGGCTATGGAGTGCAGGATCAGCAAGATGGGCATGTAACTTGACAACCTCCATGGCCAAGCATTGATTTTTTGCTTGAGCTATTTCAAGTTGCCTCTTCAAGATGATACATTTTCCCCTTGCTTCTAATAGCTTTGACTAGGTTGCAGTGATGTTATCTGAAAAATCAAATATATCCAAAATAAATTGCCTAGTCCCCACCAATCAATCCAACAATTCTTCATGTTGGGCTATAGTCAATTTCGCATTGACCCTACCTATGAATGTCTACACATATTGAAGTGTAGATACATCTAGTATAGATACCGTAGGTGCATTGAGTGCTTCAACAATACAGTCAACAACTACTTCAACCACAGTCTCTTGCCCTTGGTGCTACATCACTAGTACAATGGCTCCTTCACCTTCCTCCAAATTCACCAAGAAGGAGGTGGCATTCCCAAAGATTTTTTCGAATAAATGGTATTATGATAATGATACCATCACCTCTCAAGCATTAGGATCAGACCTTATGGGAAACTACATTTATTGGGTAGAGAATATTAATCCATCCCTTTTCATCTATCTGATTGTTCAAGCCACCTCATTAAGATGACTCATTACTAGTTGATACATAGATGGGTCTGCACTACTCATCCTTGCATGCTACTCTTACTTATGCAAGAGCTACTCTTAAATCTCACACAAGTGCTCAATGGCTACATAGGCCTTTGAAGTTCTTTCTTGAGTAGGTGGTGGAGGTGGCAGCTACTCCTCTTCTTTAGTTGTGGTAGGGGTCTTCTCTTTCATGATTCCAGACCATGAAGCCAAAGGAGCATGTCTAATTCTGTGATTGGTGTAGTAGATGATTTCTACCCTTTTTTAGAGGTTCTAGATGAGGCACAAAAGGGTAGGATTTTCCTTCCACGTTCATTTTCCTTGAAATGTTTTTTGATCTCCAAATAGATTATTTGTAGAAGTTTTATAAGAAATCTCCTACTTAGAGTAGCACATGCTCAAGTAGAAAAGTTGGTCACCTTACTAGGCCTCACTGTTGGATTGAGGTGATAAGCTAAAATTTTGAAATAGATGTATTCTACCTATGTGAGCATGTCATATTCCTTACAATAAACCTCATAACAATGATGAGTCCACTCCTTTTTGGCCTCAAGATCACCTTTTATTGATAGCTTTGCCAACTATGTTCCAATATCAGGCAACTCGAATGTTTGTGTGATAGCCTCAACCGAGTAGGACACTTGAATATCCTTAATTTTTACTATGGAACCTAGCCTTCTATTGTTCTAGAAAATATATGTCTATCCCATGTACCATTTCCCACTAGATGCGATGATTGGCCACATGGGAGAGGTTTGCAATTGTGTTTTGACTTTTGTTGGAGCTTTCTCTAGAAATGACTCAAAGTTTATTTCTTAGAGAACTGAGAATTGAATCTCTCAGGACTTGATGATGTCAAGGCAGGCTTGATTCAAAGTGACTTTAAGCCTTGCCATGGGTCTTAGTGGTTCCCCTCACTATGATTTCTCTATTAGCACTTCTTCTTCTAGAATCTATCGAATAGATTCTACTTCGAGCTCCACACTAAGAGATCCCATTACATGGGTTTCTTGTGGAGGTTCTTAGACTTGTTCTTGTTGGCCCCTTCCAAATTTGGGCCATTTCTCCCTTGGTTGAGAGGGTTCTCCTTTCTATGGGCGTTTTGTTCTTGGTGCCATCTATAATCACAATAAGACCATGGCTTAGCAATAATTGTTATTGTTCTTGGTTGATTATAGAATACCTTTATCTCTTTAGGATAGTTACACTTGACTAAGTTGTGATTATGGTTGATTTAATTACTCTAATCATTATTTTATTTATGTGTTATTGTTAATAAATCATCTTAGAGATTGTTGAAAGGGTTAACTTTCGAAAAAATTGATGTTTGTATATTGTTATATTTATTAACCCTTTGGGGGACTTAGAAAAATTTTCAAAAATTTCATTGAAAACCTTAAGGTTTGTAGCCCCCATGATAAAGAGCTTACCTTTGGTAACTATAGGATTGAAAAATGGAGTAATTTGGACAAAAAATTTGGAAGTTAAGGGCTCTGGAAGGTTTTGGGCTTTGAAAAATTGCAAAAACTCCCCATCTGTTATGACGAAAATGAAAAAAATTACAAAGTGTGTGATGATATATATAGGGTTTTTGGGTTGCATTGATGAGGCCTTGTCAATGTAGCTATTGATCACCATAGACAACCATTGACTTTGGTCAAGCTTGTAAAACACAAAGAGTTTTTGAATGAAACTAGTGTCAAATGAAAGCTCAAAAGGCCATGAATAGTATAATATTATGATAAGATGGTGTTGGTGCTCATAAATTTGGAAAATGAAGAAAAATGATGCAGGGGATGAAAGAAATAAAAGGTTAAGGAGCACTGAGCGGAATACACTATGGAATATGTGAAAGATAGGATTGTAGCATTATCTAAGGTAAAGAACCTAACTAATCAAACCAAGAGCTATGCAAGTGGATCCTCCCCATGGTAGACTCATGCCCTTGTTATCCCTACATAACCTCAACTATGGAGTTTGTGGGCCCCATAGTTGATTAATGATCATGAGAATTTATGTACCAACCAAAAAGAATCTATCTAAGAAATCAAACATATCAAACTAAGACATAGAGCATAACATCAAACTTGGTAGTGAGGTGAGGTATGACAGCATGGATGGATGATAGAGAAGGTGGAATGAAATTTTGAATTGATATCATAAGAAGTTCCTTGTGGAATTTGTGTTTAAAATGACCTGAGAAGATCCATCCTTAGTGTAGACCAAAACCAACTGCTTTCAGTGACTTCGCATCACCACTCTAAGACTAGTTCACCTACATGAGACATGAGAGTGTTGTCACAAAACAACCACCATTCCATAAAGAGAAGAAATGAGAGAATTAGGAAGTTAGAGAGGGCCTTAGTTTGAGGGGACCTTTAGGCATGGGTGCATGTCTTTCTAGTTCCATAACTAGTGCCTGTTTCTTATTTATTTTTCTAAGGGATGTGCTTTGAATTTCCATCAGGTTTTTTCTAAATATCTTTTAGATGTGAACCACACCATGTGAAGACTTTATTTGACTTCCTATTAGTGGTTGAAATGGAATAGTAAGAAGTCCATGAAAAACACTCAAGCACTCAAGTAAATAGAAGAGTACAAAGAGTATTGAGTCCCCTTCAAATCATACCCTTTACAAACCTTTGAATCCTTCTTAATTCTGGAACTACAAAGGTCACCAATTGATTAAAAGTTTCTTTAATGGAAGGGACCTCAAATTCCAGAAACAAGAAAAACCATAGGGTTTATTGGATGGGAAGATGATGTGGACTCACTACTTGTTCCATGAAAAATAAACCATGTCATAGTCATAAAACATCATAATTTAAAAGTAGAAACTAGACATTGATAATCATAACATTAAGCACAAATCATCATTAGTAAATAGTACAATAGCACTATGTCTTATGGCAATAAAGCACTTTTATTAGCAAAAATAATGAAAAATCATACTTGAGTAAAATAAAACAAAATAAAGTAAAATATATAAGAAAGTGTAAAATACTCAAGAAAGGTTCAAAGGTACTAACAATGGTGTCAAATTTAGAAAAAATTGAAAATAAAAAATATGTAAAATTAAAAATGTGAAAAACAAAAAGAAGAAAAATTGAGAAGCCTTATGTATTGTTAGAATGGATGGCCATCTCCCCCACAACTGAGTTGGAAGGAAGAGATTTGAAAAATGGAGCATGATTATCCATCTATCAAGGTGGTATTTACACTACCCTGTCTCAATTCGAGGAAATTTTTTACTTGTTGGATGTTGACCAACTACTTTTTATTTGGACTTTTAGGCTTGTGGATCAACATGGACCCTAAGGAAAAGGTTTCATCAATTATATAAGGTCCCTCCCACAATGTTTGAAATTTTTTCTTCTAGGGTACATGTGTGGGGTTGCAATAAAGAACGTTATCTCTTGGTTGAAGTTTTACCTTTCATATTCTTAAGTCATGGCATTTCTTAATAAATGCCTAATGCATCTTGTTTAAAGATAAGGCTACTAATTGATTTTCATCTAGCACTTAGTGGAAGCTTCAGGTTGATCAATCTTTCTTTATGTGCGGTCAAGATCCATATCATAGGTCGTTGAGAGTGTATGAAGTTTGGATTAAATTGGAACTATTGGAAGCTTTTTGTACACCAAATCATAAGGAGAATAGCCAATAGGAAGTTTTCATGTTGAATGGTAGGCCCATAGGGCATCATTGAGTTTTGTACTCCAATATTTTCTATAGTTGCTAATGGTCTCTGTTAGTATTTTTGTGATCTCTTGGTTGGTTACCTCTACTTGACCATTGGCTTGGGGGTAATAGGGTGTTGTTAATTTATGTTCAACCCCCAAGCATTGCATTAACTTTCTAAAAGTGGCACCTTTGAAATGAGTTCCATTGTTAAAAATTAGTAAATGTGGCATCCCAAACCTATTTACAATATTTTGTTGTATAAATATAGCAGTAATGGCTATTGCTTCTACCCATTTTTTGTAGTAGTTAACTACTATGATAATATACACATTTTTATTAAACATGGGTGTGATGGGACCCATGAAATCAATTCCCCATATATCAAAAGGTTCTAGTGGTTGAATCCACTATTGAGGACCTCCCATATGAGTGGTCATCCTCCCATATCATTGACAACATTCACAAGATTGGACAAACTAGTGGACATCCTAGAAGATTATAGGCTAATAGTATTCTACCATCAGGATTTTTATGGTTATGCATCTCCTTGCATAGTGGCCTTCGCAAGGTCCTTTGTGAGCATCCTAGAGAATGCACACTTGATCTTCATCAGGGACATACCAAAAAATCAGGCCATCTACACACATCTTGTAAAGATGTTCATTGATTTCTATAAAGTATTTGGCCTGATGGAGAAATTGTTGTCTTTCTCAAAAGTCAAGATCTTGTGGCATCTTATGAGTGAGCATATAAGTAAGGATGTCATCATATTAGGCTATTTTTGTGAGTGTTTGGACATTTAGTACTCCTATAAATAGGTGTTTTTATAGAAATTGATCAAAGAGTGGACTCTCCTCCTCTTCATTATCACATCTAAAGTGAGAGATGTTCTTAGTGACCACATTCTCAATCCCTTTTCCATCTACCATCGTGAGATTGAATTCTTGTAAGATCACGAGCAACCATATAATACAAGGGCTCACCACCACCTTGTTCATGAGGAAGCAAATTGTATTGTGGTCTGTGTGCACAAATACTTTGTAGCCAAGCACCTAGTGCTTGAACTTTTCAAGAGCATATACCACAATCATTAGTTCTTTTTCTATGGTGGTGTAATTTAATTATGCTCCCCCAATTCTTTGGCTTGCACAATGGATGTAGTATGAATGTTTCTTGTCATCCATTTGCATGAGCACTACTCCCAAGGCATAGTTAGATGCGTATGTCATGATATGGAAGGGTTTGGACCAAACTGATACCAGTAGGATTAGTGTTTCTACAATTTTTTCCTTTAATTATTGGAATGCATGTTCACATACCTTGGTCCAAATAAAACATGCATCTTTCTTTGTAAGCTCTACCAATAGTTTTCTGATCTTAGAGAAATTCTCAATGAATTACCAGTTGTAGCTAGTGTGTCTAAGGAATGACCAAACATCTTTAACTGTCTCTAGCTAGCGTGTTATTCCTTGGATGATCCTTATCTTTTTTGGGTCTATCTCAATCCCTTCTTGAGTGATTCTGTGCCCTAGTATAATGCCTACTTGGGTCATGAGATTGCTCTTTTTCTAGTTGAGCCGTAGGTTTTTTTCAACACATCCTTTTTACTACTTACTTAAGGTGGCCAAAGGCTTACTTAAATATAGATCCATAGGTGAAAAATCCATCCATGAAGACTTCCATACCATTACCAATCTACTATTGGAAAATATTAAGCACCAATCATTGAAATGTTGTAGGGGCACTACATAGAACAAATGGCATTTTACAATATGCAAAATTTTCCCAAGGATTTCTGAATGTTATCTTAGCCTGATCTTTTGGTGCAATTTAGATTTGGTTATAGACACTATAACCATCCAAAAAGCTATAATAGCAATGCCTGAATATGGTGTCCAACATTTGATCCACAAATGGAAATGGAAAATGATCTTTAAATGTTACCATATTCAACAACCTAAAGTCAATGAAAACCCACCATTTGCCACCTTTCCAAGTGGGCTAGCCCACTCACTATCCATGATGGGATAGATGAACCTTGCCTTGAGGAGTTGTTCAATTTTCTCCTTAACAATCTACTTTAATTTGGGATCCAATCACCTCTGTGGTTGTATTCTAGGCTTCATGGTGGGGTCAGTGTAAATGTGATGTTGGTATATCCTTGGATTGATTCTTGTTAGCTTGGGATATGACCAAGCCAAGGCTATTGACCATTTGTTAATCACCTTTAACAACTTTTCCTTTTATTCAGGAGCAAGTTTGGCATTAATTATGACCAATTTACTATTATTTAAAAATGCATATTCCATGCCAATCAGTAGAGTTTTCAGCTCTAGGGGCTCCTTCTTGAACTTATTCGGAATTTCAAACTCTTTCCAACAAGTATCATCATCTTCATCAGAGAGTTGGGGATGAACTTGTTCCAGTTCATCCATGCCTTTAACATAAGCATATGTTAGGCTCTCAGTTGGTTCCATGCATAATGTATTACTATCTAAGTTAGCTGTTAGCCATTGGGTATCCTCTTATTTTATGGCTATTGCATACAAACACCTTTGAATATTTATTTCTTATGCACATTGATTGTATGCTTTAATGTATGTAATTTTGATAGACCAAATCATTTGCATGCAATTGATCTTATTTTTGCTATACATGATGCATGGAATATGCTTCTTCTCTCTATCTTGTCAAATTCATTCTCCTTAGAGATTTCTAGAGAGAGGTCCCTTATTCCATTACATGCATCAATTGTGCTTAACCAAGATCTTCCCATAATGATGGGGAAGTCACTTTTGTAATTTTCAACCTTGATCACCAGAAAATCAGTAAGATAGGACCACCCACAAAATATGGTTACAATGTTTTCTATTAATCCCGAGGGAATAGTAATTGACTGATCTACCAATTCTAGATGGATGTTGCTCTTCTTGAGAGGAGGAAGGTTCCAAGCCTTGTACATGTCATGGAAGATGAAATTGACATTGAAACTAGAGTCAAGAAGAGCCTTACATGGCTCATGTCTAGTGATCTACATGTAAATGAGTGGACTTCTTGGGTCAAATATTTTCATGGAAATATTGCTAGCCTTCATCTAATTAGAAACAAAATGAGTTAGAATCATAATGAAAATTTGAGGTGGCACTTGGTTTGAAGGGCACTCAAAGGTATTTGATCTAGAGGATGAGGGTATTGAAGATGCAGGATGATTAGTTGTACTAGGTTATGAGGGTTGGAGAGGGCTGTTGGGTCAGAAGAAGGTTATTTTTGTAGATTGATTGTTCAAACCACTCAGTTGGAAAGCTAATTGTGAATGTACAAGCCTCATAGCATTTTTTTATTGTAGCTATGGAGGAATCTCACCTTGCATGAGTGGAGTAAAAAGTAACTGGGTTGAAGGCAAAGGTATGTGTGTAGATTGATGCAGAGGGTGGTATGGATATGGGTTTTCTCATTGAGTAGATGATGAATGTATTTGGTGGTACTTTGGAGGGTAATAGTGATGCTAAAATGAGGTATGACTTGTAGAACTTCTTAGAGAGATGGGTTGTCAAACATAGTACCTGTATGGATCTAGTTGCCTATAAGGGTACTGCTACCTTGGTAGTGGCATCCCCCATGATTATGGTTAGTACCATTGTTGGTATTATTCATAAGGTTGTTGAGGAGCTCCAGTTGGATAGTAAGCTTGTTGTTATTGGTGGAATTGCCTTGGATTTCCTTGAGGATAAGGAAATTTTCTAAGTGCTTACTTACATGCTAGTCAAGGATTTAATGCATACACCCCAAACTCTTGTAAGTGTGACACCACTAGACAAAACTCCTTTGGATGCTCATATTGACAAATGTCATAATCAATTTCATCCTCAAAGTTAGTTTCCACAACTTCCTCTATGGTAGTAGCTTTGCCCTTACCTCTTTGGTAGGCTCATTCAACTTCTTTTCATCTCCTATGGTTATGATTACTATTTTTCTCTTTGGATTCTTTAGCAATCTTCATAGCATCTTGGAATTTTTCATCCAAAGAGTCCCATAATTTTTCAACCTTTTCCAAAATATCATAAATGACTTTTTGAATGGGCAATGTTTTCTTATTCACCACTTCATTGAGTAGTGATCCCTCCTCATCATAAAATTGGACCTCCCATTTCTTGATGGAAAGATCCTTGTTATACTCTTTTGCACTTTCTATTTTTTGCATCTCACCTTCTTCTTTTGCTACCTTCTCAATCAACCTTTGGATCTGATGAGCTCTTAGTTCAGACAATCTTCCTTGGGCTTACGCCTCAAGAGTTCTTCTAGTTTCTGTTTTGAGCCCATCTATGATGTATCAAAGTTGTTTCCTCTAAGAATAACCATGTCCAGAGTATCAATGTAAGAGTGAATAGTAACTACCCATGGAAGAATCCAAGGGTTCATGTGTTCCCTATTTTCAACCTTGGATTTGCCTTCTTAGATTAGACACTCTAGAGTACATATGGTATTTATCATTAAAAAACTCTAACATGGTACTCCATCAATAAATGGATTCTAGTTCTAATGATTGATACTAGCTTTTAGCTTTTTTGATGAGTGTCCTAGGGAAGAGCTTCAATTTTTGCCACTCATTTTCTATATTCTGTAAGGCATAGGCATCATGGAAAGCTTGTATATGTGTCTATGGATTAGAGTTGTATCCCTCTCAATTCTTAAGATATTATTCATGTCTAATCACTTGATCTTATTGTCTTTCATATGCCTAGTTTGAATTCTAACTACCTCTGCAATGTTAATCATACTTCAAGTCACCAATAGAGGTTCATCATCATTGCGTCGATGATGGTTTCAGCCACCCCTTCAATCTTGGTGGCCTTCACGATCATTGTTGTCTCATTGATTACCTTCACCATGATTATTTTGATGGTGGCTTCTATGAGAATTAGAAGATGAAGAGAAATGTTTGAAATTGAATGAAGAGGATGAAGAGGTATGTGAACTGCCACTACCACCACAATGTCTACAACCACCTCTTCATTCATTATGACTACCATCCTTAGATCCCTTGTTATTGTAATGTTTTCCCAAGTCCCTGCCTTGACTATCACTCTTTTCTGAACTTGGTTTATGAATAATGGATCATAGGTTTAGGGTTGCACCTTCATCACCAATAATAGAAGGTGGAGAATTTTCATATTGAGAACCCTCAAGAGGAGGATCCTCATTGTCATCTTGGTTTAGTAGGAACAAGGGATTACTAAAGTGTTTTTCTTTTGCAAACTCATGGTACCACCCTTAGTGTCAATCTTCTCTACATTATGTTTTAGTGGGATGGTATTCCCAAGTATCATAACCATTCATAATGTATTCTTCATGAAGATCTGAGATGCCCAACTTCTTAATACTTTGAAGAAGCATCCTTGGTACAGATCAATTGGGGGGCAAGATAATGTTTCCCTCCATATCACACCATCCCAGTTGTTCATTCTGATGTAGGATGAAGGTGAAGTCCTATACATACTCATCTAGATAGTATATATTACTTTGCATTCTTGTGGAACTAGTGTTTTAACATCTTCATGTCTGTGAGAAGAAGAAGACATTTTTGCAAAATGAAAAAAGCTATCAGTGTGCTTAGTAGTTTCTATGTCATTGAGAGTGATGTTGACCTTGAGTTCATCCAACAATATAAATAATACTTACTAATACTAGATAGTGCATGTTTCAAAAAATAAAGTCCTTGGCATTGATGCCAATGATGAGTGATGAGGTACCCCTATGTCCAACCATACGAATCACAAGTGTTCACATGTGATCTGGTTGAATTCCATGAAGTTTATAGTTTTCGGTGCACTAGTCTTCTACGTAGTGAACCTTACCCTAAGGTTATTTGTTGTCTTCCCCATTACACTTGTGAAGCACATGGTATGGTTAAGTGTAATTAAGGCATATGATTTTTATAGTTTTATGTTTCATAGTCTTGGTGCCTAAATAGAGAGAAAGACAAGGTAATTTAATGACTAATTCAATGTAACTAACCTACTAGTCTCTAGCTAGTCCTAACATAAGTATCTAGTCCCACTTTTTGTACACATTATGAACCTACATATCCACTACTAGGTTAGCAAGCGCTATGCCACTGGGCATACCAAGCAATAACGTTGTTGGGATTACCAAGTGAATAAATGTTATGCTCAAAGCAATCATACTTATGTATTTAATCTATCTAACTTATCCTACTTAATAATCTTAATAATCTTAATTATGGGAAAATATTGAATAACTTAGATAGATTCGTACACACACTATCATGCTCAGGTATAACAATGCTCAAATAAAGATTCATACACTCAATGACTCCTACTATGGGCACTCAGGAGAAATATTCTAACTCTCAAATGAGCAAACTACAAGAGCTTCACTACTTTTGAAATCTAGTTGCCATATATTTGGCTGGTAGGCTTGTATTTATAGGCAAAAAGTGAACACTGCATTGATGGGGCCTCCTTGATGAGGCCCAGTTGACAAAGCCTTGTCGATGCAAACAAGAAATTTGACTCATCACTTAGATTTAGATTGTTATTCTTAACTTTCATTATGTTCATAACTAGGAGTAACCAAAGCCTAAAAACATCAACTAATCATATGCCTCACTAAGAGTTAAATCATACACTTAAACTTCACTAACTTGAAGTGGGAAGACATTAATCTCGAACTTAACATCAATTACTAGCATAATTACATTGTCCATCTATGGATTACAATTTTTTCATGCATGAGAAATCCTGACTTATATGGTAGAGTGTTGGATGCTCCACCACTCATCATTGGCACCATTGCCAAGGATGTGTCAATGTATGCTAAGTAATTGATCTTACAAAGTTCATTGTATCAAGATACATAAATTCAATCTTCATAATCCTTAAGTAATCCTAATAACATATACATTTAACCAAGAATCACACATTTAACATGGCTTCAACTAAG
Organism: Gnetum montanum; assembly: GCA_015680685.1. Taxonomy (NCBI): domain Eukaryota; kingdom Viridiplantae; phylum Streptophyta; class Gnetopsida; order Gnetales; family Gnetaceae; genus Gnetum; species Gnetum montanum. Next base: position 60,844 of record MNCI01036036.1, read on the forward strand.
TAGAAACTATCACTTGCCAAAGAGTTATAAAGGGATAATGACAAAATAAATGACAATGAAAGCTAGACTATGCCTATGTAACAAAGAATCTCATTTGCTCATAATGATTCTTATTACCCTAATTTCACATTCATCTTTTACCAAGATGGATAGTTAAGGTGGAAAGATCTATAGGGAAACATGATTTTGCCTCCAAAGCATTCAGCATTTACCATGCTTCAAACAACTTTAAGGGAAATGAATCCAAGCCATGTGCAAGAAGAGTACCATGTGATCAAACACATGACAAGACCCTATCAACCCACAAAGGCACATATGTGGAGAGACATTTCCATGCAAACCAAACATGAGTATAACAAGGAAAAACAAGTTAATTCTCTTGTTGTCCTAGAAGAACTTGATGGTGATGCATTTGTAGTAGAAAAACTTCACCATGATTATGAAGTACATTCCCAAATGCCTATCATTCATTTAGAAGAACCTGTCAAGGTGCAATGAAAATTAGCTCTTACAAAGACACCAATAAGAGAAGCAAAGAACTCTAAGTACAAGTAAGACTCAAGGCTTAGATTTTCTACTAGATCACAAAAAGATAAAATCTAGAGTCATAGAAGGAGAACTAACTGGCATCGTTCTCCAGCTACTTCATCTTTCTCTTCACAATTGAAACACCACCAAATTTTCATGTTGAAACCTTTGTAATCCCATCCCATGAAACCCACAATAATATTTTATTGTAAATGTAAAGGTTGTAACCCATAAAGGGGCAATCTAACATATTTCATACTTTTGAGGCTAAAAAATGCTTCATAATTGATCAAAGCCTCATTACCCAAGTGAAAAAAGTCACTTAGTGTCTATATTCAGGCTTGGGGGAGTTGAAAATGCCTTTGGAATGCCAAAAAATGGTAATTTTATGGGTTTTATGGGGGGTATACATTTGTCTATGTTAACACACCCCCTAGAAGGGGGTAATCTAGCTATGAGACTTTAAGGCTAGCATGGAGGAGTGCAATGGAAGTAGAACTAACCTACCACTAGTGTGGAAAGCTAGATGATCCAACTTGGAGGGGTTGACCTTCATCCCTAGCAGTAACCTTCCATCCACCCTTAATGTTTACACTCTTCACCTAGTTGAATGAGGTTAGCTAACAAGGAGAGAGGGGGTTAGACAACATTGAGGGGCCAAATAGCTAGGATGCATGGAGGTGGATCTTACCTATCCCCTTGAAGATAGTAGCTATTTTTTAGTAATTTGGTAGTTAATTTGTAGCTAATCAGTCAATAATTTGGTAGCCAATTTGTAGCTAATCAGTTAGCCATTTACAACCAATTTTCAAACCAAATCATGACCATAACCCTATAAAAACTAGACCTTGGCACCATGTCAAGGTGACACACTTTTGCAATTTAGCACCCTTGGCATTTCAACATTCAAGAGCTCTTTCTTCCTTAGCAAAAATGCAGCTTCTTGATGCTTAGAAATGTGGAAGCTATACAACCCATTACCTCCTTATTATCCCCCTTAGGATTTGTGAGCTTTCAGTGTCAATGTTACCCCTTAGGATCCCCAAATACCAACGTGGTGCCATTTAGCCATCCAATCCTTCACATTTTCCTATCCCTAGTAGTAACCAACATTGTAGATCTAAGGTGGTGAAAAAGGAGGTTTGATAGCATCATGAGTGGTAGAGATACTAGATCATGGAGTTTATCATGGCTTTAATGGGATTTGAACCATTTCCCAAGTAACTTTGTACACATTTTTGAATTCATTCTTTCTTCATTTAATGAAATTTTTGATTTTAGTTTATGGACAATTTTAGATATAATTGTTATATTTCTAGTGCATTATTTTATAGATCTTCATCTTTTTATACTCTTTTACACCCCTATTGTACACCCCCCTAAAGTCCTTGGGTGATTTATTAGATCATCTAGGGTACCCTAAATCCCATGTTGCTTGTAGAGGCCCTAGGGTATTTGGATTTTAGGTTTCTTGTGACCAAGAATCCTTGGTTTTTCCAATGATCAATATTTTCTATCACAACAACAATCATCGGTAGACTTTGATAGAAGTGAACAAAGGTATAGAGAGCATGAAAAGGAGAGACATTGATCTCATGATAGGCATGATTATCATCAAAGGCATCTTGATGAAGAAGATGATGAGTATGAACCACATTGAGATAGGAATAGATGTGAAGAGAGTAAGCGATATGAGTACCCAAGGAGATATCACTACAATAGAGCATACAAACCCTACAACCATGAAGAGCCCCTATTGGCTACTTGAAGCATGATCAACATTAGGGAAGTGGTGTACATTCCAATTAGGCATGTGAGAGACAGTCGCATTAAGAGACTTGATATGAAAAATATTTCTAAGTTTGAAGGTGGGTATAATGTAGACCCACAACATCACCTTCAATCATTTCACAATGCCTATGCCCTATAGAATATTGAAAGTGACTAGTAAAAACTTAAGTTATTTGCTCAAAAACTCATCAAAAAGGTAGAAATATTGTATAGATCATTAGAACCTAAATTAATCAAAAGGTGGAGTACCATGCTTGAACTATTCAATGATAAATACCAAATCTATTATTAGGTGTCCAACCTTAGAAAGTAGATCCAGGGTTGGAAGAAAGGGATCCACAAATTCCTTGATGCAGTGATGCATAGATACTACTCTCTTCTACATAGGAGCCCAAGCCATGGATTTTCCTAAAGGAAGTAGTTTAACCCTTAGGGTCTATGAATAAGGAAGACTATTAGAGATTACTGCCCATCAAATCTAGAGATTAATTGATCAAGTGACGAAGGAGGAAGTTGAGTTGAAAAAGAGAGAATTAGTTGAGGAATATAATTGAGACCCATCTATTAGAAAAAGAGATGTATGACTATGTGACTAGCAAGAGGAAGAAACCTCGAAAGAAGTGATTCAAAAGCAAACTCTATTGATTTACAAATCTATCAGTGATATAGCAACCAAGGTAGAAAAGATGTGGGACTCAGTGGATGAAAAATTTGCTACAGCCCTAAAGATTATGAAAGAGAAGACTGAACAATCACTTAACAAGGTAAAGGAAAGAAAGATGAAAAGAGATTATGGACAAGAAAGTTATAAGCACAAAGGAAAATTTTCTACTATTGAAGACTATATTGATTCTAGTTCAAAGGAAAAGGAAGGATGCAAGATGTGCCAATATGAACATCCTAAGGGATGTTTCCCTGTTATGGCCCACTTGCAAGAATCTAGGATATATGCACTCAATCCAAGCTTTGTTAAAAAGTAGATGCCAAAATGGTTATCTTACCCTCAAGGTAATTTTAGATATTCCTTCCAACTAACTTACTACCTAAGTGGACCTTACCCTCAACCACAAGAGAAGTACTAGTACTAGTGGTAACAACCACAAGCATGGGCAATGCCATCGATGAGGGATCAATATTCATATAGGAAATTAGATCCTTATGGATACTATGTACAATTTCCAATCTCTTCAAGATATGCTTTAATTCACACTTCTCCCTAGTATTATCCACCTAAGTATTACAAACCTACCACTCCAAAGAGGGATTCCAATCTATACATAAATCAACCAGTAGCTGATCCATTAAGTCAACTTTCTAGTCCCCTATTAGTGCCACCACCTATCATGTAGGGAGAACTACCATCACAACCATAGCAAAAGAACAACATAGGGGCAATGAACATACAAACAGAGGGTCATACCAACAATACTAAAGGAAAATCAAGGAAATGTCCTTTCTTTAGGAAAAGTCCAGAAAAGTCTAGTAGAATTAGGACATTCTTGAGACAATTTTCTCCTATGAAAAATCATCCTACAAAGACTATGCTTCCACAACAACTAAATTAGGAACTTACAACTATCATGTTAACTGAAGTAGTATAAGACTAGATTAAGGTAGGAGCACTTCCTAAGAAAAGAATTGATTCATAAATTCCTTTGATTTATTTACAAATCACTAGAAAGTTACCATGCAAGGATCTACTAGACTCAAGTTTTGGAGTAAATTTTATTTCTCAAGAAAGATATCAGCCATGGAATCTACCACTCTTAAAGAAGTGAAACATAAGATTAGAGCTAGTAGATCAACTTGTCACCATTCCTTTGGGATACATAGAAGACATAGTAAGCACTATCAATGTATGGTATTATCCATTAGATTTTCTTGTGATAGATGTGAAGAATGATGACAAGGAATTTCGTATCATTATGGGAAGATCATGGCTTAGCATAATAGATGCTAAGTTAGGAATGAGAGATTTATCTATGGAAATTTCTAAGATGAGTAAGGAGCCATGCATATGCAAAGAATTCATGCATTAATTATGATAAACAAAGATGCATTTGTAGACCAAAAGTTCATAATATCAACATAATTCTTACACCAACCCACAAAGGACATGAGAAACAAGTGTATGAACAAAATGAAACATGGGCCACCAAACTAAAGGACACCTAGTGGCCAAAAAATAAGACCATAAAACCATATAAAACATGCATGAAAACATCTAATCCACTTATTAACTCCTATCCCAAGAAAATGATCCAAACTAAGAACTCATAAAAGGATATCATAAATTGTAATCATACACCAATGGATAATGGAAATGGAGACTTAAAATTTGAATTTAAGAATAAACAAGAGAATATAGTTGAACCTTTTGAGATGGAAGGATCATCTAGTCCCAGAGGATATATGTCCTCAAAAGATCAAAATTTGATTATCATCAAGATTGCATGGGATAATAACTAAAAAAATAAATCACTAAGCATGATAGATAAGAACTCTATAGTGTATGATTTGGGGGATCTAGGGTCCATTTTCTTGAACACTTTCCCATGAGTTTAGTCATGGGGGAGATGCTCTATCTTGATTTAGGAATTAATAAGTGATTTTCAACATTTTTTTAAAATTATTTTTGGTTTCTAATTTCTTGTTATACCTTTTTATATTTTTTTTACAAACTTTCCTATTCTTTGACATTTTTAAATTCTTTTTTGCAATTTTCTCTATCCTTTGTCATTATTTTTCTTGTGCATATTTTTGTTAATTTCTCAATAAAAAATATGGAATAAATTAAGATGTAGTCTCAATAAGGTAAAGATTACCTTATATTATCAAATCATAAGGGATTGATTACCTATACAGTGAGACCACAACATTCATCCACCCATTCCAATAATAAGAGGTTCTTACCATGACCATAACGGTATTCTTCTCATAATAAAACTAAGAATAAACTTATGATCATTATGCCTTGATAGAAGAGTAAAGAACCAAGTGGAAATGCAAAGGGTGTGACATCAAGGAAATTTGTGGATTTTCTACACTTGCTACTATAAGTTTGATCTTGTTGATAAGGATGTATTATTCTCTTGAAGATCTAATGAAAAATGGAAGTAAGAGTACAATAAGTTCTATCTTACCATGTCATTGGAAAGACATGTTACCCATGCCTAAAGGTAGTTCTCTAGTAAGGTTGACATAGTCAAAAATAAAATCCATGCATAGAATAAATTTCTAGGGATCCCACTACAAAGACATGTTACCCATGCTTGAAGGTAGATAGCTTTTTAAGAATCTCAAAAATAAAAAATAAGTACAATGAATAAACTCCTTCCTTAACATGTGAAGTGGTAATTGTTGGCACATTTGGCCATTTCATGGAACAATAAGACTCATTGTGAATATTATTATTATTATGGGAGAGTGTAAGTGTGCCATTTCATACTATTGGTATGAGATCTAAGGGAGACCATAAAATTATTGGTAAAAAAAATGATGCACATATGAAAGACAAGGAATAAAGATTGCAAGAGATAATGTGCCAATAACGAATAAATTGACAAGCAAGGAATTTTTCATTGCTAGAGATATGTTCAAGAATTGATCATTTGGGTACTGGCAAAGAATAAAAGAACGAAACTGGAATTAGAAATGAAAAATAATAAAATACTTGATTAATCATTATTTAGTTCACGTTTCTGGCCCTGTCTTGCAAGACCAAAAATACTCTGCCAGAAAGCATCATTTTCAAAAACAGTCAAGGCGCGGCAATAGGAGTGTTCTTCTCAAATCTGCAAATATCGGGCATAACTGGATTATTACCAATTGTTCTTGCAATGGCCCTAAATGGCTCTAAACGGCGTTGATGGTCTTGGTGACAGCGTCCAGCATTTCAAGGCATTCATTTGTTTTTTCTTTCTTTCTCCTTTTCGTGAATGCAGCCAGCAGGTCTATTTCTTCATCGCTGCCAACGTCGTTGATATTCTCGGTGGACGTGACCTTCAAAGAGGTCGCTGGGAGGCTCTGGTGGGTCTGGCCTGTTCACACTGAAACCCTTGTTGCTGCTGAAGAGCACCTGCGTCGAAAATCATCACTTTTCCACCACTGCTACTGCCACGAGCGCTGTTACAGGAGTTGTTTTGGCCTTTGCCGTTGCCATTGTCTTGCGCGCTAGCTGGAGCGCCGCCTTGAGTNTTTTCTTTTTTTCTTAGGAATGAGGTTTTTGTCCCATCACACCTTATGTTAAATGGGAATTTTCCTCAAAAAAGGATTTCTTCTTGAATGTAAAAATGCAATGAAAATTTCAGGATGTTTTGGTTTTGAATTAGAATTGCACAAGTTTCTTTAAGATTTTAAGGGGGCAAAAATGTTGGCACATTTGGCCATTTCATGGAACAGTAAGACTCATTGTGAATATTATTATTATTATGGGAGAGTGTAAGTGTGCCATTTCATACTATTGGTATGAGATCTAAGGGAGATCATAAAATTATTGGTAAAAAAAATGATGCACATATGAAAGACAAGGAATAAAGATTGCAAGAGAGAATGTGCCAATAATGAATAAATTGACAAGCAAGGAATTTTTCATTGCCAGAGATATGTTCAGGAATTGATCATTTGGGTACTGGTACAGAATAAAAGAAGGAAACTAGAATTAGAAATGAAAAATAATAAAATACTTGATTAATCATTATTTAGTTCACGTTTGTGGCCCTGTCTTGCAAGACCAAAAATACTCTACCAGAAAGCGTCATTTTCAAAAACAGTCAGGGTGCGGCAATAGGAGTGTTCTTCTCAAATCTGCAAATATCAGGCATAACTAGATTATTACCAGTCATTCTTGCAATGGCCCTAAATGGCTCTAAACGGCGTCGATGGTCTTGGTGGCAGTGTCTAGCATTTCAAGGCATTCGTTTATTTTTTCTTTCTTTCTCCCTGTCATGAATGTAGCCAGTGGGTCTATTTCTTCATCACTGCCAACATCGGTGATATTCTTGGTGGACGTGACCTTCAAAGCAGTCACTGGGAAGCTCTGGTCAGTCTGGCCTGTTCACACTAAAACCCTTGTTGCTGCTGAAGAGCACCTGCATCGAAAATCATCCCTTTGCCACCACTACTACTACCATGAGCGCTATTACAGGAGTTGTTTTGGCCTCTGTTGTTGCCATTGTCTTGCGTGCCAGCCGGAGCACTACCTTGAGTGCTGACTGTTGAGCCGTGACCATCAGCACCGGTGCCTGAGGATGCTGCAGAATCAGCAAGGGAAGACTGCGCGCCTGAGAAAGACAAATGGGCAACGAAGGGCAGAAAGAAGAAGGGCCCAACACGTTCCTCATGTTCTCAGTAGCTCCGAAACCCTCCACTGAAACCATCGGTTGCGGTAGAACCTCCTCTCACGGTGGTAGTTTACATATGTGTTTGTTTCTACGGGTTTCGCGTAGAGGAGGAAACGAACCAGCTGATTATTCCTGTCATTCTTGAAACCGTTATTATCCGAACAGCAATTACCAATACATGGGTTTAGAAATAAAATAAAGTGCAGAGAAGATAAAGGTAGAATCGGCCCTGGAATTACATTAGGGGTGCCACAAATTAAAATGTGAAATTACAACTCCACTTATGCATTCGGTTATATACATATACGTATATTTATATATTAACCCATGCATCAAATCCATGGTTACTATCTCTATCACTACAAGGGAATTAAAAAGGAAAGGACAATGATGGGATATTTGTGTAACATCCTATAAAAGGAGATATTTGGCTATTATCCCTTTTATTTATAACTATAACATTTATAACTAAATTGTAGCCTTTTTATCTCTTTGGTGGTTGCAACCACCCAAAATTGTTGTAACTTACCTAACTTGTTGGACAAGTAACCTCCTAGCTTGTTGGGCAAGTAATTTTCTGATTGGATAGTCCAATTACTTGGGAGAAA
>MNCI01036036.1:70074-151511 GCA_015680685.1 Gnetum montanum
CAATAGCACACACACATACTCACATTAACTACTGAGTTTATTTGGAGGTATTTGGGCCTTGGTGTTGCCATAGACCAGCAGGCACCTAAATCCTGTTCTTGGACACTCGTTGGTGGTCGCGTCCTAAACGGTCGCCAACAGTAATACTCCTTGCAATAGTGGTAGTCTTATGGTTGTGAACCCTAGGGATAAAATAATGCAATGTCATTGGAAAGTGGTTTAGACTTGGTTTGAATCTCAGACAAATAATCTAATGATTACTTTAACCATAGATTACACACAAGAATTCATTATGCCTATGGCAAGATACCTCATGTCTCAGTTTTAGTAATCCCTTCTATAGTCCATTTCACCTCACTATATATTTCATCTTAACTTTATGTTTTTTTATATTATAGTGTTATTTTCCCAATTTAATGTTACTAAAATTTGTGTTTTTCTAGATAGGTATGTCTTACATTCAACTCCTTGAATGCCTATGGACACTTCTAGGTGTGATTGTACAAGGGAAATATGGGTTGGAGCCTACTTTGGAGAGGATACTTATATAACTCTTGTATTTCAAACTTGAAAAGAAATTCCACATCATCTTGTGCCTTTCAGAATAATTAGGATTCAATATATATTTCCCCTAACATCTAATAATCTATCCATACATTTGTAATTCTTAACACATCTCCTATCCATTCAATAAACTTTTGTGGCATAAGATTCCTTCCTTAGGAACTTCAAATGCCAAATTCTTGTACACTGTGCATCATTAATGATCCAAGACCTTTTGAAAAATCTTCACATCTTCTAAACATCTCAATTGCCTCATTTTTTCATAGAAAATTCAATGAAAATTTGAAATTTTTTCACAGTGATCTCATAGCTATGACATCATAGCTCCTACAATGTCATATCTATGATGTATGATCTACGATGTCACACATATAAAAATAGTATATATATGCATGGGATTTAGTGAAATTTTTCATTCCTTCATTTTCTAGCAAGAGAATGTTTTGTAGTTTTTTCCATTTGAGCTCTTGCCCACTAATTTCCCAAGGCCATAACTTCATCCCTAGAGCTCTAATTTCTGAAATTCTTGAACCCTATTGATCCCAGAGAGCTCAACTTAGTTATAGAGGAGTGTATTATGAAATCATCTAGAAATTTGAACCATATTTTCTAATTCCTGAAAGATACTATAAAGGTAAGTATAAAAGAATAACAAGAACATTATCATTCATAAATCAAACCTAAGCCAAATAATTTAATCAATTCTCCTAATTAACCATACCAACTATTTCAAGGGCAATCAGCAAAGAAATGGTAACTATGGAAGGTAATGATAGTTGAAGACATAACAATTAGGTGGGTTTATTTTAAATATTTTTCTAAGTTTGCAATTATAGTAAGATAAGAACTTGATCTAACCAAAGAGATAGGAAGGATAAGGAACTGTTAAGAACCAATTTAAAAACCTTAATAATTTCAAACTCTTTATGATTGCAGATGGTCCCAAAGAGACCAATCACTAAAGGACCTTTCCAACATGGGAGTAAAAGACCAAGAGGTCATGGAAGAGACCAAGCAGGAGAACAAACTTCCAAAGTAGAACATGCAGAGTAGGAGGCCCAATCGTACAACATTCATCAACAAATTCCTGTTACCAAGAACTCAACCAAAGGAGAGGCAGAAGTCCCACCAGCACTTAAACAAGGATAGCATCTCATATTTCTCTAAAATGCCTCTAGGTCATACAAGAAAAATCCATCATGTCCATAGTCATCGTGGAATTAGACTTTGATCCTTTTATGGAAAGTTCTCCAAAGGCAATGACTATACAACTCCAAATATCTCCCCTATGGCCCACACTATCCAACAGTGCCGAATGATATTTGGGAGAAAGCTATAAATTTTGACCATATGTGACAATGAAAAGATATCTATGCAATAGTGAAAATTGAAGAAGTATCTATGTCATATAAGCTAATGCAAGAGTAAAAATTGAAGTATTTGTACCATATTCAATAGAAGCAATTGCCAAGGGCCTCAACATTTCAAATGAAGGAGCCAATGTGGCACAAATTTCAACAAGGTTAGACACCGATGCTAAGAGGCTGTGGTTATAAAGGGCATACAAGAAAGAAGACAAGGATTACAGTGAGCTCATAGCCAAACAAAAGATATACTTGAGAATTGGAATGTACCATTTTTTTTACCAAAAGGTTCCATAGAATATCCACATATGTAGCTAGAGGAAGTGTCACGTTGATAGAAAAATTTAATGGCAACATCACCCATTTATTCTTCCTCAAAATCCAAAGGCATTTTGAATAGAAGAAGGCAAAAAAACTAACACTTCCATTCCCTTGCCTCATCATGAAGCTATGTTGATAAGTCGAAATCTTAGGATATAACAATGATGTACCAAGGAAGGTTCAAAATGCTTCCTACCTATAGATGTTCAAGTCAGTTGCACCAAAGAAAGACCAAGTAGAGAAATTAGAAAACACCAAGGGAGCTATAGGTTCCACTCCTACCAATAACATTCCAACTACTAGTTAGTAGCAACAAGTAGGACCTAGTAGCTAGTTGAGCATCAACAAGTCAGACCTAGCAACTAGTTGCAAGCTAAGCAACAATAGCAACAACAAAAAAACATTCCACCATTTCCACTACAAGATTAAAAACCATCTATGAGCCATCTGCAACAAATTATATATACACTAAGCTAGGAAACAAGGGAAGGGTCATATCTAGATGAAGTATAAGAAAGCTATGTCAGGCCTACCATATCCACAGATCTAGCAAGTAGGTAGGTGTCACTGCAAATAGGAGGAGAGGATGACTGGGCACAAGGAATTTTAAGGAACATTACATTGCTTCAAGTCATGCTTGAAACTAGTGATGGATCATAGTTATGATTATGCAGCACCAAGATGCAACAAGAGTGGCTAAAGTTATAATGAAGCACATCAAAGAATCATTTAATATTCCTATTGTACCTTTGGCTAATATTTCTAGAGTAAGAGATGCTCAAATACTTTCTAGTACCTCAATGATTCTTGCAGAAGATGAGGATATATTGGAAAAACTACTACAGATAGGCCAAGTCATGTAGAATTTTTTTAATATCGCAAGTGATATCATTGCAATACAATCTAATTTAAGTACCACAAAGGGGAAGTTGGTCATTGTAGAAAATAGAGTTGAACATGCTAAAAATGAAGTGCAGTGATTACAAGAGGAGTTAGCAAATCTGAGAGTTGAAAATAAAGATCCTAGATAATTCATAGCACTTAATAAACTTGAACAATTTAGAATGGACCATATAAGATAATTGATTATCTACAATATGAAGATGGAAAAAGAAAAGAAGAAGGTAGTGTGGGATGCATTGATGATGAAAGCCCAAACGTATGCACATGCCAAAGCACTCACAACCTTATAGGAAGAGAACAAACAAATTGCTATTGATAATGCTAAGTTGACAAACATAGAAAAGAAGAAAAATATTCTTGAAGGAAGCATTCAACAGCTTAGAGAACAACTTGTCAAAGTCAACCAAGATATGAGTCACTTAGTTAGGGAAAATTGAAACGTATCAATGGAAGAAGTTCATGTCATCCATCAAAAGTTCACAATTGAAATAAGCACATGGTAGAATGAGGCCAAGAAACATGAGCAACTAAAAGAGAATTTTAGAGATCAAGTAGGCATGTATAAGCAAATAAATGAAAAAAAATCTAGATGGTGAAGGCGAAAATAAATTTCCTTTCTACTCAAAATTGAAATTAGCAACCATCTTGGATAGTCTTATCCATGTTCACCAAGCCAAGATGAAGAATAATGTCCTATAGATAGTAGACTTGATAGAATACATGGGATTAGCAAACCTTTGCTATGCTAACTTGGCCATGTTAATAATAGGGTGGCCTCAAAATGAGCTTGACTAGTAGGTAGTAGCAATTTACACAATGTATGAGAAGGAGTTTGCTAATTGAAAGAATGCATTACAGAAACTACATGTGCCAAACTCAAAGCTAGAAATTGTTAAGGCCAGTTACCAAGGTCAAAAGGATGTAGCAAAATACCTAGTGCATCACATGTCAGACTATCAAGAACTTAGGAAGATGGCCAGAGCATTTGAAGAGGAAAGGAGGTAGTTTGCAACCTAGTACATGAAGGCCAACAAACTGTTTTCACAGTGGCTATGTCCATGGGATGTATCCTCTTTATTCAACATTGCTCAACAAGCATGGATGGTACATGACCTAAAGACAAAGGAGGAAAAGCTTTAGGTACTCCTAAATTGATATCAATTTTAGAAGCCTAACAACAAGGGAAAGAAGCTGATGGAAGAGCCTCCACCTCCTGGAATATGAATTACATCATGCTACTTCAAATTGTGTTTTTCCATGTAACTATGTCATTTTGTAAAAACACCACTACAACATTCTAAGTTATGCAAATAATTAGTTAGTCATGTCAAGTTAAATCTACCTTCCGATTTTGTAAGGGAATCTATCCTCATTTTTTCTTAACTTAAGGACAATTTTCCAATTAGTCATGGGGGTATGATAAAGTCAAAATTTTAGAAAATACAATATCACAGCTATGATATCACAATAATGATGTCACAAACATGATGTCATGGCCCATGCTATCTCATCGTTGATGCAATATCTTGAGATGTATGTAGTCCTATAAACACCAAAAATTAGATAAAAAATCAACAAATTTTCATTCCAAGTCTTAGGGAAACTCTTATAGTTTTATTTCATACTTGTAATAGAGAGTGAATGCCCATAGTGTGATGTTTAGTAGTTGTCCATAATCTTTATTCGAGTGAAGTGTAATTTGGAATAGTTCATGATTGTAAATAAAGATTGAGATTGTTTCTCATCATTGCAACATCTAGTTAGCTTTAATTGTTTACTTGCTTTAATTTTCTTCCTTTTCTAGTTAATCATTTATCATTTACATTTCTAAATACTTTACTTCACTTATTCATTAGTAAAGTAGAATGAGTATGACTAGTTTTGAGCGTTAAAGTGTAATCATTTGATAACCCAGTAGTGGTTTCACTTAATTCACTCAGTAGTAAACTCACTTGGTAATCCTAGTAACAATTACATGAGTCCAAGATATGCATGATAAGCTAAGACTGGATGCTCATTACTCTAGGCTAGAGCAAATTTACATTACCATCATTACTTAGATTTAGATTATTATCCTCAACTTTCATTATGTTCATAAATAGCAGTAATCAAAGCCTAACAACATCAAATAATCATATGCCTCACTAAGAGCTAAATCATACACCACAACTTTACTAACTTGAAGTGAGAAGATAATGATCTTGAAGTTAACATCAATCACTAGCATAATTACAATGTCCATCCACAGATTATGATCTAGTTGCATGTGAGCACTTCTGATTTATATGGTAGATTGTTGGATGCTCCACTGCTCATCATAAAGATTAAAAATGAAGGTTACCTTCCACTCTAATGAGGAACCATTGGCTTTTTAGAGTAGAAGATAATGATTTTTTATTTTTATTATATAATAGGAGATTATTTTAATAAAATATAGAAAATTTCTAGATTGATGAATAATTCTATTATTATTTTGATTCCAATTCATATATATTTAACTTTTGAAGTTTTTTATCATTGGAGCTATTATTTTGATACCTTAAGCAAACAGTCAATATATATTTAATGTTGGATATGTCTACCTTAAGCAAAACTAGTCTACTTAAGTCTAACGATATCTTCAATAAACTTCTAAATTTAGCAGGCCATGAATTTAGCTACAATTTTATAAATATTATTAAGAAAAGTAATAGGCCTATAATTACTAATATGTTAAAGATCTCCATTCTTAGTAAGAAGATAAATTACACCTTTATTAATATTTTTACCAAGAGACTTTTTAATGGCTTCCTAGAAAACATGGTAGAGATCATATCTAATGATGTTCTAATGCTTAAAAAATTTAATAGGAAAACCATAAAGACTTGTAGCTTTACTATCTACTAAACTAAAGGTCGGTGCTTTGATTTCTTCTACTATATTTTATGCTTCGAGAATACTTTGATGTGCTTCTATTATAAAATCAGGAATACACATACTAAAGGCTTAGAATGATTTCTTTGTAAAACATTCAAAAGAAAAATAGAAGAAACATAATTTGCTAAAAAACTATTAATAGCCTTTGGATCTTTAATAATAGAATCATTTATATAAAGTGATTCTAATTTAGGTATTTGACCATTTCCTTTTAGAATTTTAAAAAAATATTTGCAAGGTTCATCTTCAATTTTTATCCAATCCATGACTTATAGTGAAAGCACTTTTAGCTTCAAAAGTATTCCAACATTGTTTAGCAAAATGAGTTTTAGCCAAGGTTTGTTGAGTTTCAAAATTAAAGGAATTCTAGTCTAAGAGAATTTTTATTTTCTTTATAGATTCTATAAGATCTTCTTCAACGATACACTTACTCTTAGAAAATTATTTTTCAAACCATCTAGCATGATTTTTAAATCTACAAGTAGTTCACTACCACTAGTCAATCTAACCAATAGTACCAGTAGGCTTCTTTCTATATTTCATAAAGACTTCAAAATAGTATTTTCATTAGGCCTTATGAACATATAATTCATACAAAAAATCTCATGTTTTTAAAAATATGAAAAGCTAATGCAAGAGAAAAGAATACTAATAGGAAAATAATTTGACAAAGTAACATTCATATGCACTTCTACTTTCCATATAGGCTTCCAAAAGAAAACATTAGAGATGTAAAATCTATCAAGTTAACAACAAATTCTATCATTTCTTTGTTGATAAATACACCAAGTATAATGTTTCTTATTCAAATGATATTGAAATAAAGAGCTAACATTAGAAAGAAAATATTTTTCTTTGAAATCACACCAATATTTTTTTTCTTGAGAAGACATATTAGAAGGAAGATAACCAAGTTTATCTAAATGACTTTCAACCATATTAAAATTACCTCTAATAATCCAAGTAATTTAGGCAAAGATAAAAGATATTCCTAAACCTCTTATCGATCTTTTGAATTATTAGGAGTATAAATATTACAAAATCCAAAGTCACGCTTTTCACTATGATAAATAATCCAAATAATTATTGCAAGATTGTCAAAACTAGAATTCAAATCTTTTCTAACCCAATTTTTATTAACAACAATAGCAAAGCCTCATTTCTTAACTTCATTAGTGGCAAAAAAAAAAGAATGAAAATTTTCAAAAAGCATTTATCAAAATAACTAATATTATGAGCTATAATCTTATTGTCTTACAAGAATAGAAAATTTGAAGATAAATGTTAGTCTAAAAGATACTCTTTGGCAATATTTTCTTGAGACTGATTAGAAAGGCCCCAAACATTCCATGATATAACTAACATTGAGATGTGGGGTGGAGTCCTCCATTTTTGATTTTTCAAGCTTAGCATTTATCTTACAATCCATATCCCTGATAAGTGAAAAAGCATTATCCAATATAAAAACATTTGAAATAGTATATGAAGTAGAAAGAGAATGAGATATCTTTGGGATTTTAAAATTGAAAATAGTATTTGCAAGCCTTTTCTTTTTATGTTGTACTAAGTAAAATCCATCTATACTAATATTTTCATTATTGGTCCCTATTGAAAATTTCTTTTTTTTAAAGAGGAATTCTCTTTAGATATCAAGAGTTTACTAGCACCTTTAGAATTAAAAAGATTAGGGAAAGATTGAGAACTTTCTAAAGAAGATTTCAAAAAAGAAATAATAACTATCATTCTTTGCATTTTGTAAAAATTTTTATTTCTTTTCCTAAAGAACAACTTTTTTATTGAGAATAGGAAAAATTTCAATAACATGGCCTTTACAAAAATAATATATGCAATCCTCATAAATTATAATATGTAATTTTTTGGGAAAATCACTGATTACCAACCTTGAGTTTTAATTCTATCTTCTTCTACTATAAATAAATCTCTACAAAATAACATTTACGCTACACATCATCTAGTAAATTTTTTTTCACTTTGTCTTCAGGATTGTGCCAATGCTACCAATAATTTCACTTTCAAAACTTTGAAAAATAAGAGGAACATTTTCCAATTTAGTCCAACAAGGAATTTTAGAATAATGAAAAGAAAATGAATCAAAATTCACTTTCCATTTCCATGAAATAAAAGTAGTATACTAATCCATAAAAACTTCAAGATCTAATGATTTCTCAACCATTTTAGAATTGGCTAGTTCAACAAGCAAAAAAGATTCAGAGAAATAGTTGGTATGCAAAACATTAATTACATAGCATTCAAGGATAACTTGAATCATTGGTGTAAAATCTTTATTTGGGTAAAAAATCTAATACTCTATAGAAGGAAGTATCATAAAGTGATATCTTTTAATAGGGATTGATATAAATCATCAGGTAAAAAAAAAATCAAAAGCTTTAGAATTCTTTGTAGTCTCTACAGTTTGAAAGGCATTAGTATTTTCCATCTTTAAATCATTCCTTTCCAAAAAATAACTTTTGTTGAAAAAAATCCATTAGAAAGCCTTAAGATTGATAAACAACTAAGAGAATTCACCACATAAAAATTCCACCCAGCTTAACACAAATAATTCAAAAAAGAATTCAATAACTTAATAATATAATTTCTAAGATTGGGCCAAATTTATCCATGATTTTAAATTAGGATATAATAATAGAAGGGATTTGAGAGTCCATGTGACATAAAATATGACTAAAACATATCTACTTTATGAGTCATGTGAAGATTAATAGCTCTTTTTTTCCTTTACTTCTTTATCTAATTTTTAATTATAATATAGACAAGACTTTATCTTTTTCATCTTTTTCTTCATGTGAGTGTACATACATCACATAGAATATTTCAATCTATAATAGAACATATATCATGCATATAAAATAAAAGAGATAACTAGTTATATGTTACATAGGAAGAGGAATTAAAGCCATCTTATCCTTCCTCTTAGTTATGCAACCATACATAAATAAGATAAAAATACAAATACATTAGACTATTCTATGGTAATTCCTCCTTTAGACTAATGTATGTTGATTTATGATATTACTTTCTTTTGATGGATCTTCATCTTGTTATGTTAATGAAGTTTTTTATTTGATAAATGGCTTGTACTTTCAAGAAGTGATGTAGCATTACGGATATTTATTTCAATCTTCTAGCTTATATAAGCTTGGTAACTTAATCTTTCCTTCTTTAAATGATGGAATGGATGGTATACGAAGGATAGGTAGAGTACTCTTACTTCTTGGTATGTAGTAATCATGCTTTATTTTAGAGATATGATCTTTTTCATCTTTTGTCTTTAAATGTGATTCCTTATTATATTCCTTCTTCTTAATTCCCTTCTTTAAGGTTGAAGCCTCTTCATTCTTCTTTCATTCTTGAGTAAGTGCAAAGCACATAAAGTGATTTGCATAGTTATAAGAGTTCAATTTTTTGTTGAAGCCCAAAAGTAGAAAATCCAATGTGGTGGTTAATGCATTGTCTATGGTGCATGTGGATAATTTTAGAGTACCTTATGTGAAAGGTATGGATGATTTTACTTCTTTCTATGAGCATGATGTTGATTTTTGGTAGGCTTGGAGAAGCCTTAAAGAACCATTAATGAGTAGGATAGACTAGTTGAGGGACTCTCATATTCAAGATGAATTGTTATTTAAAAATGGAAAGGTACTTGCTCCTAATTATGATTTTAGGAAGATAATTTTATTTGAAAACCATTGTAGTGGCATGGTAGATTACATGCTGATGAAGCACATTTCTTCATCTGCTCCAATGTTAGATATCTGATGTTGGGGGGTATACATCAGCCTATAAATATAATGCTTGGGCTCATGATTTTCACATAGTTTTTTTTTTCATGGATAGCAAAGCTCTTGCAGTTTGTTTCCTATAGAGCTAGAATATTTTCTGAGTGCTGATAGTAGGAGTCTGAGTGTGTATGAATCTTTGTTCAAACACTGATGTACCTAAGCATAGTAGTGTGATGGGAATAAAAATGAACTCTTTTGATAATCCTTGCAACACTGAGAATAGATTAAAATTTCCTTTAATGCACTTTACTTTAATGCATTTAATTTAAGCAATTAANTCTTTAATGCACTTTACTTTAATGCATTTAATTTAAGCAATTAATTTCTAGTTGTTAATGAACACAAGAATGACCACTTTGAGCATACATATAATGCTTGGTAACCTAGCAATGCTTAATGCTTGGTAACCCAACAACATTATATATGTTCAAGAAAGTGGGATGGGTAATTGTGTTAGGCTAGCTATGCAGTAGATAAATTAGATCTTAAATTACTCCATCTTTCATTATTTTTGTAGGAGATCAAACTTATAAAACACAAAATGATAAAAATCATGTAGCTCAATTACACTTA
This sequence comes from Gnetum montanum, assembly GCA_015680685.1. Classification (NCBI taxonomy): domain Eukaryota; kingdom Viridiplantae; phylum Streptophyta; class Gnetopsida; order Gnetales; family Gnetaceae; genus Gnetum; species Gnetum montanum. Next base: position 80,537 of record MNCI01036036.1, read on the forward strand.
AACCATATCTTTGAGCTTCAAAAGTGTAGTTGGTAAGACAACAAATGTTCTCAATGCCCATTTCACTTCCTAGAAAAACTAGTGCATTATAGAACTATAGGTCCATGGAATTTAATTAGATTGCATGTGAACACATTAGTGATTTATATAATTGGGTGTAGGGGTGCCTCACCACTCATCTTTGGCACTGCTACCAAGGAACTTTTGGTTGTTTTGTGCACTATTTAAGATTTAGTAGAAATTGTTCAAAATCATTAGAATAAACTTGAGAGTCATATCATATTTTACAATTACTATAACAAAATTTAAAAACACACTACACTTTTATCATCTAATTGAAAATATCTTCTTGTCATAGGAGTGCTTCCCTACCCAAGTCTAATGAAGCTCATCAGCCAATGCCTTAACAATATTGAATGGTATATGCTCATCCTAATGAGTATGTATGAAATTGCACCTTCATCCTACATTAAGATGAATAGCTATGGTGATGTGACATAGAGGGAAACATTGTGTTTCTTCTTGATCGATCTATTCCTGTAATGCTTCACCAAGCACTTATTTGTATGGGTTTTCAGGAACATCATGGTGAGTATGTTGTGCAAGCTAGTGATGTCAGGGATTATTGTCCCATTGAGGAACAACATCTCTGGGATTTCTAGTTAGAGCAACATCATGAATTCATGAAGGGAAAAGGATTTAATGACTCCCCATTCCTACTATACCAAAATGATGGTGGGGAACCCTTCTTTGGGGATTTTCCATTCAGTGAAATTCCTATCTTTACTTTAGTGAAGGAGGTCAAAATTAGAACTTGTAGTCCACAATTCACAATCCTAGTTTTGGTAAGAATGGATCCAATGACAAAGAATAATCCAAAGAGGCAAGTCAAGTCAAGGACACAGATAAGAAACAAGATTGTGATCATGGTTGCAATCACCAAAGAGGTGGTAGTAGGCATCATGATAGTGTTGGTCCTTCTTCCTCTTTTCCTTAGTCATCATCTTTTTCTTCTTCTTTTGGATTTGATCACAATCACAGGAGGCAAGACCATAATAGACGTGACCAAAATAACCAATGGGACCAAAATGATTGAAATGACCAAAATGACCATCGGGAAATGCAAGATCAAGGGTGTGGACATTCAAGAGAGGCACATCGCCATGAATGAAGGGGTAGTAGAGGACATCATAGGAACCATGATCAAGGCCTTGATGAGCCTTTGCTTGCTACTTGAAGTATGCTCAATATTATAGAGGCAGTATGAATTCCAACAAGGTACTTGAAGGATCACTGGATCAAGAGGCTAGACATGAATAATATTTCTCAGTTTGAATGGGGATATAACTCTCACACGTAGAATCAACTTCAAGCTTTTCAAGATTCATGTGCCTTGAAAAACATATAAAATGAGTGGCAAAAGCTTAAGTTGTTTCCATGGACACTTATATAAAGAAGCAAAAAACTAGTACTGGACCATAGAACTGAAATCTATCAGAAAATGGAGTACCATGCAAGAATTGTTTAATGAAAAATGTCAAACATACTCCAAAGTGTCCAACTTGAGAAGGCAAATCCAAGGATGGAAATAATGAACACATGAACCCTTGGATGTTGCCATTGGCTGATACTATTCCTTAATGCACAAATGTCTTGGCCATGGTTATTCTCAACTAGATCAACTTTGCCACATTGTAGATGAGCTTTGATTAGAAATGAGGAGAATCCTTAGTGTCTATGCCCAAGGGCAATTGTCAGAATTAAGTGTCCATTAGATACAAAGACTAATCAAGTAGGTAGCTAAAGAGGAGGGTGAATTAAGAAAAAGAGAAAGTGTAGAAGATTACAACTATGATCCTTCCATCCAAAAGAGAGAGGTTCGATTCTATGAAAATGAGGAATAATCCATACCTGATGAGGTGGTGAATAGGAAAACATTACCACTCCAAAAATTTTAATCTAAAATTATAGCTAAGGTTGATTAGTTATGGGACTCCATAGATAAAAAATTTCAAGCTATCCTAAAAATTTCTAAAGAGTCCAAAGAACAAGGTAGTAATTGTGAGCACAAGAGGCACAAAGAAGTTGAACATGCCTATCAAAGAGGTAAGGGCAAGATTGCTACAATAGAAGAAGTTGCAGGAAGCAAAATAGATGATGATGATGGGTGTGACATCTACTAGTATGTACATCCTAAGTGATGTTGCCCCATAGTGTCACATTTATAGGAGTTTGGGATGTATTCTTTGAATCCATGACTAACACCAAGGTAAACATCTAGAAGGTTACCTTATCCTCAAGGTATTTTAAGAAATTCTACTAAAAACAACAATATTATCTAAGTAGAAATCCACTAAAACCATATGAGAAGTATCAATAGTGGTAGCAACCATAGTCATGGGTGTTGGCACCACCAAGGCAGCAACACCCTTACAGATAACCTGATCCATATGGGTATTACGTTTAGCAACTCTAATCTCCATGTGACTCCTCTAGTCACGTTTCTACTTTTCAGCCTCACTACTACCCTCCTGATAATTACTAAATTCTTTCTCCACATGTAAGGAGGGATACCACCTCTTACCCTTATCCTCTTCCTATCGCTACACGTGTACCTCCTCTAGTCACATAGCTACCACTTACTCCACCTATGCAAGGTTAACTACCAATTCAACTACAACAATGCAATGCTACGAGGGTCATTAATCTATAATTGGTCCATCAATCAAGTGGTTTAGATACTCGATCTAAGAAAAGATCTTTTTTATTGACCATGCAGTCCACCTAAGCCCTTAAATACACTTGTTGTTAACAACCCTGTTCCTCCATCTTTCTCTATCTAAAATACCTTCAAGTTCCCTTCAAACTAGAAATCACCTAGGATCCATACTATTATGCTTACTCACACTGTATTTGATTGGATTCATGCTGGAAACCTTCCTAGGGAGTTAGTAGATCTTGGAAGTCCTTTGATTTATTTGCAAATTGTTAAGAATGAACTATGCAAAGCTCTTCTCAACTCAAGTTCCAGTGTTAACTTGATCTCTCATGAGATGTATATTGCATGGAACCTTCCTCCTTTAAAGAAGAGCAATATCAAATTAGAATTGATAGACCAGTCCATCATTGTTCCATTGGAATTGGTAGAAGACATTATGACAACTGTTTATGAGTGGTTTTATCCTACAAATTTCCTAGTGATCAAAGTGGAGAACTACAAAGGGGACTTCCCAATCATTATGTGAAGGGCATGGCTTAGCATCAATGATGCAAGAATTGGCATTAGAGATCTTTCCTTAGAAATATTTAAAGAAAATGCATTTGAAGAAATTGAGAAGAAGTGTGTTCCATGCATAATGTACAATGATACATGGTGCAATTGTGTGTAGAAACTCTAGGTCATGAAATAAGCATCTATCTCTACATGCAAGCAATGTGCACTAGAATTAGAAATTCAAAGGTGTCTATATGCAACAACCACAAAACAAGAGGACACCCAGTGGCTAACCACTAATTCTAAGAGTAGCACACTCTGCATGGAATTGACTAAGACCCTGATATGTGCATATGTCATAGACATGGATGAATTAGAGAAAGTTCATCACCAACTCCATGATGATGCAAATGATGATACTTATTGGGGAGAGTTGGAGATTCTTAAAAAATTCAAGTGAGAGCCCCTTGAACTAAAAATGCTACTGGTTAGAATGAAATATGTGTTTTTTAAAAATGGAAAGTTGGTCATAATCAATGCAAATCTTGCTACAGAGTAGAAAAAGATGCTATTTGATGTGGTTGAAAAATGGTTAGTAGCTTTTTCTTGGCCATATACTAAAATCATAGGGATTAATCCTAGGATATGCCAACATTGCATCTACATAGATCCAGCCATGAAGCCAAAGAGATAGCCATAGAGGTGATTGAACCTGAAATTGAAGTAGATCATCAAAGAGGAAGTTAAATAACTCCTCAAGGTAGGGTTCATTTATCCCATTGAGGATAGTGAGTGGATTAGTCTGCTCATGATTGTGCCAAAGAAAGATGGCAAATGGTGGGTCTACATTGATTTTTGCCTACTGAATATGGCAACATTCAAGGACCATTTTTCATTGTCATTTGTTGATTAGGTATTGGACACAATATCTAGGCATTATTACTATAGTTTCTAGATGGTTATAGTGGCTATAACCAGCTTCAAGTTGCACTAGAGGACCAAGGTAAAACAACATTCACAAGTTCCTAGGGGACATTTGCATATCATAAGATGCCTTTTGATCTATGCAATACTCCTACTACATTCCAATGCTTGGTTCTAAGAATTTTTCAATAGAAAATTGGTAGTGGTATGGAAGTCTTCATGGATGACTTCTTCAATTATGGAGCTACATTTGAGTAAGCCTTGGATTTCCTTAAGCAAGTACTAAAATGATGTGTTGAGAAAAACCTCAGGCTTATTTGGAAAAAGAGTCATCTAATGATCTAGGAAGGCATTGTATTTAGGCATAGAATATCACAAGTAAGAATTGACATAGACCCTAAGAAAATAATGGTCATTCAAGGAATAACCCGTTAACCTAAAAATGTCAAAGATGTTTGATCATTCCTTGGACATACTAGCTACTACTAGTGATTCATAGAAAATTTTTCTAAGATCACAAAGCTATTGGTGGAGCTGACAAAGAAAGATGCTTAATTTATCTAAATCCTAGAATGTGAAAAATCATTCTAACAACTGAAAGAAAAACTTGTAGAAACACTAATCCTACAAGCACCTAACTAGTCTAGGCCATTTCATGTCATAATAGATGTATCAAATTATGCCTTGGGAGCTATGCTTACATAGATGGATGACAAGAAACATCCATACTACATCCATTATGCTAGCTGAAGCATTATGGATGCACAACTGAACTACACCACTACTAGAAAAAGAATTGATGGTAGTGGTGTTTTCTCTAGAGAATTTTAAGAATTATGTGCTTGGATACAAGGTGTTTATGCACATGGACCATGGTTCCATTTTCTTCCTAATGAACAAACCAATAGTAAGCTCCCATGTCATACAGTGGCTAGTGATCTTACAGGAATTCGATCTTACAATGATAGATTGAAAGGGCACTAATAATGTGGTCATTGATCAATTGTCTTGGTTGAGATGGGACAACAAAGAGAAATAAATCCCACTATTTGATATGTTTCCTGATGAACTCCTCTTTGTTAAGGTTATAACTGAATAATTTCCCAATGAGCCTAAATGGTATGATGATGTTCTCACCTACCTTCTCACTCAGGAGATGCCAAAAGGGTTGGACCATTAGAAGAAATAGTAGTTTCTTCACTAGGTAAAACACTTCATGGAGATTAATAAACACCTCTACAAGGTCTACATTGATGTCCTAGTTCATTGGCATGTCCTTGATGTTGATCAACTAAGTGTTCTTCAAGATTCTCATGAAGGTCCTTGCAGAGGCCATTATGCTAAGAGATACACGACCATTAAAATCCTGATGGTAGGGTACTATTGGCCAGTAATCTTCAAGGATTCTCACCATTACATCTACTCATGTGAATGATGCCAACAGGATGGTGGAATGAATGCTCAAATGGAGGGACCTCAACAATGGATTCAACGACTGGAACCCTTTGGCATCTAGGGTATTGACTTCATGGGTCCCATCATGTCCATGTCAAATGGAAAGGTGTACATCATAGTCAGTGTTGACTATTTCATGAAATGGGTAGAAGCAACAATCATCATTGATTGTACATCTTCTACTGCTACTTAGTTTGTACAAAAAAATTTTGTAAATAGGTTTGGCATGCCAAGTGCATTAATTTTTGATAATGGAACTCACTCTATAGGCACTACTTTTAGGAAGCTCATGTAATAGTTTGGGGTTGAACATAAACTCACAACACCATACCACCCCCAAGCTAATGGTAGAGCTAAGGTTACCAAAAGATAAATCATGAGGATTCTAACAAGAGCTATTAGTAAATATAGGAAAGATTAGAGCACAAACTCAAAAATGTCCTTTGGGCCTATCGCTCAGCATGGAAACTTCCTTTAGGCTACTCTTCCTATGAGCTTGTGTATGGAAAATTACCAACACTTCCTATTCAATTTGAGCTCCGTACACTTACAACAACTTGTGACCTTGACCTTAACTTAAGTTTAGCATAAAAAGAAAGACTAATGAATCTCAACCTGCTAGACAAAAATCAATTGGTAGCCCTATCATCTAACGAGTTGTACAAAGCCTATAACAAAATGTCCCATGACCTTAAAATCAAAAATTTTTTATTTTAATGGGGAGATAAGGTTCTCTACTAGAACCCCACACATGTACCTCAATCAACTAAGTTCTAAACATTATCAAAAGGACTTTATATCATTTATGAAACTTTTCCTTCTAGGGCCATGATGATCTACAAACCTAAGAGTCCAAATAAGAAACAACTAGTCAACATCCAAAAAATCAAACCTTTACATGAGCATAAGCTAGCTAATACATCAAATTCCTCATTAGATGGAGAATCATGCTCCATATTTTAGATCTTCTTCTTTTAACTCAGTTGTGCGGGAAATGGCTACCCATGTTTTTCATCTTTTTTTTTACACATTCTTTATTTTACACCTTCTTATTTTTATGTTATTGATCTTTTATAATTTTTATTTTACACCATTATTAGTAAATTTTCCATTTCTTGAATATTTTACACTTTCTTTTATATTTCCTTTTTTTTTATTTTAGTGTGATTTTCTAACCTTTTGTTAATAAGTGCTAGGTACTGTGGTAATTCGTTGCTTAATGGTGATATGTACTATATAGTTATTTGATTATTGGTGTATAGATTCTAGATTTGAATTTTGTAATTAATGATTAGGACATGGTTCTTTTTCTTGCAACAGGCAGTGAGTCCACAACATCCATTGATCCACAAACTCTATGGTTTTCCTTGTTCTGAAAATGTGCAATCCCGTTTTCATTAATGAAACTTTAATGAATTTGTGACTTTGGTATTTTCTAAAATTGGAAAAGATTCAAAGGTTTGAATAGGGTGTGACTTCAAGGGGATTTTTTGTTCTTTGTGCCTTTCTGCTTACTTAGATGCATGTGTGTTTTCATGGAATTCTTACCATTTCATGTCAACTAATAAAAGGAAGTTGAATAAGTCTTTGCATGGTGTGGTTTCCATTTCAAAAAAAAAATGATAATTCAAAGCATACTCCTTAGACAAAATAAATTCATACATTTTTGCATGGTATGGTTCCCATTTCAAAAAAAAAACCAAAAATGATGGGAATTTAAAGCACACTCCTTAGACATAATAAATAGGCTACAAGAAATGGTTATGGGATTAGAAAGACATGTTACACATGCCTAAAGGTCCCCTCTAACTAAGTCCCTTCCTCACTTCCTACTTCTCTTTTCATCTTTAATAAGGAGTGGTGGTTTTTCTATGAGAGCATTCTTGTGTCTTAGGGGGATGAACTAGTCTTAGAATGGTGATGCAAAGTCATTAAACCTCGTTGGTTTTGGTCTGGATTCATGATGGATCCTATCAAGTCATTTAACCATAAAATTCATAAAGGACTTCATGTGACCTTAATCAGGAACTCCATTCCACTCTCTTTCATCAATCTATGCTTTCCATGTCTCACCTCACTACTGGTTTCATGTTCTTGTTCAATTTCCTAGTTTGATGTGTTCGAATTCTTAGGTGGTTTCTTTTGAGTTTTTGTACTTAACTTTTTGTAACCATTAATCATCCATGGGATCCATGGAATATTTGGTTTGAAGTTATGCAAGGGCATAAAAGGCCTATGTCTACTTTGGGTAGGATCCACTTGCATATCTTTTGGTTGGGTTAGTTCAGTTCTTTACCCTTAGATACTCTTACAATCAAATTCTTCTGTTTACCTCATCAATGACATCCAGTTTTGCACATCTTCACAACATTTTTCAGTGAAGTTTCCTTTTTATTATTTTTAATTCTTACACCCTCTTCAAATATTTCCTTATGTTGAGCTTTTTTCAAATTTAATGGATTGCTTATCTAGTTTGCCCTATCTATCAACCTTCCCACTAACACTCCTAAAGGAATTAATCTATCATAATCACAACATAGTCATGTGTAACCATTGATGAGACAAGGTATTTAATAGCTATTTGTTACACATTGTGTGCTAATTCATGATTTTGTTGTGATTGTAGTGGGAAGCATTGACTAGAAGTAGGACTATCTTCACCAATGATGATGCGGCAGTACCACATGACAAGGATCATTCATGATTTTGGGATATTCTCTCTTACTCTTTAGCTACCAAGAGGAATTAGATGTTAGTTGTATCTATGGTATTTACTTTTCTTATCATGAACACCCAATTTTGTAAAAATTGTGCATCTGTACACTTGGGCACTTAGAGTCTGTCTATTCCATCTAAGTTAGTTTGTATGTCAAATAGTAATCCCATACCTTTCCAATATTTTGTAAGGAACTTGTTCCTCATATTCTTCACTCAAGGATGAGTTTTTATTCAATTGTGGGGGTATGATAAAGCACATTTCTTCATCTGCTTCAATGTCAAGTATCCAATGTTGGAGCCCAAATGCAATGTTAGATATTAGATATTGGGGGGTATACACCAGCCTATAAATATAGTGCTTGGGCTCATAATTTTCATATAGTTTATTTTCACAGATAGAAAAGCTCTTGTAGTTTTTTTTCTCTAGAGTTAGAATATTTTTTGAGTGCTTATAATAGGAGTTTGAGTATGTACGAATCTTTGTTTGAACATTGATGTACCTAAGTGTAGCAGTGTGATGGGAATAAAAATGAACTCTTTTGATAATCCTTGTAGCACTAAGAATAGATTAACATTTCCTTTAATGCACTTTACTTTCATGAACTTTACTTTAATGCATTTAATTTAAGCAATTAATTTCTAGTTGTTAATGAACATGAGCACAACCACTTCAAGCATACATATAGTGCTTGGTAACCTAGCAACACTTAATGTTTACTAACCTAGTAGCATTATATGTGTTTAGGAAAGTAGGACAAGTACTTATGTTAGGCTAGCTAGGTATTAGATAAATTAAATCTTAGATTACTTCACCTTTCATTATTGTTGTAGGTAATCAAACTTATAAAAAATAAAATGATAAAAATCATGTACCTCAATTGCACTTCACAAGTGTAGTTTAGAAGACAATGAATGTTCTCAATGCCCATTTCACTTCTTAGAGGAACTAGTGCACTAGAGAACTATAGGTCCATGGAATTCAATTGGATCATGTTTTCTTAGTGACTCATATAGTTGGGTGTAGGGGTACCTCGCCACTCATCACATGTGAAGGGATAAAACATTGGAACTTGTGGATAAGCATTATTTTTGGCTTGGTATGACAATTGAAGTTTCAAAATTTGTGAAGGAGTATTTGACTTAGCAGAAGTTCAAAAGAGGTAAAGGAGTGAATAGACATTATATGTCTTTTCCAATTCCAAAGGATTCATAGGAAAGTGCATCTATGGATTTTGTGAGTAGTATTCCAAAAACCAAAGTGGATACAATGAGATATTAATTGTTGTAGACTAGTTCTCCAAGATGAAATACTTCATTCCATGCAAGAAGGTGAGTGATGCTTCTCATGTTACAAAATTATTTTTCTAGCATCTTATGAAGTTGCATGGAATTATTTTGAATATTATTAGTAATAAAAACTCCAAATTTACTAGTCACTTTTGAAGATCCCTTTGGAAAATTATATGGACAAAGTTAAATTTTTCTAGTGCATATCATCCACAATCTGATGGCCAAATGGAGGTAGTAAACAAATCCTTGCTAAACATATTGAGATATTTATGTGATAAATAGCCAAAAAAGTGGGAGAACTTGTTGTGTCATGCTTATTTTTCATACAATAATGCTTTTTATGTTGTAATTAACAAAATCCCATTTGAGGTGAACTATGCATTTTGTCAAAATATTTTGGATACTTTTAAGAGATTTAATGATGAATCTTAACTTAGTACTAATTTTATGTAAGAGATGAGGGATCTCCCTACACAAGGAAAATTAAATCTTGAAAAGGCCAAAGAGAGAGTCCTCAAGAGAAATGAGGAACAAACAAAAGCCACATTTTATTGTTGGTGAATTGGTTTTGGTGCACTTCAAAAAGTAGTGGGTTTTAACTTTTCCAAGTTGAACACTAAGAAGATGGGACCTTTTAAAATCAAGGCTAAGATTAATGATAATGCTTTTGAGATTGATTTACCTAACGATGTTGGCATGAATTTTGTATTAATATTTTAAATATTATGCACTATCATGGACTAGTTGATGAGGAGACCATAGAGGGTATCATTGATGAGTTAAACAAAACTATTGATGAGTGCAAGACTTTAATGGAGAAAAAGGAAATCATACCTACGAGGAGAGAAGCTTTTACCACTCAGGAAGCTAAGAGGCATGAATATTTGATCCATCAAGAAGATCAATTGGTAGATCATGCTATATGGGTCCATGATACCAAACTTCACGAGTAGGTAATCACTTCAACCCATGCTCTCTTGTTGACATGAGTTCACTTTTTGAAGGGTAGGAACAACTCTTTCTATCCTCTAGTTCTTCACTCCTTGAAATTCTTACAAGTTTCAAGCTCTATGAAGATGTCTTAGAGGTTAAGGAGATATCTTGGCCAGAAGTGAAGTCTTCATAAAAGATGTCTTAGATTGGGTGGAGATGTTTGAGCCTAAGATAAAAAATCTTGGGGGAGACATTTTATCAATATTTTAGATGTCTTAGACAAGACATATTTTTGAGGGAGGAAACATCTCCCAAAAATAGTAGATGTCTTAGTTGAAAGTTAGTTTTTATTAGGAGAAATCTTCCCAAGCTTAGAGGTGATTTTTTTAGCCTAGAAACTTCCAAATTTAGTCATCCCAATTTAAGAAATGGTTAGGGTAATTTGGAAAAGGATAGAAATAGCCAAGGAGAAGGTGAGAAGATCATGTAAACAACTAAACAACATCAAGTTGAGGGAGGGAAGGTTTATAGGTTTCTTGTATCCTTATTGTTCATAAATATTTATCTAATTCATAATTGGAGAGGAGGAGTTGTAACAGGAGATCTCTTAGTGGGTGCTCTTGATTTGATGAGAGCTTAGACAAGATGTAGAAGGGAACATTAAAAGAGTGCATAGAGGTTGCAACTCTAAGGTATGTTGTGTTGTGTATTGGCTTATGTGTTCTGAGTCTTGCTTGTATATTGAGATCTCATTTCTAGATTATGGAAAAACCTCTCTATTGGTTGTTTCTTGCATTGAGAATAGACATTTCATTGTTGTAGAGCCTCATACTCAGCAATATAATTTAAGTGTGAAAGGTTTTGGATGTTGTGGGTTTTGGAAATCCTATTGTAATCTTCTAGTGAATTAATTAAAGATAGCTAGATTTCTAATTTTAGTAAAACAAATATTGTCTTTGAATTATCTATATATTTAGTAATCAAAGGTGATTGATTAATGGAGTGAACCTGCTCCAACTATATTCACATTTTCATTGATTATGAAGCTTAAGAAAATGTAATCTCTACTAAGTCTATTCAAAGGTTATGCTTATCCAAATTTCCTTATCAAAGAGCCTCTATAGTTCATTAGCTTTCCAAAGATCATTATCAAAAATTATAGGAGAAACATATTTTTATTTTTTATGATTGGTTCCTATCATGATAAGATATCTTATGATATTTTTTTCATTGATTATGTTGATGTAACTCTTGTTGACCTTTTGGTATGTCAAAACTTTAGGGAAATTGGAGAACATGGAATGTTTGTTGTGGATAATATGCTTGTAGTACATGGACAAGAATTCCACAACAAGACTTGAGAACTCAAGAAAATGAGATCTACAATGATATGTCAAAATGAAGACTACATTGGTAAGATGAGAGCATGGACAAAAACAAAGGCTACAAATCAAATGAAGATTCTTCAAGGACTGTCAAGAAGGAAAATTGATAGGAAAATCCTTAGAAGAAAAAGTTCAAAAAGTAAGGAGATGTCTCCTAGAAATAGTAGACATCTCTTTCTCAAAGTAGACATCTCCCTAAAGATGCCCCATAGAAGACATTCCATTTTCTAGTGAGATGTATCTCCTGAATTGAGATCAATCTCAAGTAGATGTCCCAACTTTAAAGGAGATGTTTACACTAGCTATTTGGTAGTCGTTGCATCAATTCCAAGGAGTTTTTGAAAAATTTGAGGCTATAAGAAGATACCAAAATTTTAGGAATCATGTAAGTACTATTCACAAAAGATTAATCATTGTCTATTCTATGTTATTTTATTCTTGTTCTTCATTGTAGCATCATTTGCCTGGTTGTAAGTTGTAATAAGCTTTAAGTATAAGGACTTGTAAATTTAGTTACATTCTTTCCTTGTATCTTTATCTTTTTCTTGTGGCCCTATGGGATTGATGTTCTTCTTACAAAAAGGCATTCACACTGAGCTTGTTGGAAATTTATGTAGTTGAGTGATTTTTAGTGTCAAAAAACTTTGGTGCAAAGCTTAATTTTGTAAAGGTTGTGGAATTCTTAAATCACATTTTGAGCTTGTTGGGACCTTATAGGCTTGAGTGTTTTTGCAATGATAAAACATTCCATGCAGAGCTCAAAGCTTGTATAGGATGTGATGTCCTTCAGACCATATTTTTTAGAAAAAAAAAGTCTAAAGATGTGCATAGATTCTACCCTATGAATTTGGATGTACCCAAGTTAGGAAACCACATAAAATTTGGTATGTTTGTGTGGAAAGTGAAATTTTTAATCTAGGAGACTTATTCAACCCCCCTTCTAAGTTCTCAATCCACAAGTGATATCAGAGCCTAGTACTCTTACGTTCATGCTTCAACTTTCAAGAGTGAACTATGGAGGGGACATCCTACACAAATTCATCAATATTTGATGGATTAGACTTTGCTTACTAGAAGGCAAGGATGCAAGGCTTCTTTGAGTCAATGGAATTTGAAGTATCGAATCCCATTCTTGAAGGTTACACACTACTCATCGATAGCACATCAAAATCCCTCAAGACATGAAGCAAGTGGACATTTGAAGAAAGAGATAAATTCATGTATGATTCTAAAGAAAAATATTGTTTATATTGTGCATTAAATAAATCTAAATTTAATAGAGTAGTTGGATGTAGAACTACTAAATAAATTTTGGATGAGAGCTTTGAAGTACTCTTATTTCTTATGAAATGAATCTCATAAGTGAAGGAGCAATAAAAGAAAAGCCCATCACCTTGAAATTAGCATTTAGAGAGAAGGAACTAGTTGAACAAGAGTTGAATAGTGAAGAATAAATAGCTCTTCTATCAAGAAGAGTTCAAAGGATTCTAGTAAGAAAAGGAAGAAGTCTTAATCAACCAAGATCCAACCAATCCAACTCCAAAGGTAAATATAGAGGTAAGAATTTTTTTAAATTCAAATTTTGATGCTTTTTCAATAAAATTTTGGGTATGTGATGGAAGAGGCCATGTGGCCTCTGAATGTACTAGCAATGGTAGGTTACAAGAAAGGATAAGACTGATGTAGACATCACAAAAATCAACTTCTACATAAGCTAGGATGATGGAAAAAAAAGTGAAGAAGAGGTTTCTGATACCATGAAAGATTATTAGCTTATATGTATGACCCTTACAAATGAAGATTCATCACAAAGTTCTAATGAACTAAGAGGTAAGTATGATGAAAGGTATAGTGAATTACATGAAGAACTCCTTATCCTACATTATACTTTAAAAAGTAAAGAAAAATATGCGTAGGAAATTTTCTAAAATGTATCCCTTATCTTCCAAGTTAAAAGGGAAAATATTAGACATAAAGGCTAAGATTCAACTACTAACCCTGTTAGATAAAGAGAAATGTAGGGATACTTAAGATAGTTAAAATAATAAAAATTAGCATAGAAGTGAAAGATTGGAAGAAATCGTACAAAAGGATGCTAGCACTAGCTCAAGTGTACTTAGGTTTGACAGTTCTATTCATGAAGAAAACACTTTATATGTTTGTAGAAAATGTGGACATAAAAAAGATTGTTATTATCCTCATATTGGAAAAAATAACATTGATACTTGGTCTTGTCAAAAGAAACCTATTGAGTGTATCTTGCAAGATGCAACAACTTGGAATGAGAATGGGATGAAAGTTGGAAAAATATTTAGAATGGATGATATAATAAATCATCATAGATTCTTATATCTTGAAGAACATGAACAAGAAGGATTTCCATACAAGATTTAAGACATCAACAAAGGAACTAATGAAAGAAAATCAAATGGTAAGGAGGTGCTCCATAATAGAGGGCCTTATCTCAAACTCCATTAGTCTTTCTCACCTTAATAAGCAAGTAAAGTAAGTCATGGTAAGTCTCTATTTCCTTACTTGCTAGCATAAATATAGGTCACTATTTAAATATTTCTAAAATTTTATATATCTTATGAATTCTTAAATCATCAAATAAAACATATCTTATTATTATAGATAAAGGAACTTAAAGAAAGATCAAAGTAGTATGGTTATCTCTCATGTTATCTCATAAACTATTTAGTTGTTTACATGTTCTTAAAAGGCTTTATTCTTAAAGAATATGTAAATTCAAGAAACGATAATGGCATTACATCGACATTTATCATAAGATTCTACTGACATGAGAAATTGGACCAAGTATTGCAAGGAAATGACAAAGAGATGCATAATTGGATGATCAAGAAAGATAAATTTGTTATGATTTTTTCCAAATAAATTTTCTATAATATTTTTTCCTTTCTATAAACTTTGTTGGATTACTTAATATTCTTGAATAAGAAAGATTTTAAAAATTTATCTACACATCCTAAAAGTGTTAAAGAAAATATAAGCACATATGTAGGAGAAGCTTGTACCTCATGAATTATTATGAAGCATCAATACATGGGAATTTTATAAAGATCTTATCCAAGACATAATTCTTAGGTAGGAAACACAAGGTATATCCATTTGATACAAAATTGAAGGTAAAAAGAGTAAGATATTTTTGATTCAATCCTTAAACATTTATATTACCTATGAGTAATAATCAAGTATGCAAGTATCTAGAATTCATTTGAATATATCTCTATGCTAGTACTACATCATTGACATACTATGAATATATAATCTTTTGAGTACTTACGTTTAAATAATTCTTACTAAAGCAAGATGTAGTACTCACACTTCTATTCTAAAATTTTAAAACCTCTTAGGTAGTTTTGAAAATGAATGGAAAATATAACTTAAGCTTCCCTAAGATATATGTGATCAATGTAAACATCTTATAAAGTTCTTTATCTCTTACTCTTCTTTTGAAATTTGATCTATCTTTTATAAGTTGAGTATGTATGTACTTGTTTTTCTTCATATGAAAGTTTTATGATAATGAAGATGTATTGAAAAATTTCTTATGAGGTTTTTTTTATATGAAAAATGTATAATCCTTGACTATTTTTTGATCTATCTTATTGCTAGTTATAAGGCTACAATCCGTTTTTATCATTTCCAAAAGGGAAAGAATTTCATGACCTTATCTTAGATATGATATGTGATTGTGATATAAATGTGGTGACTTATAATATTGATTATGATCCAAGTGTCATGAGAAACATTGCTATTAAAAAATAATTATGATCTTATGGATATATTTGAACAAGTGTTATTAGCAACATCGATACTAAAAGATAATTATGATCTTATGAATATATTTGAATGGTTCTAACATTATGATGGTATTAATGTCTATATTTAGCAGCAAGATACTTAATATTTATTGCTTAAGCTCTAATTCACAAATACCCTTATTGATAATTCACAAGTATCTTCATAATTATTGAACTTGTGCTATATTAAGAATGCATTGTTTACATGAGTGGACTTTCATCTCTCATCATCCTTAGCTCAATTAATTTGTTGGATATACTAACCCATTTTCTTAAGCTTTTGACATCAACAAAAATGGAGAGATTTTTGACCTTTTGGAATGTTAAAACCTTAAGGAAAATGGAGAACATAGAATTTTTGTTGTGGATAATGTGTTTGTAGGACATCAATAAGAACTCCATTAAAAGACTTGAGAACTCAAGGAAACAAGATCTACAAAGAGATGTCAAAATGAAGAGCACATTAGCAAGATGAGAGCATGGACAAGAATGGATGAAAAAAAATGCTACCAATCAAATGAAGATGCTTCGAGGACTAGAAAAAAGGCATATTGACAAGAGAAAGCCTCAAAAGATAGAGCTCAAAATTTAAGGAGACATCTCCTACAAATAGTAGATGTATCTATCTTAGAGTAGACATCTTCCTAGAGATGTCCCACAAAAGACATCCCATTTTCTAGTGGAATGTCTCCTGAATTGAGGTTAATCTCTGGTAGATGTCCCAAATTCAAAGGAGATGTCTAAACTAGTTGTTTAGTAGTTGTTACATGAATTTTGAGCAGTTTTCAGAAACTTTGAGGCTATAAGAAGATACCAAAATCTTGGGAATTGTATAAGTACTATTCACAAAAGATCAGTCATTATCTATTATATGCTATTGCATTCTTATTCTTCATTGTAGCATCATTTTTTTAGTTGTAAGTTGTACTAAGCTTCAATTACAAGAACCTATAAATTTAGTTACATCCTTTCTTTCTTTTTGATCTTTTTCTTGGAACCCTAAGAGGTTGATGTGCTTCTTGCAAGAAGGCATCCATATTGATCTTGTTCGAACCTTGTGAGGTTGAGTGGTTTTGTGGTGTCAAAATGCTCTGGAGCATAGCTTAATTCTATAAAGGTTGTGGGATCCTTGAAATCACATTCTAAGCTTGTTAGGACCATGTGGGGTTGAGTGGTTTTGCAATGAAAAAACACTCTAATATAGAGCGTAGTGCTTGTATAGGGTGTGGTGCCCTTCAAATCACATTTTTTAAAAAACAAAGTTTGGAGGTATGCAAAAATTCTACCCTTTAAGTATGGATGTACCCAAGTTGGGAAACCATGTAAAATTTGGTGTGTTTGTGTGACAAGTAAAATTTTTAATTTGGGGAACTTATTCAACCCCTCTTCTAAGTTCTTGATTCACAATTCTTCATAGACCTTGATGAGAATTGTAGAACTAGAAAGTGGGGTAGGGTCGGGGGGAAGGGATGAATAAGTTTTACAAATCAAAATTGACACCAACAAAATCTAGAACCAAATTTAACATGGTTTCCCAAATTGGGTAGTTCACACTCAGATGGTAGTTCACTTATACACCTCTAAACTTTCTTCCTCTCAAAATTTGGTTTGAAGGATACCACATCTTGTATAGCTCTAAGAATTACTTTGAAGTGATTTGATGCCATGAATGAACTCAACTCAGCTAGGTTTCAACAAGCTTATAATTTTGTTTTAAGGATCTCACAACCTTTACAACTTGAGCTCTGCTTGAGAGTGTTGTGGAGCTACACCAACACTCAATCTTGTAGGATCCCAACAAGCTCAAGGATGATGCCTTCTCACAAGAAGCACATCAACCATAGTGGGGAACCAAAAGAGAAATAAAAATTACAAGAAAAGGATGCAACTAATTTGCTGGTCCTTGTACTTTGAGGTATAACACAATCGACTACTTACAATAGTACAATAGATAGTACAATGAAGCACACAAAGACAATATAATAATATGCATAATGATTACTTGATGTTGACACTTGCTTGCACACAAAACTTGCATATTCATCAATAGAATGAAGTCATCTTATGGCCTTGAAGTTTTCAAAATCAATTCATGCAATAGCTAACTAACAACTAGGGGAGATGTCCTCTTCAAGATTGGGACGTCTCACTATTCAGACCTAAAATCAAAGTAGATGTCTCATACCTAAGAGAGATGTCTTATAGGAGACATCTACATGTAGATGTGTTCTCCTAATGGTAGACATCTATTGGCTTTCCAAGACATCTCCTCTGGTTCTTCTATACTTTGACCAAGATGTGTTTTCAATTTTTGGGCTTTGCTTCATGATGCTTTCTTTCATTAATTTAGCTCATTCTTGATCTTGGAAACTTTTCATTTTTCTGTCGTCTTCATCTTTACTCTTGCTCCAAATTTCTTTATGAAGAACATTATAGTCCTTATTTTGACATCTTTTTGTTTCTCTCATTCCTTAAGTCTTCATTCATGTTTGGTAGGTCCTTGTGGTCTCCACTTTGACATCTCTTTATAGATGTCATTTCTTGGCCTCTTCTTGTGGGCTCCATGTTCTTATCCTATAAACACAACAACCATGCAAACATCCTTGTTCTCCATTTCCCTTAAAGTTTTGATGTACCAAAATTTTAACACTTGAGACCTTGATAACAAGGTTATTTTTTATGAGAATAAAAATCTTTGTTTTGAGCTAGGGCAAATGACATCCTTAAGTTAGTTTCCATGTCTTTATAGTAATTCAACAAAAATGTTTTTATTAATATATTTTTGATTTTTTTGGGTAAATAAGAATATGTTCAAGCTCATGAATAGATTAAACATGGTTTCATTATTGTGTTTAATAATTGCAACATGTTAGGAGAAATAGGAAAGTGAACCTTCAATAGTGATGAAACCTTTGGCATAAGAATTTGCTACTTTGTTTAAGGATAAATTGAAAAAGCTTTCTATTATGAGATCTATGCAGCGTTAGATTAACTTCATACTAAGGACAATCATACCAAATGAGGGAGACTACTAGGTGACTCTATATTAGAGAGAGGATCTTCAAAGATATGTTAGTGAATTACTCTTAAATGATTTTATTAAGAAGTCAGTATTCCCATGTGTAGTACCAATAGGACTAGTTTCTAAAAAAGATACCGATCAAATTAGGATATGAATTGATTCTAAGGTTGTTAATATGCTTACAAGTAAGCACCATTTTTATATTCCAAGTATGGATAACATTCTTGTTGTTCTTGTTAGTGCAAAATTCTTTTCCAAAATTGATTTGTAGAATGTATAAGGATGATAGTAAACTAGGATTCCTCTAACCTTGCTACTATAGATATTTTAGCTTCACTAATGTTAATTTTAGCAATCACAAGTTA
Source organism: Gnetum montanum (assembly GCA_015680685.1). Classification (NCBI taxonomy): domain Eukaryota; kingdom Viridiplantae; phylum Streptophyta; class Gnetopsida; order Gnetales; family Gnetaceae; genus Gnetum; species Gnetum montanum. The sequence goes on from MNCI01036036.1 coordinate 99,667, forward strand.
ACCATGAGTCACAACTTAGTCATTGACTATAAAATCATGAGTCAAAATATCTTCTTATGGATCATGGTAGCTGACTAGGTCATGATTAAGTCATGTTGTAATACCATGATCAAGTCATGTTGTAATACTATGATCTCATCATAGATTGTGGTCTATCTAAAATAGAAAGAAAATATTCTTTGAGGATAACAAAAGCTAGAGACAAGTTATGATTAGGTTGTGGTAAAAATGTTGACCTTTGTAATACCTCTTTTCTACTTCAAATTTTTTCATGAGTATATCATAAGTCATGGTACTATAGATAACTCAAGCCATAAGTGGATCCTAAGTTATGGTAATGTCATAGTCAAGTACCATTGGTTATGATGAAGTTGTGGTAAAGCATCTTGGGTTGTGATGAAGATGTCATCAACTAGAAATATCTCGATGTATACGACAAATTATAGTGAACTCATGGTAAAGTTGTGATCTTGCAAAAAATAGAGATTAATATTGAAACTAAAAGTTGATGTTAATATAAGAAGAAATGAGGCTCAAACATGGGAATTAAGATTAACAACATCTTTTATAGCTGAAACATGGTAAGAATAGCTTAAATTACAAAATATATAAGAATTAAGCCTTGAATTCAACGTAAGTATGCCAAAAGTACAAACCACTATAGACATGCAAAAACTCTTAATTCCACTTCAAAATGACTTTAAATGATCTTTAAAATATGAGAGAATACTTGCATAACCTAGAGAAGCTTGAAAGAAGCATATGTAATGAGTGGTATATGCTTTTACATCAAACTACCATGAAAGGACTAAATGCCATGAATAAGAACATGAAAATTAACTTGAATCTAAAAAAACAAAGTGAATTCCTTGAATTATACCACCAAAAAAATTCTAATTTCCTCCAATATTTAATAAAAACATGAAAAAATATTTATTTAACTTTAGAAACTTAATAAATCTTGAAATTGAAACATGCATGTGAAAAACCTAAGAAAATTCTTGAAATTATAAGAAACTATGAAAGTAAAGCTTTAGAAAGCTTGGAAGAAGAAATTATGAGAATGAATTCACTCCTAAAATTTAGATGGAAATGTTATAAGAATTCAAAAAAAGAAAAAAATAAAAATGCTAGATAATGAGTCATCATGAGTTTGATTACATTAATGTAATGGCGTTGACCCAATCCCATCATCGCATACCTATCGACGAAGACTCGTGGATGCATACCCATCAATGCATGATTTGATGCATCGATGGAGTGTTTAGTCTTGCTTATATAAATGTGTGCACCCTTTGTATTTATGAAATTCATTATTAAGTAGCATAGCAGAGCTCTTGCAATTTGTTTATTTGAGAGTTGGAATATTTTCTAAGTGTGCACAGTAGGAGTTGAGAAGTGTACAAATCTTTATTCAAGCACTGATGTACCTAGACACTTTGGTGTGAATAGAAATAAAGATGAGCTTTTTTAATAAACCTTGTAACACTTGGACTTAGCATAATATTTACTTGATGCATTTATTATTCATGCTATTTATGTTTATACATTTAATTAATTAATTAATAATAGATAATTAATAGACATAACTACGATCATCTCGAACATATGTTAATGCTTGGTAATCCCAATAGCACTTACGCTTAGTAACCTAGTAGCATTGTGATGTGTTTAGGATGTGTACACTAGATGGGAACGGATGCTTATGTTAGGATTAGTCTAAGGAATTAATTAGTTCTTATATTAATTAAACATATAATTACTTTATTTTGTACACTTAGGCAACTTAAATGAAAAATATAAAAATGATATATATCATATGCCTCAGTTACACTCAACCATACCATTATACCTTACAAGTGGAACTAGGAAGACAAAGATAATGTCTTTAAGATTTACTACCTAGATAATGTGTACTTAGAGAGCTAAAGTCTATGGAATTTGACTAGATTGCTTAGTGAATGTTAGTGATTTGTATAGTTGGACATAGGGATTGCTCACTTCTCATCATTGGCACCATTACCAAGGAATTTAGTTAGCTACGTGTGATACCTAAGAAGTTAGTAAAATTATTTAATGACATTGCAACAAAACTTAAAGTTGAAATCATTGAGAAAAATAATAATAACATAAGCACACTATTTTTCTTCGAAACTAACATGGCCTCTTCTCACAGGGAAGATTCTCCATGACTATTCGAGAAGAATTCCAATCAAAGGCAAGAAGGCCTGAAACCACCTATGCCCCAACAATTCAAAGGTATCTATACTCATCTAGATGAGTACATTTTGGATTTTACTTCGATCCTACACCAAGATGAACAACCACAGTTGAGGAATATGGAGGGTAGCATTGTGTTGTCATTCAATCGATTAGTTCTTGTAATGCTACTCCACATTCTCATAAGATTGGACATCCAAGGGCTCTATGCTTTGTATGTTGTGCAAGATCAAGATTATCGAAATTATCATCCCATAGATGCATAATGAAAGAAGGATCGGTAGATGGAGGCATGCTACAAGGCATCAAAAGGCAATCAGTTCACAAACCCCTTATTCCTATTGGGCCAAAAAGGAGAGGATTCCTTCTTAGGGGATTCTCAATACACAGACTTTCCTCCCCTTATCATCAATGAAGGGATCCTTAACTAGAATTTACAATCAATAGTAAACAATCCTAGAGCTATGAAGAATAGTTCCCATGACCATGAGAACTCAAAGGAAGGGGGTCAAGGTAGGAACAATGATAAGCACCATGATAACAACAAACATGGTGATCATGGAAAGGACCAAAGAAGTGGGAGTAGTAAGCATCATGCTCATGCTGGTGTTGGCTCTCCTTCCTCTTTGCCTTCATAATCCTCATCATCTTCCTTATCCAACTCTAATTGAAGCCATAGAGGGAAAGACCATGATGGAGGTGACCAGTAGGATAGACATAATCATAGATCTCACTAGAACAATAGAGACCAAGGGCATGGATAATCAAGGGAGGTCCACCACAGAGAAAGAAGGGATAGTAGAGGGCATCATAGGCATCATGGCCATCACAGGGGCCATGACTATGATGATCCTTTGCTTGCCACTAGAAAAATTCTGAACATTGTAGAGGCTCTAAGGAGTCCAACAAGGCACATGAAGTACAATAAACTCAAATGGTTGAACATGAACAATATCCCTAAGTTTAAAGGAGGATAAAATTCTAATTAATAGAATCATCTCCAATCCTTTCATGATGCATGTGCTTTACATAACACTAAAATGAATAGCAAAAATTAAAGTTATTTCCTAGGACACTTATCAAAAAGTCTAAAAGTTAGTATTGATCCTTAGAACCAAAATAAATCAGATGGTGGAGTACGATGCTTGAACTCTTCAATGACAAGTATCAAATGTGCTCCCAAGTGTCTAACCTGAGGAAGAAAACCCAAGGGTGAAAGTAAGAAACACTTGAATCCTTGGATGGATCCATGGATAGATAATACTTATTATTGCATCGATGCCTAGGCCATGAATTTTCTTAAAGGGAGTAGCTACTCCATATCATAGATGGGCTTTGAAAAAAAATAAGGAGAACTCTATAGGTCTTTGCCCAAGGGAGGCTTTCAGAGCTTAGGGCCCATCAGATCCAAAGGCTAATTAAGCAAGTAACTAAAGAAGAAGGTGAGTTGAGAAAAAAGGAAAGTATAGAGAAGTACAACTAAAACCTTTCCATTTCCAAAAGGGAGGTATGATTTTGTGACAATGAGGAGGAGGAAATAATGGTAGCTAGATTTGTATGGGTATTATGTTCAATATTTCATTTTTCCATATGACACTTCTAGTCACACCTCTCTTCAACACCACTACTACCCTCTTGAATATTATAGAGCATAATCTCCAAGAGGAGAGTCCCCATTTCCATATTACCCTCCTCATCCTTCTACACCTGTACATCCATCCTCAACTTGGTTGTAATTCACTCCACTCATGTAGGGAAGAATTCTAGCCCAGCTGCAATAAAGAAATGCCACAAGGGCTATTAACTTACAACTAGCTCCCCAGTCAAGTGGTTCAGACACTAAGCCTTGCAAAAGACTCTTCTTATGAACCAATAGTTCTATTAAGCCCTCATAAAAACCTATAGTTATTGACCTTGCTTCTCCATCCTTATCCAAAACATCCTTTGAGTTCCGTTCAAACCAAACACCTTCCATAGTGCACATTGCCATGTTGACCCACATGGTCATAGATTGAATAAAGGATGACCATCTTCCTAGGAATAGATCTAATCCTAAGAGTTCCCTCATTTACCTGAAAATCATTGCGAATGAGCCTTACAAGGCTCTTATGGACTTAGGTTCTAGTGTTAATTTGATCTCTCATAAAATGTACAAACCCTAGAACTTGCCTCCTCTCAAGAAAAGTAACATTTGTCTTGAGTTAGCAAATTAGTCCATCACCATTCCCTTGGGATTGGTGGAGAATATTATGACCACTGTCTATGGGTGCTCCTATCCTACTGACTTCTTGGTGATTTGAGTATATAATACAAGGGAAACTTCCAAATAATCAAGGGAAGGACTTGGTTGAGTATAATTGATGCACAGCTAGAAATCAGAGACCTCTCCTTGGATATTTTCAAGAAAAATTACTTTGGAAAAATAGAGAGAAAGTATGTTCCATGAATTGCATACAGTGAAATAGGGTGCCATTACATGCAAAAATTATTGATAGTCAAAATTACCATACTCATAGCATGTAGGCAGTGTGTACATGTCACAAAAATACAAAGGTGCCTATATGAAGCAGCCACAAAATAGGAGAGCATCCAATGCTTGACAACTAAATCTTAAAGCATTTCAACCTTGTGCATGGAATAAACTAAGAGCCTGACAAGTGTGTACATTGAAGGCATGGATGAAATAGAGAAAATATATTGCCAACTCTTTGATGAACATGATCACACAAATTGGGGAGAGTTGGAAATCCCTAAGAGCTTTAAATAGGAGTCCCTTGAGTTGAAAAATCTACCAGAAAAAATGGAATATGATTTTCTAAACAATGGAAAGTTAGTCATCATCAATGCCAACCCTGCTCCTGTGAAAAAAAAAGAAGTTTTTGGAGATGGCCAAAAATGGACAACAACCTTTGCTTGGTCATATCATGAGCTTATTGGAATTGATCCAAGGAGATGCCAACATCACATTTACACAAATTCCTCCATGAAACCAAATAGGTAGCCATAATGGTGGTTGAACCCCAAACTCAAGTAAATTGTCAAAGAGGAGATTGAATAACTCCTCAAGGTGGGGTTCATCTACCCCATTGTGGATAGTGAGTGGGTTAGCCCACTCATTATAGTGCCAAAGAAATATGGGAAATGGAGGGTATACATCGATTTTAGGCTATTGAATATGGCAACATACAAGGATCACTTTTCATTGCCATTTGTGAACCAGGCGTTGGGCACCATTTCTAGGCATTGTTACTACAAGTTTCTAGATAGTTATGGTGTACTTATTTCTAGAAATGGAACACTTTATAGGTACCATCTTTCAAAAGCTAATGTAGTGCTTGGGGGTTATATACAAAATAACAACACCCTACCATCCTCAAGCTAATGGTCAAGAAGAATTTACAAATAGGAAGATCATAAAAATACTAATAAGAATCATTAGTAAATATAGGAGGGATTGGAGCACCAAACTCAATGATGCCCTTTGGGCCTATAGCTCCACTTGGAAACTTTCTATTGGTTACTCTCCCTATGGGCTTATGTATGGAAAACTACCAACACTTCCCATCCAATTGGAAGTCTGTATACTTTTAACAGTTTGTGATCTTTACCTTGACCTAAGCCTAGCATAGAAAGAATGATTGATGAATCTCAATGCACTAGATGAGAACTGATTGGTGGCCCTATCATCTAACAAAGTTCATAAGGAATTTTATAAACAATGCAATAACCATAGAATCAAGAAAGTGAAATTTTAACTAGAAGATAAGATCCTATACTAGAATCCCACACATGTGCCATAAATAACAAAGTTTCAAATGTTGTGAAAGGGACCTTATATTATCTATGAAAAATTTTCCTTTAGAGCCATGTTAATTTATAAACTTGAAAGCCCAAATAAAAAGCTACTAGTTAGAACATAATAAATAAAGCCTTTTTGAGAACCTAAGAGAGCTAGTTACCACAACACCTCAACAGATGAACAAGGACACTCAATTTTTCTAACCTTCTCCTTCCAACTTAGTCATGGGAAAGATGGCTATTCCTACTAATTAATCAAAGTGGCTTCATAGTTTTTTTGTTTTTTTAGTTTCTCATAATTTTTGTTTTACCTCATTTTTATTACATTTTTCCTTTCTTGGATATTTTACAATTTCTTCTATATTGTACTTTATTTGGTTTGGATTTTTCTTATTTTTTTCTTGTGTCTTTCTTTTGTTTCTTAATTTCCTCTAGGACTTTGCACAACTATAGCTGCTAATTGATGGTGATTTGTACTATAATGTTATTTGATTACTAATGTTTGGATTCTATCTCTAAATCGTAATGTTAATAGCTAAGGCATGGTTTCTTTGCATAATAATAGGTAGTGAGTCCACATCATCCACTAATGCACAAAACTCTATGGTGTTTCCTTATTTCATACGTATAGGATCCCTTCTTAAAATGAAATGTATAATGAATTTATGACCCTGGTCATTTCCAAAATTGGGATGGATTAAAGAGATAGACAAGAGTGTGACTTTAAGAGGATTTGATGCTCTTTGTACTTGCCTACCCTCACCATTCCACTATCGATCAATAATAGGAAGCTAAGTCTTTGCATGATGTGGTTTCCATCCAAAAATCTAAGAAAAAACACAATAATGGGAATTCAAAGTACATCCCTTAAACAAAATAATGGGCTATAAGAACTAGTTATGGGGCTAAAAAGGCATGTTAACCATGCCTTAAGGCCCCCTCTAACTAAGGCCCATCTCACTTTCTGCTTCTTTTTTCTTCTCTTTATGGATTGGTGATTGATATGTGGAGATATTCTTGTGCCTTGGGAGGTGGACTGGAATAAGAATGTCAATGCAAAATCACTGTAAGTGGTTAGTTTTAATTTTAACTAAGGCTAGACATTATCAGTCATATTAACCACAAAATCCAAAAGGGACTTTATGTGACCACAATATAGGACTCAAATCCACACTCTACTTCATCTACCTATGATTTTCATGACTCACCTAATGGCCTTTTCTCATGTTGTTTCAATGTCTTGATTTAATATATTCAAAGTTCTTTCATAATTTTATTTGGTGATTTAGTCCTTAACTAATCATAATCAGTAATCATCCATAAGGTCCATGGGCTCCTTGGTTTGAGGGCATGCAAGGGCATCAACCTATTATGGAAAGGATTCATTTGCATACTCCTTGGTTAGGTTGGTTAATTTCCTCATCCCTTAGGCATTTTTGCATTCAAATCTTTTGTGCTCCATGTTGGTTATGTTTAGTTATGCATTCCTTCATTAAAATTCTTTATAAAATCTCCATTTTTGTGAATTTTCTATCCCTCTTCATGCATTTCATGTTGTTCTGGGATTATTTGGCTTCCTTTGGACTTCAATTTTATTAAAAAATTCCTTTTTTTTTTGTTTATTTTTCAATGTGAAAAATTTTTGCAAATAGCTACGTCAACATGATCCCATCAATGTAGCTTGAAAATTCTATATATGTGTGTGAACACTTTGCCATTTTGGCATATTTCTTCCAAACACATAAGGATTTTTTACTATTCCAAGAGCCTAGAGCCTTCTAGAGCCCATATCTTGCAAACCACTTATGTGATTCACCTCTTTTTTCAATCCTATAGCTATTGGAGGTGATCTCTACATTATGTGGGCCACAAACCTTAGGTTTTTGATGAAAAATATTTTTGAAGTTTTTCTAACTCCCATAAGCTTTAACTAATAAAATAATATTAAAATCAATAATTTATGAAAGTCAAACCTTTTCAAAAAAATTTGGAAGTCATCTAAGAAAAATAATATTAAAATAATCAATCTACCATAATCACAACTTAGCCAAAGTCTAACCAATCCAAAGAGACAAGGTATCCAAGTAATTCATGTTACACATTAAATACTAATCCTTGGGTGATGAGTGGTGAGGTACCCCTATGCCCAACCATATGAATCACTAAGGTGTTCATGCATAATCTAGTCAAATTTCGTGGACCTATAGTTCTCCAATGCACTAATTCTCTAAGAAGTGAAATGGATGTTAAGAACATTTGTTGTCTTCCCAACTACACTTGTGAAGCTCAAGGATATTAGTTAAGTGTAACTAAGATACATGATATTTATCATTTTATGTTTTGTAAGTTTAATCGCCAACAACAAAAATGGAAGGTAGAGGAATTTAATATCTAATTATTTGATTACCTAGCTAGCCTAACACAAGTACCCATTACTACTCTTCTATACACATCCTAAATGCATGTAGCATTGTTGGGTTACTAAACATTAGGCATGTCTCAGTTACCAAGCACTATATGTATGCTTGAAGTAGTCATGCTTGTGTCCACTAACAATGAGAAATTAATTACTTAATTAAAGTGCATTAAAATAAAGTACATGAAAGTGAAGTGCATGAATATCAAATTCATTAATTAAATATTAATCTATTCTTAGTATTGCAAGGATGATCAAAAGGGCTCATCTTTATTCCCATCATACTGTTGTGCTCAAGTACATTAGTGCTTGAATAAAAGCCCATACACACTTAGACTCTTGCTATGGGCACTCAAAAAATATTCTAACTCTGGAGAAAATAAACTGCAAGAGCTTCTTTATGCTATCACAAAAACTATATGAAAATCATGAGCCCGAGCACTATATTTATAGGTCAGCCTATACCCCATGATATGGGATATTTGACATCATGTCTTGGACTTCAATATGGGGTATCCAATATTGAGGCTCTTATATCACATATTTGATATCCGGGCTAGTCAAATCATGACTCATTATACCCCCAAAACTAAATGAAAACTTTTCTTTAAGTGAAGAAGAAGAGGAACCAGTTCCTTACAAAATATTGGGAAGGTATGGGATTATTGATTGACATACAAACTGACTGAGATGGAATAGATAGACTCTATGTGCCCAAATGTACAGATTTACAATCTTTCACAAAATTCAATGTTCATGATAAGAGAAGTGAATACCCTAGATAAATCTAACATCCAACTCCTCTTGATAGCTGAAGAGTGAAAGAGAAGATCCAACAATCATGAATAGTCCTCATCATGTGATATTGCTAGATCATCTTAGGTGAAGATAGTACTACTTCCAGTCCATGCTTCCCACTACAATCATAATAGAATCAGGAATTAATATGCAATGTGTAATACATAGCCATTAAGTACCTTGTCTCATCAGTGGTTACATTTGGCTAGGTGGTGATTGTGGTAGATTGATTCGTTTAGTAGTGTTAGTGAGAAGATTGACAAATAGGGTAAAATAGATAAGTGTTCCATTAAATTTGAAAAATTTCAAACAAGATGAAGTGCTTGAACAAGGTTTAAGAATTCACAATAATAAAAAAGAAAACTGCATTGAAAAATGTTAGGAGGATATGCATAATTGGATGTCATTAATGGGGAACATAAAAGGATTTTATTGTGATAATGTCTAAGGATAAAGGACTTAACTAACCCAACCAAAAGATATGCAAGTGGATCCTCTCCAAGGTAGGTAGAGGACTTTTATTACCCTTGCATAACTTCAAACCAAGGAGTCCATGGGCTTCATGGATGATTAATGGTTATGGAAGTATAAAGACCTAGAAGAAACTAAGTAAGAATTTTGACACATCAAATTAAGACATCAAACAAGAACATGAAACTAGTAATGAGATAAGACATGCAAAACATAGATGGATGAAAGAGAGTGGAACGGAGTTCCTGATTAAGGTCATATGAAGCTCCTTCTGAATTTTGTGGTTAAAATACCTAATAAAATCCATCATTAGTCTAGAACAAAACCAACCATGTTCAGTGACATCACATCATCATTCTAAGACTAGTCCACTTCCCTGAGACACAAGAGTGCTCCCATAGAATAACCACTATTCCTTATTAGAGAATAAAATAAAAGTAGGAAGTGAGGAAGGGCCTTGGTTAGAGGAGACCTTCAAGCATGGGTAACATGTCTTTCTAGTCCCATAACTAGTGCTTGTAGCCCATTTATTTTGTCTAAGAGGTGAGCTTCGAATTCCCATAATTTTTTTATTTTTTATTTTTGATGAGAACCACACCATGAAAAGACTTATTAAACTTCGTTTCATTGGTTAACATGGAGTGGTAAGAAATCCATGAAAGCAAACATGCACCCAGGTAAGCAAAAAGGTACAAAGAATACTAAATCCCCTTGAAGTCACACCCTATTCAAACCTTTAAATCCTTTCCAAATCCATAAACTACCAAAGTCACAAATTTTTCAATAGTTTTATTAATGAAAAAGGAACTGCACATTTCCAAAACAAGGAAAACCATAAAGTTTGTGGATGTATGGATGTTATGGACTCACTGCCTGTCGCATGAAAAAGAAACCATTTTCTAGTTATCAGTAACAAAATATCAAACTAGAATCCAGACACCAATAATCAAATAACTGAATAATATGTACCCACATCAATTAAATCACACTCTATCTAGTTGGCAATAAGAAAATTATTCTTAAAACAAGATAAGAAAATCACATTCCAATAAAGAAAAATATATAAAAAATCATAAAATATTTAAGAAAAAGAAAACATACTAATGATGTTGTAAAAAAAATTTTGAAAAATTAATAATGTAGAAAAAAAATATAAAATAAAGAATGTGTAAAACAAAAATATGAGAAAATGATGAGCTGCTTATATGGTTAGCATGGATGGCCATCTCCCCCATGACTAAGTTGAAATAAGGAGATCCAAAATATTGAGTGTGATTGTCCATCCTATGAGGCATTTGTTGTATTAGTTAGCTTATGCATGTGGAAAGGTTTAACTTGTTGTATGTTGACTAGTTATTTCTTGTCTGGGCTTTGAGTTTCGTAGATCATCATGGCCCTAAAAGGAAAAGTTTCTTAAATGATGTAAAGTCCTTCCCACAACATCTAGAACTTAGTTCCTTGAGGTACATGTGTGGGATTCCAGTAGAGAACCTTATCTCTTGGTTGAAGTTTGGCTTTTTTGATTCTAAGGTCATGGTGCTTTTTGTTGAATACCTTGTGTAATTCATTAGATGACAAGGCCACCAATCAATTTTTATCTAGCAAGTTGAGATTCATTAGTTATTCTTTTTATGCTATACTTAAGTCAAGGTCAAGGTCACAGGCTATTAAAAGTGTACAGAGCTCAGATTAAATAGGAAGTATTGATAATTTTCCATATAAGAACTCATAGGGAGGGTAGCCTATAGGAAGTTTCCATATTGTGCAATAGGCCCAAAGGGCATCATTGAGTTTTGTGCTCTAGTCTTTCCTATATTTGCTAATAGTTCTTGTTAGAATCTTTATGATTTTCCTATTGGTAACCTCAGCTTGACCATTGGATTAGGGGTGGTAGGCTATTGTGAGTTTATGTTCAAACCCCAAGTGTTGCATGAGCTTTCTAAAAGTAGCATCTGTAAAGTGAGTTTCATTATCAAAAATTAATGCATGTGGCATACCAAACCTATTTACAACATTTTGTTGTACAAACTGAGTAGTAGTAGAAGACATACAATCAATGACAACCACTTATTCTGCTTATTTTGTACAATAGTCAATAGTGACTATGATGTATGCCTTTTCATTTGACATGGGCATGATGGGACTTCTATAATCCATGCCCCAGATGTCAAAGATTCTAGTGGTTGAATCCATTATTGAGGTCCTTCCATTCGAATAGTCATTCCACCATCTCATTGGCATTTTTCACAAGAGCGAACATATTGGTGAGCATCCTTGAAGATTGTTGGCCAATCGTACCCTACCATTAGGATTTTAATGGTCATGCATTTCCCAACATAGTGGTCTTTACAAGGACCTTTATGAGCATCCTAGAGAATGTGTAGTTGATCAACATTAGGGACAACATCAAACTAGGCTATCAACACACACTTTGTAGAGGTGTTTATTGATCTCCATGATGCATTTCACTTGGTGAAGAAATTGTTGTTTCTTTTGATGGTCCAACCCTTGTGGCATCTTCTGAGTGAGAAGATAGGTGAGAATTACATCATACCATTTAAGTTCATTGGGAAATTATTTAGTTATATCTTTAACAAAGAGGATTTCATCAAGAAACATATCAAATAGTGGGTTTTCCTCCTTTTTTTTGTCCCATCGTAACTAGGACAAGTGGTCAACAACCATATTCTTAGTACCTTATTGATCTACCATCATAATATTAAATTCCTATAAGATCACCAACCACTATATGACATGGAAGCTCACCATTGGCTTATTCATCAAGAAGTGGATGGCACTATTGTCTATGTCTACAAATACCTTGTATCCAAGCATATAATTCTTGAACTTCTCTAAAGCAAACACCATTGTCATCAATTCCTTTTTTGTGGTGGTGTAGTTCATTTGTGCATCCACAATGCTTTGGCTAGTGTATTGGATTTCTTATAAATGTTTCTTATCATCCATCTGCATAAGCATAGCTCCCAAGGTGTAATTTGATGCATTTGTATGACATGAAATGGTTTGGACCAATTTAGTGACTGTAGGATTAGAGTTTCTACAAGTTTCTCCTTTAGTTGTTGGAATGTTTTTTCACATTCTATGGTCTAGATGAATGGAGGATCTTTCTTTGTTAGCTCCATTGATAGTTTTGCAATCTTAGAGAAATTCTCTATGAATCATCGATAGTGGCAAGTATGTCCAAGGAATGATCAAACATCTTTAATAGTTTCTAGTTGGTAGGTTATTCCTTGGATGACCCTTATTTTCTTAGGGTCTACCTCAATTCCTGCTTGCGATATTTTATGCCTCAACATAATGCCTTCCTAGACCATCAGATGAATCTTTTTCCAATTGAGCTACAGATTTGTTTCAACACATCTCTTTAGCACTAGCTCAAGGTGGTCTAGGGCTTGCTCAAATGTAGCTGCATAGGTGGAGAAGTCATCCATGAAGACTTCTATACCACTATTGATTTACTATTGAAAAATGCTTAGGACCAGGCATTAGAAAGTAGTAGGGGCATTGAGCAAACCAAAAGGCATGTTATGATATGCAAAAGTCCCCTAGAGACTTGTGAATATTGTCATGGACTAGTCCTCTAGTGCAATTTGAATTTGGTTGTAGCCACTATAACCATCTAGAAAATTGTAGTAGCAATGCCTAGAGATTGTGTCTAACACCTAATCAATGAATGGAAATGGAAAATGATCCTTGAACATTGCCATATTCAGTAGCCAAAAATCAATGTAGACATGCCATTTTCCACCTTTCTTGGACATAACAACAAGTAGACTATCCCACTTACTATTTGCAATGGGATAAATGAACCCTACCTTGAGAAATGTTTTGATTTCTTCCTTGATGATCTACTTTAGTTTGGGGTTCAATCACCTCTATAGATATTTCTTTTGTTTCATGATTAGATCAGTGTAGATGCGATGCTAGGATATCCTAGAGTCAATTCCTCTAAGTTCAGGATATGACCAAGAAAAGGATGCTAACCATTCTTCAACAACTTTTAACAACATCTTTTTCTATTCTGAAGTAATATTTTCATTAATTATGATTGGATTCCCATTTTTTAAGAACACATATTCCATTTCAACTGGTAGATTTTTTAGTTCAAGGGGCTCTTGTCTGAAATTTTCAGAAATTTCCAAGTCTTCCTAGTAGGTATCATCATTTGCATCATCAAAGAGTTGGTGATGAACTTGTTTTAGTTCAACCATGCTTTAACATATGTGCATGTTAGGCTCTTAATCAATTCCATGCAAAGTATGCTACTTTTAGTATCAGCGGTCAGCCACTAGATACCCTCCTATTTTATGGCTGTTGCTTATAGATACCTTTAAGTTTCTGCTTCTAGTGCACATTTCTTACATGTAGAGATGGATGCCCATTTTACTACCCAAAGTTTCTACACACAATTGCATCTTGAATTATTGTATGCTATGCATATAACTTGCTTCTTATTTATCTTTCTGAGTCCATTTTCTTTAGATATTTCCAAGGAAAGATCTCTGATGCCCATTCTTACATTGATGATGCTTAGCCATGCCCTTTCCATGATGATTGGAAAGTTCCCTTTGCAGTTCTCCATCTTGATCACTAGGAAATCAGCAAGATAAGATCACCCATAGATAGTGGTCACAATGTCTTCCACCAATCCCAATGGAATAATGATGGATTGGTCTATCAACTCTAATTTAATATTTCTCTTCTTGAGAGGTTCCATGTAGTATACATTTCATGAGAAATTAGATTGACACCAAAACCTGAGTTCAAAAGAGCTTTGCATGGTTCATTCTTAGAAATTTGCAAATAAATAAGTGGACTCCCAGGATTGGAAAATTTCCTGGGAAGGTTTCTAGCATGGATCCAATTAGATACAACATGAGTAAGCATTATAGTATGGATCCTAGGCAATGTTTGGTTTGAAGGGGACTCAAAGGAATTTGATACAAAGGAAGATAGAAGAACAAGGTTGTCAATCGTAGGTGATGATGAGGGCTTAGGTGGACTCTAAGGTCGAAAGAAAGGTCTTTTCTCTTATTGAGTATCCAAACCACTTGGTTGAGGAACTGATTGTAAATTAACAAGTCTAGTAATATTATGTTATTGTAGTTTAGTTGGTATTTCACCTTGCATAGATAAAGAAGGTGGTAGATGGGTTGAGGGTGGAGGAAGATGTGCAGGAATAGGAGAAGAATAAGGGTAAAAGGTGGTATCCCTTCTTGCATGTGGAGAATGAGTTTGGTAATAATCAAAAGGGTGGTAGTGATATTGGAAAGTAGAAATGTAACTAGAAGAGTCATTTGGAGATAAGGGCTACTAAATGTAGTACCCATATGGATCAAGTTATTTGTAAGGGTATAGCTATCTTCATGGTGCTAGTGCCCATGATTATGGTTGCTACCACTATTGGTACTCCTCATATGGTTGCAGTGAAGTTCCACTTAGATAATACCATTATGGCTGATGGAATTGCCTTGAGGATAAGGTAATCTTCTAGGTGTTTTCCCTTGTGCTAGTCGTGGATTCAAAGAATACACCCCAGACTCCTATAGGTGTGACACTATGAGGAAAAATCCCTTAGGATGTTCATATTAGTAGACATCACATCCATCATCATCATCTAATTATTGCAGCAATATTATCCTTACCTCTTTGAATGGCATGTTCAGCTTCCTTGCACCATCTCTCATTCACAATTACTACCTTGTTCTTTGGACTCTTTAGATATTTTTAGAATAGCTTGAAATTTCCTATCCATGGAGCTTCATAACTGATCAACCTTGGCCATAATTTTGGATTATAATTTTTAGAGCAACAAGGTTTTCCTATGTGCCACCTCATTGAGTGTTGATTCTTCCTCACTATCATAGAATTAAACCTCCATCTTATGAATGGTAGGATCGTGGTTGTACTCTTCTATACTTTCTCATTTTCTTAATTCACCTTCCTCTTTAGCTACCTGCTTGATCAATCTTTAGATCTGGTAAGCACTTAATTCTACCAGCCACCCTTGGGCATAAACACCAAGGGTTCTTCTCATTTTATATTGAAGCTCATCTATAATGTGATGAAGTTGGTCCAGTTGAGAATAACCATGGCCAAGACAACTATGCGCTAAGGAATAGTATTGGCCTATGGCGGCATCCAAGGGTTCATGTGTTCACTATTTCCATTCTTGGATCTACCTTCTCAAGAAGGACACTCTAGAGTACATTTGATATTTTTCATCAAACAATTCAAGTAGGTACTTTATTGTCTGATAGATTTTATTCAGGACTGATACTAGTTCTCTACTTATTTAATGAGTGTCCTTAGAAACAACTTAAGCTTTTGCCACTCATTTTCTATAATTTGCAAGGTACATGCATCTTGAAAAGCTTGGAGATGATTTTCAAATCTGAGTTATATCCTCCTTTGAATTGAGGAATATTTTTCATGTCTAGCCTTTTAATCTAACTATCATTTATATGCCTTGTTGGAATTCATATTGCCTCTACAATGTTGTGCATACTTTGGGTAGCAAGAAAAGGCTCAGTAAGGCCATGATCATAGTTCCTATGATGTCCCCTTCAATCATGGTGATGTACCTCTCTTAAATGTCTATGCCCTTGATCTTGCCTTGCTTGATGGTCCCTTTGATCATTTTGGTCCCATCAGTCACCTTCATCATAGTAACATCCCTTGTGATTGTAATCAGAGCTAGAAGAAGAAGAAAATGATGATGAAGGTGAAGAGGAAGAAGGACTAGCACCATCATGGTGCTTGCTACCACCTCTTTGATGATCATGGCCATGATCACAATCTTGTTTTTTGTCTACATCTTGGTGTTGAATTGCCTCTTTGGATCCTTCTTTGTCATTGGATCCAATTTTACCAAAACTAGGATTGTGAATTATGGATTGTAGGTTCCAGTTATGACCTCCTTCACCAAAGTCAAAAAGAGGAATGTCACTGAATGGAAAGCCCCTAGAGAAGGGTTCTCCACCATATTTTTGGTACAATAAGAATAAAGAATTGTTAAATTCCTTTCCTTTCACAGCTTCATGAAATTGTTCTAACCAGTGATCCCTGTGGTGGTATGCATTAGTAGGATGATAATCCCTCATTTTAGTATCTTGCACAACATACTCAGCATGAAGTTCTTGAAGACCCATATGAATAAGCATTTGCTGGAGCATTGCAAGAATGGATTGATTAGGCAGCAACACAATGTTGCCCTCCATGTCATGCCACCATAGTTGTTCATCCTAATCTAGGATGAAGGTGAAATTAGGTACATACTCATCACGATGAGCATATACCACTCAGTATTGCTGAGGCATTGACTGATGTACTCTATCAAACTTGGGTAAAGAAGCACTCCTATGAGAAGAAGACATGTTATGTTAGAAAATAAAAGCACAGTGTGCTCTTTAAATTTTTTGTAGTTATTTTTATATGATATGACTCTAAGGTTCATTCCAATAATTTAAGAAATTTTTTACTAGTCCTAGATAGCACACAAAATAATGAAAACCCTCAGCAATGGTGCCAATGATGAGTGATGAGGTATCCCTACGCCCAACCATATGAATCACTAAGGCATTCACACATGATCTGGTCAAATTTTGTGAGCCTATAGTTAGTTCTCCAACGCACTAATTCTCTAAGAAGAAAAATGGGCATTAAGAACATTTTTTATCTTCCCAAATACACTTGTGAAGCTCAAGGATATGGTTCAAGTGTAATTGAGGCACATGATTTTTATCATCTTATGTTTTGTAAGTTTAATCGCCTACAACAAGAATGGAAGGTAGAGGAATTTAATATCTAATTATTTGACTACCTAGCTAGCCTAACACAAGTAACCCTTTCCACTCTCCTAGACACATCTTGAATGCATATAGCACTACTAGGTTACCAAATATTAGGTGTTTTTGGGTTACAAAGTGCTATATGTATGCTTGAAGTAGTCATACTTGTGTTCACTAACAATTTAAAATTAATTGCTTAAGTAAAATGCATTAAAATAAAGTACATGAAAGTAAAGTGCATGAATATCAAATGCATTAAGTAAATATTAATCTATTCTTAGTGTTGCAAGGATGATCAAAAGGGCTCATCTTTATTCCCATCACATTGATGTGCTCAAGTACATCAATGCTTAAATAAAAGTCTGTACACACTCAGACTTCTGCTGTGAGCACTCAGAAAATATTCTAACTCTAGAGAAAACAAACTACAAGAGCTTTACTATGTTATCACAAAAACTATATGAAAATCATGAGCCTAAGCACTATATTTATAGGATTTCATATACCCCACGATATCATATATTCAACATTCCATCTTGGACCTAATATTGGAGCTAGTCAAATCATGACTCATCACATGGTCATGTTGTGATTATAAATGAGACCTAGACTAAGGGATAAAAGTGGAGTGGAGGTAGGACTATCCCAACTGAGGGAAAAGTGGCCCAAAACTAGAAAGGAACAACAACTAGAAAAGCCTTAGAAATAAGTTGTTGCAACATGTAATGGAACCTCTTTGGAAGGAGCTCAAAGTGGAATCTATTTGATAGAGTCTTGAAGATGAAACAAAGTAATCCCAAAAGGATAAGGGACCAATACCAAGGTTAAAACTTAAGGTCACTTTGACTGATGCCTACCTAAAGCAAATCAAGGCTAAAGAAATTCAATTAGTTCTTTGAGAAGTAAACTTTGGTTCTTTCTTGGACTTTTCCTTAGAAGAATTTAGAACTTAGTTGTATACTTCTCCCATATAGCATACCCTTACATCTCATGGGGAATGGTGCATGGGAAAAACCTATCTATTTTATAATAATACGTAACCTGATGCCACTATAAAGATTAAGGACATTAGTGTGTCCTATTTAGTGGAGGCCATCTCTTAGGCCCTTAGGTTACCAGACACTAGAACAACCTTGGTAGAAATCTCAATGCAAGTGAACTCAGAGGTTAAAAAGGATTGGGTCCAATAGTGCTATGGAGTTGACTACAAAGAATATGGTGCACTCACAATAGCAAAACAAGCATACTTCAAAATAGCAGCCTATCACCTTAATCAAATGGTAAGGCCAAGTAAAGTGACAACCTTTTCTACTCATGCGTGCATCGCTCCGAGTGAAAAATTTCTAGTTAATCTCCCACAACTAATCTATCTTGAGATAGAAAAGTGCTTCAAGGAGAACAAGTGTGGGAGCAAGGAACTCCCCTTTCTTTTCCTAATTTAAAAATTTTGTAAGAGAGGAGAAATAACTTGCTATTATAATGACATCCTTTGACATGCTCCTACTACCTCTTGGATGGAAATGATGAAGGACAAGATTCTTGTCAAGACATAAGAAAAGAAATAGCCACCATCACCACCCACTCATGAAACAATGCTAGAGGCTCATGTTTCCATGAAGCACATACAGAAAATCCGTGAGTAACTTTTGTAGTAGTAGCAGGCTGGACTTAGTTGTGATCCATCTATCTACTAACCAATCCTAAGTCACTTGAATGAGGTCAATCGTACCATCAACTAGTTAGAGGACACAGTGCCACTATTTGCTATCCAACGAATGCAAGTGCCCACTCATTCAAATCCTAGTGCTTGAGAGGTAACAATGTCCTTATAGGATAACAATAATTTTTAGAGATCTCTAGAAATACTGCTACCTTCTCGATTCACCTAGAGGATGGTGAGTTGGCAACTATCCTGGTGATGTAGCACCAAGGATAGGAAACAATAGTCAAGGTGAAGGCTAACAAAGTGGGTGAAGTACACATCTCTCCTATGGCATTTGTGCCAAATATTGCTACACTTTGAGATGTGCGAATGTCCACATGAGCAACAAGTGGAAGACTTAGTGAAACCAAACACAAAGAATTGCTAGAATGATTTGTTGGGACTAGGCAACTAGTTCTAGAGGTCTTTGACCTTGTAGATGACATCACTACAACCTAGTCAGTGCTCTTGAAGGCTAAGTACAAGTGCATCATCGCTAATGTCCAACTTGAAGCAGCAACATCTAAAAATTGATGCTTGGCTACTAAAGTTGTAGAATTAAGAGTCTACCTTGTTGATCTCATAGTTCTTAGCCATGCCATAACTAAAGATGAAGCTTTCTTGCAAAATGAAGAGAAACTTAAAGTGATCAAGGAAGCTAAGGAGACCATGATCTTTAATGAGTTCATAGTAGCAAAAATGACTTATAACACTGAGAAGGTGTTATCAAAGATTTGCAAGGAGAATGTAGTTCTGACCAAGGACAACTATCACCTATGCAATGTTGAGCCTCAAAAGCACTAGATGATTGAATATATGAGAGAATAGTAGGAGAAACTTGCCAAGATAGCCATGGACCTGAGAGGTTGATGTAAAAAATTGTAATCTTTCGATGAAGGAGGTCTGTGCTCTTCATTAGAAATCAGTAATTGAGATCACTATCTAGAAGAATGAGGCCCTCAAATTTAAAAGGGTTAAGAACTATTATAGGGACTAGGTTTTCCTTCAAATGGAAATCAATGAAAAGCAGATCTAGTTGATAAAGGCAAAGGTGAACAAGGCCCTCTAGTAGCTCAAACAAGGAGGTGATGTGTGGTAGCCCATATTTGATGGACTAAATGTATACAAGAAGGTAGAAATCCACCTCACGCTATTGCAAATTAAGGAGATGATAGAATATATGGAGCTTGCTAACCTCTGTTATGCAAACTTGGTAATGCTGACTATCAAAAGCCTAAGGTTAGAACTAGAGAAGGATGTGACCAACTCATACCTATTTACAAGGATGTGACAAAGAAAAAGTTAGAAATAGCCAATGTTAAACTCAATGTTCTTAGAGAGTGATTCAAAAACCAAAGATTCACAGTTGAGAACCTAGCCCATAGAATGAGTGACTACTAGGAGCTATAGAATGTTGTTTGAGAATTCGATGTCAAATGTAAACAATTCACTACTTAATTTATTAGTGTGAAGGAGTTGTTCCCTACAATGCCCTATCTATGGGATGTTCGCATACTAGCCCACATTGGTGATGTTACATGGACCATGTATGATCCCCAGAGTAAGGAGGAGAACATGAAAGCATTGATGAATGCTTTCCATCTTCCACCAACAATTGTAGTTGTAGAAAGCTAGCCACAAATACTACAACCTCAACCACAATAGCCATGTGCATTAGAGGTAGGAGAAGGTCCTTTAGCACCTTAAGAACCTCCACTTCCTGGGACCATTTGATTTTCTCCTTGTCTTCATTTGCCAAAGAGGTTTTTCTATCAATTTTATAGTAGTGTTTAATTTTTTTTCATGAATACCAATTTTTTGTAAAATTTGTAAATTCGTACACTTGGGAACTTAGCATTACTTGAGTCAATTAGTCAGTCATTCAATAATCCAATACCTTTCCAAAATCTGTAAAGAACTTGTTCCTCCCTTTTGTTCACTCAAGGACAAGTTTTCATTTAGTCATGGGGGTATGATGAGTCATCATGGGTTTGACTACATTAACACAATGAAATCAACATGATCCAATTAACGCTACTACATTGATGTGTACTTGTTAATGTTGCTACATTGACGTGTACCCATTGATGCATGTGGATCGATGGAGTGTCTAGTCTTGCCTATATAAATGTGTGTGACCATCACATTTATTGAATTCATTGTTAAGTAGCATAGCAAGGCTCTTGTAGTGTTTTTATTTTAGAGTTAGAATATTTTATAAGTTCCCATAGTAGAAGTTGAGAAGTGTACAGATCTTTATTTAAGCATTGATATACCTAGACACTTTCGTGTAAATGGTAACAAAGACAAGCTTTCTTAATAAATCTTGCATCACTTGGACATAGCATAATATTTACTTGATGCATTTATTGTTCATGCATTTTATTCATTAATTAATAATGGATAATTAATGCACATAACTATGACCATATCAATCATATGTTAATGCTAGGTAATCCTAGTAGCACTTACACTTGGTAACCCAGTAGCATTGTGATGTGTTCAGGATGTGTACAATAGATGGGAATAGATGCTTATCTTAGCTTTAGTCTAAGAAATTAATTATTTTTTGGATTAATTAAACATTTAATTACTTTATTTTCTACACTTAGAAAAATTAAATGAAAAATATAAAAATGATACAAATCATATTCCTTAGTTACACTTAACCATATCATCGTACCTCACAAGTGGAATTGGGAAGACAATAATCATGTCTTTAAGATTCACTACCTAGATAATGTGTGCTTAGAGAGCTAAAGTCTATGAAATTCAATTGGATCACTTAGTGAATGTTAGTGATTTGTATGGTTGGATGTAAGGACTGCTCACTACTCATCACTAGGAGAGCTTCCCCAAGCACACACACAACTTACATAAGAACATTCATGAATTGAAAAAAGGAAGAGCTTCAAATACAAAATAATGGAATGTTACAGTGAGAGGGATTCACCCCTATTTATATATTTTTTGAAGAGGATTTTTTTCTTCAATAATGATTTTTACATGAAGGCTCTTAGCTCCTTCTAGCTATTTATGAAAATTTTCTTAATCCCTAACCTTTTAAAATCATTTTTCTTTTTAAAAACACATTTACAATGCCTATTACATCAAAATTAAAGATCACAACATCAAAGAAAAGACTAATACTATGTCCTACTCTCCTGAACATCAAAATACACATGGATGGAATTAGGAGGCACCAATTGATAGTATCTTTAACACATCCTTCTTTAGTATGCAGTGTGTGAGAATCATGGGGTTAGAGCTTTGTGAAGATTCTTTGTTTTCTTCTTCCATATTTGACATGCTAATTATGCTCAATAGGTATTTTAACTTGTATACTTAAAGAGGCTTTTTAAGGATATCAAACAGTTGATCTTCTATAGATACATACTTAGTCAAGATGTTGTCCTCCTTCACTTTTGGTTTAATGAAGTTGTACTTGATATTAACATGCTTAGATTTTTTACAAAGTACATGCTTATTTGAGAGTTGAATTGCTAATGTGTTGTCCACTATGAGTTCAATAGGTAAAAATACTTTAAAGTTAAATTGAGTGAAAAGCTTCTTGAGTGATAAAATGTGTTGGATATAATTTTCCAGTGCAATAAGTTCTATGTCACATGATGATAGTACTATGGTACTTTATTTCTTACTACTCCAATAGATGGAATTGGCCTTATGGAAGATGATAGAATTTGATGTAGACTTTTTCTCTTGAATATATCCATCACAATCAGCATCACAAAATGCATGAATGTTATTATATCCTTTAATATATGAAAAACACCGTGATCTCTTTTACATATCTCATGACATGCTTTAAAGTATTTATATGGTCAAGTTTAGGTTTTTGCATGAACCTTGAAAGATAGGATAAGTCAAATTTAATATTAGTCCTTGAGTATCAAAGAACCTCAAGGATCCTATCATGCTTTTATAAAGAAAAGCATCAATCCAAGGATGTTTATCTTTTACTTGTAATTTGAGGTTTTTAGGGAGTGAAATGGTGTCTATTCTTGCATATTTTAGGCCATATTTTTTTAATTATATTTGTAGCATAGTTTGTTTGATGCATCTTCCTATTGATCTACTTGGATTCCAATGAAGTACCTGAGTATACTTGAATCCTTCATATTAAATTCTTCTTTCATGTCTTTCCTAAAGTCTAAAATCAATTTTTTAGAACTTGATAGAAGGATAACTTAATTAACATACAATGATATCAAGACAAAATATATGATTAAATTTTTAAAGTAGAGAGTAGGATTAAGCAATTAATTTAATGAAACTAAGATCTTGGAGTTTCCTTAAGTTAATAGGAAGCTTTAGTAGAGTTTGCATACTCTATATTCTTGGCAATGAATTTCAAATCCTTCCAATTGTAAAATTTAGACTTTTCTTCTAGCACATCATTGATAAAGGCTAAATTTATGTTCATTTGATACATCTTCATCTTGAGATGGGTTGCTATAGAGATCATGAGCTTGATTGTTTTAAATCTTGCAATAGAAGCAAAGATTTCTTCATAATCAATATGCTTCTTTTCTTTAAAGTTCATTGTTACCAACCTTACATTATAAGTGAAAATGTTATCATCTTTGTCAAATATGATTTTAAATATCCACTTGGTATCAATGATCTTCTTTCTCTTTGGTTTGTCTACTAAGAACGATTTGTTAATTTTCATGATTAATTCATACTTCTTTTTTATTGCATTCTTTCATTCTATGATTTTTAAAGCTTCCTTTATGATGGATGGTCTATTAGTTAGGACTATATAAGAAACATTAGATTTTCTTATCTTCTTGTGTATCTTATTTGGATGTTAGTGTTTAGGATTTGAGATGAGAAGTGATCCTTCTTCATCCATGGGCTTGGCTTATAGGCATCTTTTGCCTTCTTCTTTTCTTTTTGGCTATATAATGAGTTAAAGCCTAAGGTTTTCTCATTAAAGGTTACACTTCTTGATACATGCTACTTCTTTTCAAGTGAATCAAAACATTTGTAGCCATTTGTCTTGAAGTCATATCCAAGAAATATACACTTTCTACATTTATCATCTATCTTCCCTACAAGAGCATTAAGGA
The DNA here is from genome assembly GCA_015680685.1 of Gnetum montanum. NCBI lineage: Eukaryota > Viridiplantae > Streptophyta > Gnetopsida > Gnetales > Gnetaceae > Gnetum > Gnetum montanum. Next base: position 123,976 of record MNCI01036036.1, read on the forward strand.
TCTTTACATAACATACACATCCAAATAGTTTAAGATAGGAGAGATTTGACACCTTGCCATAAAATAATTCACAGTAATTGTTCTCACCTATTGGAGATGTTATGAGCCTATTAAGAGTATAAGTGGACATGTTAACTATCTCATTCAAATAGGAATTATAAAGGAAGAAATCTTTCAACAAATATTTTTATGTTTCTTGGATCAAAAAATTTTTCCTCTCAGCTAATACATTATTTTATGGTTCATACCCATATGTAGTTTATTTTTAGATGTCATGATTTTTATAAAACTCATCGAAGTAATCATTTACAAATTCATCTTATCTATCTCTCCTAATGGATTTTATTTTTGAACCAAACCTGTTCTCCATCAATTTTTTAAACTTTTATAAGATCCTAAATACTTCATCTTTAGAATAGAGTATATAGATCCATGTGTACCTAGACATATCATCAATAACCACCAAGAAATATTAACCTTCTCATTGAGAAATAGTAGAAATTGGATCCACAACATCCATGTGAATTAGCTCCAAAGGTTTGATCCTTCTCTCACTTATGTTAAAATGTGGAAGTACCTTTTGCTTTCCCTTTTTACATGTATCACATACTTATTGAGGTGCTTCTTAAAACTTAACTCTAATGGTTTGGTAGTTTTTTAATAAGCTTAAGAAGGTTAAATTAGAAGGCATGACCAAGCATCCAATGCCACAATCTTTTTATGCCATGATTTAATGAATCTTGACTTGAATTTACATGAGTGAAGTGCAATGCTCCAAAATAATAGATTTGACTTTCTAACATAGGAACCTTTGCTAATAGACCATGACTATTTGAAATGATGCATTCATCATTCTCAAAGATAACCTTATTACTTTTTCTTGACATTTTATGAATTAAAATAAGGAAATTAGATAACTGAAGTACATAGAATACATCATGAACTTGGATGAGATCATTATCAAGAAAATTTTAAATTTACTAATGCCTTCAATTTTTACATAAGACTTATTACCTATTTTAATTCATCCAAAACTCTTATCATCATTAGACTCTATAAAAAATTCTTGATGAGGAGTTATATGATTACTTCAACCACTATTAATTATCCAAGTAGAAGGACTAATTTTCATAGACATTTAGAAAGCATTAAAATTAGTGTTAGAACCATCACGAACTTGCTTACCTTTGTCTTAGGCTAATGAAGAATCTTCTTGTTGTGCTTGATTATTTTTTCTCTTAAATGGTGAGGTTTTGAAATTTCATTTTTTATCAATATTTATCTTCTATGTGATTTTTCTTATTATAAAATTTTGATCATGGGATTGATTGAGATGGTGTAAAGGTGTTATTTCTTTATTGGAAGTTGGTTTTTCCACCTTCTCTTCATTATCTTGGGCCTCTTCCTCTACTCGAAAATTTGATGGCTACCTCTCTTAAGATGATGCTTCACTTCTTTGGAAATGTCCTCTTTTCCTTCCCCTTCTTCCTTGACCTTGACCTCTACCTCTTGAAGGATTTTGACCTACATAGGCATTATCTTACCTTGATGATGGAGTTTTTCAACTCTTAGATAGCTGTTAGACTTGATACAAGTTTCATCTAAAGTATAATTAGAGTGGTATTTTATTTAGACTATGGTTTTAATGATATTGATAAATCTACAATCATCATAAAATAATGCCAAGAATTTTTGCATCTTTAAAGGAAATGCTCAAGGGACTCACCTCTTTGAACTTTAATATTCTCAAACTTTATCTTTAGTTTTAACTTCTTAATCTTTATATTAGCCTCATTACCCTTATATTCCTCTTGAAGGACATCACAACATTCTTTAGATGTATTTTTTTTATTACAATTTTGGCTTCAATGGCCTTAGTACAACTTGTACAAATAATCAACTTAGAAAAAGAATATTACTTAATATCTTTGATGAATTACCTCCTTTGCTCTTTAGTTAGAGCAATGAAATTTGAAAAAATTACAAGCTTCTTTTCAAAATAAGATTAAACATCATTAATTTGCAATACAGACTTGACAAAATGAGATCAATAAGAAAAGTCTTGAAATTCAATAAAATGACAAAACACTTTGGAATATATTTGAAGAACATTTTTTTTACCTTCTTCTTAGTAGATTCTTAGCTTCAATACCACTTTTCAAAGGTTAGTAGCAGAATAAGATTCCTTTAATCTTACTACTATAGAAATTTCAACTTCATTGAAGTTGATTTTGGCCATCACAAGTTGATCATGAGTCAAAGTTTGGTCATGCTCTATAAAATCACAAGTTCTAGTATCCTACAACAGGTCATGTTGGCTAATCATTGGTCATGATTAAGTCATGTTGTAATATCACAAGCCTACCACATATCATGATTTGTCTAAAATTAAAAGAAAATATACTCTAAGGATACTACTAGCTAGCCATGAGTCATGGTCATCTCATGTGAAACATTTAGGCCTTCAGAGTACCTTCTTTGTACTTAAAATTTATCTATGAGTAGACCATGAGTTATGGGATTATAGATTAATTAGACATGAGTCATGGTAAGATTATGGTCAAGTTTCGTGAGACATGGTAAAGTTGTGGATACTTGAAAATGTCTTTGTCTACACCACAAGTAATGGTAAAGCTGTGGTCCTACAAGAAATAGAGAAAAACACCAAAACTAATATTTGACAAAAATATAAGAAGAAATGAGGCTCAAAATTCAAAAATTAAGATTGAAAACATGTTTTATAGCCTTCAAAAATGATAAGGATTTCTAAAATTAAACAATAGATAAGAATTAGACCTCAAATTTAGCTTATGTATGTGTTGTCACATTTACACCATTTAATGGAGTAGTTTTTCTTTAAGATCATGATGAATATTAAATTACCCAATTTAATTTCTGGTAGTGATTATAAAATAACATGCTACCACACAAAGAGTTATATTATTTACTTAAGGGAAATAATATGAAGCATGATTAAATCATGAATTGTGTTAAGGAGAAAATGAATGGGAAGTATCTTCATCGTTGCACATTTTAGGCTTAAGTACCTATAATTTTAAGGTAGAAAAATAGAGGTTTAGATTATGGAATTTATGAAAGATTAATGACAAGCCAAAGGTTCTAAAATTGGTAATTTTTTTCTTGTGTAAACATTATAAGATTTCACACTAGAATTCATGTCTATGAACATCATCAAACCAAAGGAATGCGCAAGGTATTTTATTCCATGTACAGGATGGTTTTACACAAGCCTATCAAGTTTTTGGTAATATTTCAACCTTTAAGTAACAAAGATAATGTTGAAAATTCTTCCACTCAAAAATTGTTTATAAATGATAGATTATTACTATAGTTAGCAAGGTTTCTTAGGAAATAATAATGGTTCTCATGGAAAGATTGAATCAATATGATCAAAGAAAAATAAAAAAGATATAAAAATAAAAATATTCATAAGCTTGGTATTTAACTAAAACTATGCATAGGACCTGCAACTTAGAAGAAAAAGCTCTGAAATCTTAAAGTTCTATGTTAACAGTCAATTCATGGAATAAAGTAAAAGGAAAAGCTGATGAAATTATATCAAAGAGGTAGCTATAAAACCATAGCAAAATTGGAAGAGAAAGAAATTCCAAAATGAGTAGGGCCTTAGGGTAGCAAACATTAATAAATAACTATTTCAATGACCATGAATTTATGCAAAATATTTTATCTTTTACAACAATCAAACCATAAGTAGGGGTTCAAGGGCTATTGCTACAATGATGATGTTGAAGATGGCATAGACAAGAAACCCTTTTAGAATTAGCATCTCATACGACTGAATGAAAATGCTTCATGATGAACCTAAAGATTGATGTGGAATGCAAGGCTTGTTATGGTCATGAAATGGGGTACAAGGTGTAGTAGGAAGACAACCACAAAGATAGTGGAGGTGTACAATTGACAACATTATAGAAGCAACTTATCCACTAATGTCATAGGTAGGCAACAATAATGCAACTCCTCCTACATTACTACTAATGGGAACTCAAGTGTGAAATCAGCCATGGATGCTAGAGGCATGTCTCTAAGACTGCATTAGCAAAGGGCTTGAGAGCATTTATGATTGCTAGGAAAAAATGATAGTGAATGTGAAGCAATGCGAGGCAAATGGTAGAACCACCTCTTGATGTGGCATGAAGGCAACGTGATCCATGGCATAATGGCCACAGGACTTGTGTACTCTTCTAAATGATAATACATCAAATATAGATGTGTAAATGCACATGGCATCAAAGATATACCATCTTCATAACAAATATTTATTCTAAAAATTACATTTGCCAAACTTTTAAATGTAAAAAGAGGGTAGGGTTTATAGTTTAATAAAGAAATTATTTATAAATATTTGGTAAATTTAATTTTTTTGGGGGGAATTGAAATTTTCCATCAATAACTATTTCTCCATTATATTTTTAATGAGACACTTGCCAACTATGACATGTATTTTTCTAATTTTTGTAACTTCCTGTGGTAATCACCATCATATTTTTTGCTAAGAAAACACTTGGAAACTATAGCTCAAATTTCTAATAACTTCCTATAAAAGTTATGAATTCTATGGTGGTTATAAACTAATTCTCTTAGATATTTGTAATACCCTTAACTTCTCATGATTATTGTAACTACCTAGAGCCACTGTAAAAAGGCTTCAAGGGTAGAATTGGAAAAAAGAGAAAGGGTGGGGGCTAAGGGGGGATTGGTAGAAGCAAACTTAGAAGAAATATTGAAGATTGTAAAATCATGGCTTGATAAAGGCATTAATTCAACTACTTTGTTTTAATCCTATGATTTCATTTCTTCCTATTTTGTTTTAGTTACTTAGCTAATGGTTTAGATAGTATCATGCTTGGCATTTAATTTTGGGATTTTTCTAGGTAGTGTTTATAGCTCTATTTTTGCATAATATTAGACTTCTATTAAGGTTTTCCATAAAAGAGCTTATGTTGTTAAAAATCCTCTAGAGCAATTTAATAGTAATGTCTTAACAAAATTGCCTATTTGGAGCATAGAGGATCTAGGAAAATCTTTGGTATTTTGAGATGATTGAAATAGCTTCATTGTTTTAAGTTGTATTATGTTGGTATTTCAATCCTAAAATTGTCAAATTTTTGAAGGCTATATTGAATGCAATTCTTAACAACTATTAACTAGTTAAAATAGAAGCTCATACGTTTTCATTTACATAACATTTTTGGTAATGTAATAAGATTGTCTTTTATGAAATTACTTGTTGAGCTCAGAGGGTTTGAATAATTTGTGGTTAGATTGAATTACAATAGCTTTATTGCAAAGTGTTTCCTCCTGTCAATTTATCTTTCTTAAATATTTGAGGTTTCACACAAATCTACTTTCTTTCTTTTTTCTCTTTCTAAGTCCATTAAATCTCACTCTATTTCTAGTTTTCTTCTGGAATTTTCTCTCTAAGAAAAATTAGAAGTAGATTAGTAGGATTGTGCTTAAACATTTTTGCAAAATTTTATTTGTTACAAGTAACATACTATAGGGACTATATAGACTAAGTAATTGGACAAAATAGAAATATTTAACAACTCATAGTATTTGAAAAAGTTAGCTGAATTTTTTTTATGATAGCTAATTAAAATTTCATACACAGCCCAACTACTTCAACATTGACAACAGTAAACACATATCCACATTTACTTCATTTCATAACCACTAATTCTATTTGGAGGTATCTAACCCTTGGTGTTGCTAGAGATCAACAAACATCTAAACCCTGTTTGAAGAACACCTTTGCATCTTGTGACCTTGATCATAAGACATGAAGGCCCCCAAACATTGGTAGCTTGAAATAGTCACTAACAATATGCTAAAATTAGAAAACCAATACAAACATATACAAAATTTTAATTCCACTTCAAAATTACTTTAGATGCTCTTCAAAATATGAGATAAGCATGAGACAATACTTCCACAAGCTAAAGAAGCTTGAAACAAGCACATGTAAAGAGATATATATGCTTTTGCATTAAACTACCATGAAAGGGCTAAGAGCCATGAACAAGAACATGAAAATTATCTTGAATATGAAAATGGGAAGTAAATCCATTGAATTACAATAGAAAAAAAACTTCTAAATTCCTTAAATATTCACTAGAAACATGAGAAAACATACATTTACCTTTAGAAAATTAATATAACATGAACTTCAAACATGAATTTAAGAAAATTTAGAAAATGCATGAAATTGTAAGAAACTTTAAAAGAAAATCTTGAGAGAACTTGGGAGAAAAACCCATAGGAAGGGATTCACTTCTCAAATTAAGATGTTAATGCTAAAAATATTCATGAAAGAAGAAAAGGAGAAAGCTAGAAGAGCTTCCCTAAGCACACACATAAGTTGTGTAGAATACTCAAGAATTAAAGGAAGGAAGAACTTCAATTCACTTCAAATGAAAAATCAAGACAAGTTACAATAGGAGGGGTTCACTCCTTTTTATACTTTTTTTGAAGAGAATTTTACCTCTTGGAGCATAGATCACATAGGAAGGCTCTTGGCTTCTTCTTCATGTTTGTGAAAATATGCTCAAATCCTAACCTTTTAAGACTCTTTTTCTTTATACAAAAATACTTATAGCACATATTAAATTACAAGTATATATCATAAAATCAAAGGAAAGACTAACACTACATTCTATTATAACCAACATTAAAGTAAACATGGATGGAGGAGTTAGGAGGCACACATTCATACTATGTTGAATAGAGTAGCTACCACTAAATATGGATTTTACTTGGGGATGAATGAAAAACCTCTTTCAAAATTTTAGATGGATTGCATGAGTGGTTGGTTATGCCATTTTGGCTAATAAACATTCTTCTTACTTGAATGAGGTTAATGAATGCTATGTTAAGAAAGTTAATTGGTAAATGTTGCATTTTATTTATTTTTTAATGATATCCTTGTTTATAGTTCCAATGATGATGAGAATGTATAGCATTTCAAAAAGATCTTATTAATATTAAATGAGCTCAAATGGTGTTAAATGTGAGGAAGTATCACTCCCTCAAAAGAGAAATTATCTATTTGGATCATGTTATCTTTAAAATCTAGGTGAATATGGAGCTTGGTAAGATCAAGGTAGTTAGATATTGGACTTTACCAAAGAATGTTGGAGAGCTAGTTTTTATAGAAGAGTAATTGCATATTTCAAGTCTATTACATGGCCAATAGTTTCTTATTTGAAGAAAAGTACAATTTTTTGTAGGATGATGAACAAGAGACATCATTACAAGCCTTGAAGAATAAAATTAGTAGTGATATAGTGCTTTCCATTCCAAAATTTACCAAGCTTTTTGAAGTAAAGGTGTATGTAAGTGAACTTGCAATTGGTGGTGTTTTATGACAAGAAGGTAAGCCCATTGCAATTTTCTCAAAGAAGCTAAATGAATCAAGGCAAAAGTATAATGTCTAAGGAATTGTATGCCAAAATTTTGGCATTAAACATTAAAAACATCAATTATTAGGGTATCAATTTTTTCTTTTGATTGGTCACAAAGCATAGTAATTCTTGAGTTCATAAAAAAAGTTAAGCACCAAGCATATGAAATGGGTAGAGTAGGTCCAAGAATTTCACTTTGTGTTAAAGCTTAGAAGTAAAAAAATCAATGTGGTAGTACATTATGTTTTTAAAATGCATATGGTAAGTCATTCATGTGCACAAGTAGAAAGACTTGAGACCTTTACTTCTTTGTATCAAGATAATGTTGACTTTGATGAGATTTGAAGGATTTCAATGTTCCATTGGTAAGTAGAGTGGATAGGTGGAGAGACTATCATCTACATCATGGACTTCACTTTAAAAATAGTAAAATATGTGTGACAAATAGTGATTTTAGATTAAGAAATTTGGATGAGAATAATACATGTAGAATGGCAGAACATATGAGAAAGAAAAAGACCTATGAGCTTGTTGCTAAAAGCTACTTCTGATGAGGTATGTGAAATGATTAAATTAAATTTTTTACGTAGTGTCATATTGTCAAAATTTTAAGGGAGAAAAAGATATTTCTAGTCACTATTTAGCTTTACCTATTTCTAATGCTTCCTATGATATTATTTCTATAGATTTTGTGTGTGATACTCTAAAGGCACAATTTGGACATCATTCTATTTTTGTTTTAGTCAATATATTTTTCAAAATGACACATTTCTTTCCTTGTAGAAGAAGTAATTATGCATATCATATAGCTCATTTATCTTTTCAACATGTTATTAGATTACATGAAATTTCATTAAAGATTGTCAGTAATAGAAATATGAGATTCACAAGTCATTATTAAAAATCATTGTGGAAATTATTAGATACCAAATTATCTTTCTCTAGTGTTTATCATTCATAGAGTGATCAACAAATAATGGTCGTAAATAAATCATTAATACAAATTTTAAGATATATTTAAGAAGATCAATCAAATAGATGGAAAAATATGTTGAGAAAAAAGTCCATTTAGCTTGAACAACTATTATAATTTTATCACCTAAAAAAGTCCATTTAAAGTGAATTATGATTATTCTCCTAGGATGGAAAATAATTTGAGAAAAATTGATGATTGTGGTGTTAATTCATATTTTTTCCAAACATATAAGACTTTCATAAGTGAGTGAAAGTAAAGCTTGAGAGAAAGGAAAAAAGGGGTTGTTGCTACAAAGAATTTGGGTAAGAAAGAGTGACATTGAAAGTTGGTGACTATGTTTAACTTCATTTGTCCAAGGAGAGATTGATGAATATAAACTACTTCAAGCTAAAACCAAAAAAAAAAAACATTACTCCAATTTAGATTAGAACCAAGATAAATGATAATGCTTGTGAGCTTGATCTTCCTAATGATTTTTCTTTCTCTTATGTCTTTAGTGTTTTTTATCTAACTTTGTATCATGGAATGGTACTTGCATCAAACTTGGAGGATAAGAATAAAGTTGTTAATGATATAATTTAAGATGCTAAATTTTTTAGTGGGATTCAAATGCTTTGGATTTTGACTCTTAGCCTATGGAAAAGTAAGAATTCCACTGGAATGCTTTCAATTAGTCATCAAAATACTTCAAGCATGCCTCCAAGATGTTCATGATATATCCATTCAATCATATCTATAACAACATCTTCATAACCAACATTCAATTATAAATAATAAAAATTTAGTCAACTATGTACATTCAACATGTTTAAAATGATTTATAATAAAGGAATCAATATAAATTTATGTTTAAAAATTTTAGTCAACTATCCACTCTACTTATCTTTTAGTCAACATATGTTTAAACTCTACTTACCAATGGAACATTAGTGAACATGTACAAACATAATGGAATCAATGGAACATTAGTCAACATATGTTTAAACTCTACTTACCATTGGTAAGGATTTTAGTCAACATGTTGAGACCTTTACTTATCCACTCTACTTATCAACATAAAATTTTAGTCAACATATGTTTAAAATTTAGTCAAACATAAAGGAATCAATATCAAAATGAAATATTTATAATAAATATAAAAATTTTTAATTAAATGTCATAATACATATCGAGTAATACATGATTTTTGTATCTTTGAAGACATTTTTTATTTTTATTTATCTTTTCTTCTTTGTTTATTCCAAAAATAACTCAATACATTCCCTTCATTTTTTGTAATTTCATCAAAGAATTTAAACACATCCATCAAATAGAAGAAATAAAAATCAAAAAATTTTGTTTTCTTAGTTTTTCTCTTTGGTTTTTTTTTATTATACCCTCTCTTTCAATGGTAATAAAATCATAGGATCCTTTAAAATTTTAAAGAACTATTTGCAATATTAGTTAACAAAAGAAGCCAAAATAAAATAATAGAATAAATTTTTTGGTAGGAATAATTAGGAAATTTCAAACTATTGAGTAATAGGCATGTATATGAATTTTGAAAATTTATAGCAATCGGTATAATAAACATGTTTAGCAATTTTTAAAAAAAATTAGTGAAAACATAAGCATGACTTTGAAGTGATGAAAATATAAATAAGAACTCTACTTTGAAATAAGATAACTTGCCATAGCCTTACTGATAAATTTTTTTTTCCATAGGCTAAGATATCACGTAGCTAATATAAGGAATTTGATATCTTAGCCCTGATATTAGAGCACAAGTTACAACATTGGATATTAGATATTGCGAGATGCATGCTTACCTATAAATACAACACTTGGGTGCATGATTCATTCCATTCTTTTATCAATAGAGTATCCATACTCTTACAATTTTATTCCATAGTCTTAGAGAACAGTTAGTGAGTGCTCGTAGTGTGGATCTGAGTAAGTTGTATGGTGTGTTATTCAAGTGGAAATATACCTAGACACATTCCATGAACAATAATAAGATCGAGATTGATTCTTATTCCTTTACTTTCCACACAATTTACTTTTCATGTACTTAGTTAATATCTACATTTCATGCAAGTTAATTAATTGGTGAAATGAGTGGAGTTTCAAGCATAAACATGTATTCACTTGGTAATCCTAGCAGCATTATCAATTGGTTCATAGTAGCATAGCACTTGGTATTCCTAGTGGTGGATACGTGGGTTCGGGATGTGTACGATAAGCTAGGAATAGACACTCATCACCCATAGGCTAGTTTATACTTTACTTTTCATTGTTAATTAGATTAAATAATTAATTTCTTTATTATCATTAAAAGTATCATAAAGCTGAAAAAACATCAACCATCATATGTGTCACCTTGGACTAAACTATATGTGATAAAGCTACCACTAGTCCAAGTGGAAAGATATTGTCTTGTAATCCATGCTTAATGATCTCGATGTCATGACTATTCCCATCCATAAAATTTGACCAAATTACACATGAACACTTATGATTTGTATGGTTAGGCATAGGGAGTACCCACTGCTCATCATTGGCATCATTTCTATTGATGGTGCTAGTTATCTAGATTACTTATATTGTACATGATTACTATAAAGTTATTAATGATTTATCTCTTAGAAATTATTAATATTTTAAGTCATACACATTATCAAATAAAACCATGTCTTCTTCACATAGGGCCAAGAATGCATCATATGATGAAAACACTAGTAGGAGAAATGATAGGATATATATTGAAGAAAATTGGAGTCAACAACCTCAAGCAAGGGTTTCATATGATCATTCCACCATTACTACACTCAAATACTATGTTCAACTAATGTAGACAATCCTAGAGGAGATGGAGTAAGTCCTAGAATAAGGAGGGCCTCAAGGCCTACAACCTCCTCCAAACCTAGAAGATATACATTGAGGGATCATAGGGAGAACTATAAGAGCCATGGTGATTCTCCCAGTTCACCATCTTCCTCTTCCTCTTGAATGTTTAGTTCTGATGAAGATGAACATAGGTATAGAGATAGAGCTCCACTATGAGGTCAAGATAAAGATAGAAATTTAACCCAAGGGCAAAATCAAAGATATAAAAATGAGCATAGACAAGATCATCACAATTATATGAATAGTAATATAGATTATCACTATGACATGTTTGATATAGATGAACCCTTGTTGGCTACAAGAGACCTAACATATATTTGGAAGATAGTTCAAATACCTTAAAGAAATCAAAAGGGACAACCACATCAAATAGCTTCATATGGACAACATTTCTAAATTTAAGAGAGACTATAATTTTGATCCCCAAAATCATTTACAAGCCTTCTATGATGCCTACACCTTCTAAAAAATAGAACATAAGTGGCAAAAGCTTAAGCTCTTCCCTAGGACACTAGTAGATGAAGCTAAAAGTTGGTATAGGTTGTTGAAACCAGATTTAATCCATCAGTGGTCCACAATGCTAGAACTCTTCAATGAAAAGTACCAAACCTATGCGAGAGTGTCCAACTTGAGAAAATAAATCCAAGGATGGAAGCAAGAAAGTCATGAACCCTTAGATGTGACCTTGAATAGATACTCTTTGCTACTACATAGAAGTCTTAGCCATGATTTCTTCCAAAAATAGCAACCTTTCCACATCGTAGATGGGCTTCATAATCAAATGAGGAAGACCCTTGGGATTTATGCCAAAGGTTGGTTATACAAACTAAAAGCCCATTAAATACAAAGGTTAATCGAGTGGGTGACAAAAGAATAAGCAGAGTTATGTAAACAAGTGAATGTTGAGGAATATAGCTAACATCCACCTCTTTAAAAGAAAAGAGTTCATATCTATGATAAAGAAAAAAGGTAGCTCTTGATGAGGTGATTTCATAACAAACTTGCCAATACAAAAGTCTATCGATGAGCTTGAAGCAAGGATAGATAATATGTCGAAGTTGATAAAAAAAAGTTACAACTTACGTGAAAACCATAGAGGAGAAAGTAATGCAACAAGAATTAAGTGAACAAAACAAGAAGAGGAAAAAGAACCAAGAAACATCTAGGAACACTTATTTGCAAAAAGGGAAAATAACTATAGAAGAATAGGCCATAGACTTGATCACAGAAAAGGATGATGGATGTGACATCTACCTATATGACCATCCAAAGGGCTATTGGCCAATCATGTTACATTTACATGAGTATTGGGCTTTTTCTTTGAATGTCAAGTTTGTACAAAAGAAAATGCCTAGGAAATTACCTTTTTCACAAGGTAATTATAGACAGTCCTACAACCAACCATACTATTCTAGTGGGACTTCTTATTAGCCTCAAAAATAATATCAATTATAATGGAAAAATCCACAGTCGTGGGGGAGGGCATCATCAAACTAGCACTATTGTTACTACTAGTCAGACCTATACATATATTATGTTCAACAACCTGTTTCCCCAACTAGTTCTACTTCCTCTACCTCAAATCACTACTACCACCCTCTTGAATATCATCAACCTACAACATCTTCTATGGGATCACCACCTCACACCTTTTACCCTCTATCATATCCTCGATATTCTCATACTTCCCTCCATCACATGTCATCGCTAACAACACAGGAAGGTTTGGCACCACAACATCAACAAGAAAATGTTTCTTGTGCTGTGAACATATACAAAAATGATAAGGGTAATAGATCTCCACCACAACCTCAAAAATGTCCTTTCTTTAGGACAGTTCCCTTCCATAAGCATAGAACTCATAGACCTATTGGCATATCGAAATCCACACAAGGCCAATTTGGTGCAACATCCTTCCTCTCCAAAAAAATGTATTCTGATTATATGCAAAAGCAAACAACCATCACCACTCTAACACAATCTGTAAATGATAAACCTATTACTATGAAGGAATAGAAATCTCCTTGCATCACTAATAATGATAAAGGGTGTAGTTCTAGGTTGTAAGTTTGAAATATTAACACAACCTCTATACCAACCCATCATAAAGTTTAGACATAAGTGTGTGAGAAAAAACTAGTTTATGCAGTAGCCACTAAACTAGAAGACACCCAATGGCTTGGAAATAAGAGTATAAAAATGGTTCAAGGATGCATGGAACCAGCCAAACCACTTATTAATTCTTGTTTTAGTCAAGAGCTTAGTCATGGAGGAGATGCCCTATCCTAAATCAAGAACTAATAAGTGTTTTTCACCTTTTTCATTTTACAATTTTTTATTATTTTCATATTTTCTAATTCTTAATATCTTTTCATTTCTTGTTATTTTTCTTTTTCTTTATAATTTCCTCTTTTCTTAAGTCATTTTCTTTATGTTGTATGCATATCTTTTATTTTTTTATTAATAATATTGCCAAGTCATGATGTAGAAGTTTACACTATGTGTTGGGTTTTTGTGCTATGATATCAAGATGATTGGGTAAGTAATTGTGTGAAGTAGTGAGACCACCTCATCCAACCTTCTAGTTCTCTAAATAAAAAGGTTTTTTTATCATGCAAGAAATTTGGTTCTTCTTTCATGAAACTAAAATCAATCAATGATCATTATACCTTAAGGTAAGAGGAAACGACCAAATGGGAATGGTAAGGATGTGACCTCAATGGGATTTGTTGGGTTCTCTTCTTGACTTTCTTCATGTTTTTTATCACTCCTCATGGAACGTATCATTACTCCTATGTCAACCAATAACAAGAAGCTAAAAGTCTTTGCATGGTATGGTTTCCATCCAAAATCATAAAAATATAAAATCCAAAAAAAAACAATAATGGGAATTTAAAGCACATCCCTTAAACACAATAATGGACTACAAGCATTAGTTATGGGGCTAGAAAGACATGTTACCCATGCCTAAAGGCTCCCCTCTAACTAAGGTTCTTTCTTACTTCTTCTCTTTTTGGAGTGATGATTATTCTTTGTGGTGGTTGTGGACTCATGATGGTTGGCAAAATGAACACATCAATGTAAGGTCACTGTTAATGGTATGGACTTGGTTTGAAACTTGGATAGATAGATATGCTGGTCATTTTAATCACACTTGATACAAGAACATATTATGGACATGGTAACGTATCTTACATCCCCATCTTTGCAATCCCTTCTTATCTTATTATTCACCTCAATGCTACATGTGATTATGAGCCTAATGGTTTTGTGTATTATAGTGCAACATCTTAATCAAGGTAGTTGTGTGTTGTTTCAAACAAAGATAGGGTCTACATTTAACTTCTAGGATGCCCACAAACATCTATAGAAGTGGTTATGTAAGGGAATTATGGCAAAAACCTACTTTGGGAAGGACTGCCTTGCATAACTTTTGTTGATCATGGCTTTGAATTAACCTTCACATCTTCTAAAACATTAGTGGCAATTTCTTTGAATTTATGCATGATTTTGGTACTTCTCACTAGTTTTAATTAATTTTTCCTACTTTTCTATTTCTATATTCTTCAAATTCAAAATTTCTTGGCCATCTTATAAATTAGACCTTTGGTTTTCATTGTTTGAAAACTTGTGCACTTCCAGAGTCATGCTTATTAGTCATGAGGGCTAGGAATGTCCACTTTGAAATTTTTCTAGCATCCTATTTTTAAACATTATGGTAACTAATAGTAGTTGACCAAAATAAGGTGAACAACTTGATAATATTAGTTACCTTATAGCCTTGGGCACAGTACATTGCCATCACCTTATGCCTAAACACAAACTAAGGGATCTAAAAAGGATTAGTTATTAAGGAAAATTTACTAAAACTAATGTTGATCCTTTGGTGACTACAAGTGATGCTAAAAGAAATGCCTAAAGAATAAGGTCTTTTGCCAAGCAAAAAAACAAAGCCAAGAGAGGGACAACAGAGGATATGCCCATAGAAAAATAGTAGCACATATAGGATAATGGTTCGAACATCATATGATTGCTCGATCCATGGGATGGAAAGAAGAAATTTCCATTCATCCTTTAAGAATGTTCTGCATAACTAGAGAAGCATCAACATAATAATTAAGGCTGGAAGTTTGTCACCACAAATGGCAATAAGAAGAAACATCTTCAGCAACTTTTTGAAGACCTTTGCAAATTCTGTAATCTTCAATGTTTATCTAGTATTTTTGTCACTTTGTCATTTTTTATTTTTATTTTTTGCATCCACTCAAATAAAATATTATAATGTGGCACTTAGAGTTAGTTAATAAAATTTGTAAGGAACTTACTCCTCCTTCTGTTCACTCGAGGGCTAGTTTTCATTCAATCATGGGGGTATGATAAGTGATGTTTTTCGTAGGCTAAGATATCAGGTATTCAATATTGAGGATCTAATATCTTAGCCTTGATATCAGAGAACAAGTTATGACATCAAATATCCAATATCATGGGATGCATACCTACCTATAAATACAACACTTGGATGCATGATTCATCCCATTCTTTTGTCAATAGAGTAGCCAAACTCTTGTACTTTTATTTCATACTCTTAGAGAATAGTCAGTAAGTACTCATAGTGTAGATTTGAGTTAGTTGTATGGCATCTTATTCGAGTGGCAATGTACTTGAACACATACCATGAATGATCATAAGATCAAGATTGATTCTTATTCATTGAAATACTTTGACTTAGATTAGATTTACTTTCCATGCAATTTACTTTTCATGTACTTAGTTAATATCTACACTTCATGCAAGTTAATCAATTGGTGAAATGAGTGTGACCAGTTTCAAGCATAGACACCTATTCGCTTGGTAATCCTAGTAGTGTTATCACTTGGTTCACCCAATAGCATAGTGCTTGGTAATCTTAGTAGTGGATATGTGGGTTCAAGAAATGTACAAAAAGTTCGTAATGGATACTCATCGCCCATAGGCTAGTTTAAAATTTACTTTCCATTGTTAATTAGATTAAATAATTACTTTCTCTATGATCATTAGAAGTGTCATAAAGCCAAAACAACATCAACCATCATATGCCTCACCTTGGACTAAACCATATGTGACAAAGCTACCACTAGTCCAACTAGGAAGATAGTTTCCTATGATTAATGCTTAATAATATAGATGCCACAATTAGTGCCATCCATGAAATTTGACCAGATTTCACATGAATGCTTGTGATTCATATGGTTGGGCATAGGGGATACTTGCTTATCATCACTTACCTTGTTAAAAAGCCTTTCATGTTCAATGCTATATGTGCTTTTTCTCTTGGATATTATCATGATTTAATAGAATATTTTTTTGTACCACAAGAGAAGTAGTCCGATGATGTTAATATTTAATGTAACTTCTTTAGTTTGGCTATTATCAAAGATGTTGTATTTTTTACTATTCTTAGAGTGAAAATGTTTATGGGCTAGGCATTATTGCTAATGATGTAACTATGCACCTACCACCAATGAACTATTGTAAATAATAATATAATATAGCTACTAATCAAGAGTCTTAAATAAATAGAATCTAATTATTTCTGTAGGTTTTTCAACAAATGAATCTTTTGATATCTAATTGACAAATCATGAAAGTACATGTCAACAAGTACTTAGAATCTATAAAATACCAAATCAACTTCAACCAAAAGATCTATAAGATCTCTAATGTCATTATTTTTTATTTTAATAGACATTTTCCCATTTTATCAAAAAATGAAAAATATTATTTTAAAAAATTATAAGTACATAAGATCAATGTGGCTACTTTTGGAAATCTCAAGATCTCTTATATTAATTTTATCATGCGACTAGAAAGATAGGTTACCTATGCTTGAAGATGCACAACTAAAGGGATTAGCATGGGATATGGGGTTGGAAAAATATCCACCCAAGATTGAAGGCATCCCTCTTACCAATGGTCAAGATTTATCAAACATAATTTTCTAATTAATTAATTAATTAACTACTTGCTTTTTTTATTCCTTTGTTGAGTGATGGTATTTCTATGTGGTTGTGGTTGGTCACATAGTGGTAAGTTCAAGATGATGTAATGTGGTGTTACTAGTGAATATTTGGACTTGGTCTTGAAGTTGGACGAATAGGTATGATGATAATATTAACTATAATTGACACAAAAATATATTTTGGATATGGTAATACAACTCACATCCTAATCTCTATAATTCTTTTATATTCTATTATTCACCTCATTATTATATGTGATTATATGCCTAATGGTTTTATTTAGTATAATGTACAATCCCTAGTAAGAATAGTTGTATGGGTGTCACATGTAGACTTGATTGACATTTAATCTCTAGAGTTCCCATGGATACTTTGAAAGATGATTATAAAAGGTTAATTAGAGAACTAGTCTTATATGGGAAGGATCCACTTATATAACTTTTAAACATCTAGTCTATGCACCACTTCTACATGCTTACATTATTGGAGTGCAACTTCATGAATCAATTGCATCATTATTTAGCTTATCTTATTTGTAAACCTCTTGATATCCTAACTTTTAATAATTATGCTTCACAAACATCCCAGATTTTCATTCATGCCTACTCATAATATTGTAATTTCGAAACCCTTCCTATGATTCTCTTGCAACCCCAAGTTTGGTTTGAAATTTACCAAAAAATTGGTTAAATTTCAAAGGAAAATTATTGACTTTGGTAGTATTGATGCAACAGTGTTAATGCAGCTATCTTTTTTGATTCATCCTCATCAATGCATTAGCATCAACATTATCCAAAAATTTTCTATATATGTATGTGGATTTACCAAAATTATCATCATTTTGTTCATTCTACCACGGGAGCTTTTATCATCTAAAGAGCCCAGACCTTCTGATTATGATATCTAGCAAACTAGAAACCTATTTGACCTTATTCAAAAACTTGTAAGCTTGTAGAGTCAATCTCTATGTCATGAGAATGAGAAATTTGCAATTTTAAATACTTTAAAAAATCCCAATTTTTGAACAACTAAGATAATTAACATTTAATAATGATTAAAATATTAATAATCAAAAAATTAGACCTCCCTCTTTCTGATGGAGGGATCCCGATTAAACTTCTCTACACTCTCCTTCTTTCTGAGTTCCCCCTCTTCTTTAGCCACTTACTCAATGAGGCACTGCAGTTGATGGACCCTTAGTTCTGATAATCATCCCTGGGCGTACATGCCAAGGATCTTTCTAGTTTCAAAGAGGAGGCCATCAATGATATGGTGAAGTTTTGCCTGTAGAGAGTAACCATGACCAAGGCACTAATGTAATAATGAATAGTATCTTCTCATGACTGCATCCAAGGGTTCATGATTACCTTGCTTCTAACCTTGGATTTGATGTCTCAGATTTTCCACCCTGGAGTAGGTTTGATACTTATCATTGAAGATCTCCAGCATCGTACTCCATCTCCTAATTGATTCCAGTTCCAAAGACCAGTACCAACTTTCTACTTCTTTGATGAGTGTGCGAGGGAACAACTTAAGCTTTTTCCAATCATTGTTAATGTTCTGCAAGGTGAAAGCATCATGAAATGCTTGCAGGTGAGTTTGCGGATCACAATTGTATCCCCCTTCAAATCTGGGGATGTTGTTCATGTCAATGCATTTGATCCGAATAGCCTTTAAGTTCCTGTTGGGTATATGAACTACCTCAACAATATGGAGCATGCTTCAAGTAGCCAATAATGGCTCATCTGAGTCATAGTCCTGTTGAGGACCACGATGTCTATAACGATTTCAGCTGCCTCTCCTTTCATGATGATGAGCTTCACGCAATTGGTCACGCGCTTCTTCATGTCATTCCTTTCAGTCCTTATGACCACCATCACCTCGCTCCATTCTACTGTAGTTATGATCAAATTCTAAACTGGGTGAAGGTAGAGGGGAGAGAGAGGATGGAGAAAAAGGAGAGGAATTTCCACCGCCTCGGTGTCAATCTCCCCCTCTACTTTGATGATGACCACGATCTTCCTGCCCATCTTTGCTTGTGCTGTCACCTCTTCTACATGACCATCCATCCTCTTGGGGATTCTGGTCACTTGATTGCTTGTTCTGGATCATGGAATGAATGATATGATGCCCCAAAGGAAGTTTGGCCGAATGGGAATCATGAAAGATAGGATCCCCATTGTCCTACAACCCTTGCAAGAATAAGGGGTTACTAAACTGTTTCCCCTTTATGTGGTTAACCATTCTACCTGCTACTGGTCTCATACCCATTCGGCCTCAGTGGGAAAATAGTCTTAGTATTCATGGTCCTCCATGATGTACTCCACACCATGGTCCTGGATGCCTAGTTTGGCAAGATTGTGAAACAACATTCCAGGAGCCGATTGGTTAGGCGGTAGTATGATGTTGCCTTCCATGTCCCGCCATCCAGAATGTTCATCTTGATGTAGGATGAACGTGAAGTTAGGGACATATTCATCTAGATGCATGTAGACCACTCGACATTATTGTGGCACCAGTGGGTTGGATTCATCTTGCTTGTGAGAAGAAGACATGTTGGATGTTAGATGATCCACTAACCGGTGTACCTTACTTTTTACTTAGTTTTCCTAGCATGCATAAATTTTACTATCCTGGGTTCATTCCAATGACATGAATGATAATTTTTCTAAGGTTAAATGGTGCATGTAAGACTAACAATCCTAGGCAACAGTGCCAATGATGAGTAGCTAGGTACCCCTATGTCCAACCATGCGAATCATGGGCATTCACACACGACTCGGTCGAATTCCATAGACTACAAGCACTTTGCATACACCAGACCTTAACCAGCAAAACCTTTTGTTAGAATAGTTGTTGTCTTCCCAACCTCACTTGTGGTGTTTTGATTGCGATGGTTAAGTGATATTGAGGCAAATGATTTTTATGGCTTTTTTCACTTTATCTTCTAGCGTCTAATTATTGAAATGGAAAGTAAGGAATGAAATATTATGTAATCTATAATTATCCTAATCTATATCTTAACTTTTCCTAGCATAAGTATCTCATCCCATCTTCTGTGCACATCCTGAGCATCCCCTAACCACTACTGGGCTACCAAACGTTAAGCATCGCTGGGTTGCCAAGTGTTGGGTTTATGTTCAAGATGGTCGTACTTATGGTTTCTACGAACTATAAAAGAGCAATAGCGAATAGAATAATAACAATAGAAAATTAATGAACTATTAAAGCATAGAATATTAAACTATTAAATGCATTAAATGACTAAGTCTAATTACTACAAGGAATGCTTGAAAAGCTCGTCTTTATTGTCGTTCACGCCAATGGGCTCAGGTACATCAGAACTCGAATAAAGAGCTAGACACCTTTCTTATACCTACTACGGGCACTTGGAAAATATTCTAACTCTTGTGGAAAAAAACTACAAGAGATTTGCTACAACTATCTAAAAGGTACCTAATTGTGGCAGGAGCCCACTTATTTATAGGCTAAAATAGGCTTCGCGCAAATGGGGCCACGTCAATGCATGGAAGGATCCATCGCTGGGGCCGCATATATGGGGTCTCGTATATGTGGCCTAGTTAACGCATTGATCATTTAGCACTTCATCACTTCATATCCTCCAAATTTTTTAAACAACTTGGTCTTAGTGAGTTTTTAGGTGATTTTGGGGGTATGGCCAAGATTCAATAAGTCTGCTATGTCAACAAGTATGCATCAATCCATCTTTTGATCTATTGATGCATATGCATTGATGCAATCTAGCCTTTTTTCTATACAAATATATGCATCATTTGCATTTATAACATCTTTGGTCATTCTACTTGCCAGAATCTTGTAGTTTTCTTCTATAGGATGTTGCTAAATTTTTATTTCAGTGTCAATAGTATGGATAGAATTGATTGAATGGAATTTTCTTCAAGTGTAGGATGTACCTAGATACTTTAGAATTTCAACAATAAAATTAGGATTAAATCCCTCCATTGCAGCAAATGGAGTAGTTTTACTTTATTTTCAACAATTTACTTCATAATGCATTTTGTCTTCCAAAGCTTAGATAATTAATGTTTTATTTTGTAATAGTGTTAGTATGTTCACTTCAAGCATATTATGTTAGCATTTGGAAATCCCAATAATGGATACTTGGTATGCCTAGCAATAGACATTTGGAAAATCAATAATATTAATATAGGTTCAGGATGGGTATGAAAAGTGAGAATGGATACTCTATGCTTAGGATAGCTTAGATTACCCTTAGCCACATGATTAGTTAAAACTAATATTTTAATCATTTTATTGTCTCAATTTTTAATTAAAAAATTAACAATGAAAACATTTTATATCTCAATCATACTTAACCATACTAGTTGGTCTAGCTGTTGGCGACCGTTTGGGACACGACAGCCAACGAGTGTCCTCAAACAGGATTTAGGTGTCTGCTAGTCTCTGGCAACACCAAGGCCCAGATACCTCCAAATAAACTCAGTAGTTAATGTGAGTATGTGTGTGTGCCGTTGCGGCGTGCAGTTGTGTGAAATGTAACGATTGTGTTGTGTGTAAACTACAAATGACTTACTTTAAAGAGATTCAACCAACTTTGCCAAGTATTGTGAGTTGTTGAAAGTTTCCTATTTTGTTTGACTACCTAGTCTATGCAGTCCTTATAATACCTACTTGTAACAAATNTCAGTTTTGTGTAGACCTCAAATATTTAAACAAGGTAAAATGACACGAGTAAAAACCTCGCAATAAAGCTATTCCAAATTCAATATCTATGAATTGTTCAAACTTCCAAGGCTCAAATAAGCAATTTCTTCAAGACAATCCTACTATGCTACCAAAAATTGCTGCGTAAACTACCACGTACAAGACTCCATTTTGACTAGATAATAGATGTCAATGATTGCATTCAAATAGAACCTTTGAAAGACTTGACAATTTCTGATTGAAATACCATGGAAATTCACTTTAAAGATAAATTCTGGTCCCATCAAAATACCAAAGATTTTCTGAACCCTCTCGACTACTGAATTGTTCAACGGCATGACTACAAGCAGAGGCTCTCTTACAACAATCCCAATAGCAGTTCCTATACGTTGCATAATAAAACTTTACTACTAAAATGCTCTTAAGACTTTTAAACACAAGAGCTTCTATGGAAAAATTTTAATAGAAATTTCTATCGGGCAACAAGAACGATAAGAGCAATCTAAAAATCCCAAAATTACTTGCCAAGGATGATACTATCTAAACCACTAGTTAAACAATTTAAACAAAACAAAAATAAAACATAACTCACAGGACTATGACAAAGAGGCTGAAATCTTTCCTTTAGCAAGCCATCCTATAAGCAATCGTCTTTACAAATCTTCTTTACAAATGCTCTTCTCAAGACCCAAAGTGTGTCTTCAAGTGAGAGCCTAAGTGCTATCTAATAGCTTTCCAAAGCATGATCTCAAAAATTATGTTATAAGGTTCATAAGGTAGTTATGTTCCCAAAATATCCTAGCTAACTTTTCTCCCAAGTAAGGAGGTTACAACTTATCCATTTAGTTAGGAGGAAGTTATGCAGTTAGGAAGTTATATAGTTAGGAGGAATTAATATTTGTAAATATTATAAATATTGCTTTTGTAAGTAATTTATTTATTAAAATAAATCTAATTTAATTTAATACTAAATGTCATTAAGCCCTAATAATTTTTTTCATAAAAATATAATGTAATATCCACCTTGGGGTGTAGATGTTGGTGGTAACGATAGTTAATTTATAAAATAATTTATCTTTTCCTGTACCCTGGAAATAGAAATTTAAATTCGGTGATGGCTCAAAATATGAGTCCAAATGTGAAGGCACTAATCCTGTAACTACCAGCAACTAATTCAAATTATCTTGCTCTACCGAAAATCATTACCAACAATTGCCATCATGGAAGAAGGCTCAGCCACGGCATTAGGAAATGTCACCCTGTGTCCCGTAAGATTCTGCAACCATTCTAACCTTTGCCTCTCACAAGTGCTCTTCCGATTTTGATGATTATACAGAAATTTTGCAAGGTGTTTTATATCCTTGAGTAGAGAAAATTCGTATATTTTCACTGCCTTCTATACATAGCGTCCATCTGTGGCAACTGGTAAAATTTCTGGCTTATGAAATTTTCTTCCAACATTTAATACAGATCCTTCAAGCAACGTCCACCAGGGATTTTGAGGCATTAACCGCTGTTACAGATGGAAACCCAAACTTGTTTATCACGAGAAACAGGTGCCTGTTCTTCTAAAATCCATTTTCCAAATGATTTTGAACAAGCCGTAGGTGTCACCGCTGAAATCAAAAACGAGCACGCTGCTCTCTACCCTTCACTGGCCTGAGTTCTTCCTACACAACCCATACTCGATTACTGCCAAAAATAAAAAAAAACCCTCTTAATACAGCGCAGTCGTGGAAAAGGGCCTCCATGTGCTCCATGAACTCAGGCTTGCTGTTCTCAGTCTCTAGCGGGCCAACTGCGGCTACGTCTGGCAATGCAGATTCGGCCGATGCGCGGGCGTGATTCCAAGCAGGTACCAAATAACGTATTCGTCGGTGATGCCCAAAAGCTTAAAACAACGGCATTTAGTTCTATGTTTCAAATTTTCTGTATTTCTGCAACGTTATTTGGGTTCATCTACAACAGAAACCTTCTCATCCTTTGTTAATTAAATTTACCAAATGAAATTCAAAACCTGTTAGTAATCCATTCATTAGATCTTCCACATGCTTCCGACTCTTAAGTGGACCTTAATAATCCATTATCCAACATTAGCAGGGAGTATGCTTTTTGCGGTAAATAATTTCATCCTTTGTTTGCTATTCCAATCTTCAATAAAGGCATTTTAATCTTGCTTTCCAAGAAGGCCTCAACATCAAAATTATTTACCAGTGGATGTTTCTCCAAAAATTCCCATCAACTCACAATACTAAAGCTAAAAATTTACAACCAAGGATTCTACCAATATGCTTGTGATTTGTATGGTTGGGCATAGGAAACACTTATTTCTCATAACTATACTTACTTATTTGTGTATTCATGATAGATGTATTATATAAAAGGAAGATTCTAGCCTCTATGTGTAGAATAGAATGAGAAAAAAAAATTTGAAAAATTAATTTTAAATTTTGATAATAGTTTGCATCAAAATTTTCTAAATACTTTTTATAAGGATGACATATATATTTTTTATTTTAACTCCAAAAGTACATATCAAATAATTACCAAAAATAAGGCTTCAAAAATGCAATTATTACCACACTTTTAGATGAGAACAATAGAAGATATTTAGAAAGTTCCTACTTGTTAAAAAATTTAATTTTTTTTATTTTCTTATACATCAAGATCTTTCTATTGGTACTCATCTTTAACATATAGGAATTATTTCTCCTCAATGGCTTCTTTGTGAAAGAGAAAAATCATATACAATTTTTCCTTAAATGTTTAGTTACACAACATGCTTGGTAATGGACATCTAGAATTTGCAATAGCATTTAACTAAGCATCAATAATATCATTGTTGGTAATTCACCATCTTTCTCTAATTCCTTTTTTTCTTTGTATTTGGAAGTATCATTGATCACTTGTTCACTATTCTATTTGAAAGCTTTTTAAGTAGTTATTTTCTAACAATAAAAGCATAACTATGATCTTTTTCTAGGAGTTAAATTTTAGATTCTCAAATATGTTACTTTTTAGTTATAGCTTCAATTAGGAAAGCTTTTAGTGAAGGTTGAACAATTAATTCATTTCCTATAGGATTATTTCATTCTTGTTTTGCGAGCTCAAGATAGAAAATCCATAAACTTCTATTACAATTTTTTTCTTATTTCTTATTGTTACTTTCATTTTTCTTTGGAAAAGTACCCTTCTTCTCTTTGTATGAAATCCTTTAGTAAGAATTAAAAACCCATAAAGAAACTGGTAAATAAGGGCAAGACTTGGTCCTTTTCTTATCCTAAAATTAACTATAAATTTGAAGATTTCAAAAAGTATTTCCAAAACCATTACGCTTTTTCTTTAGATTCTCTCTTCTATGTTGATGATTTGATATTCGATGAATTTTTTAAATTATTATTCAATTTTTGGGATCCAATACCTACTAAGTTTATTATTTTTATATGAGAAAAAATCATGTTATTTTATGGGTCAAAAAGAAAATAAAAGGATAAAATTATAGAAAAAGTAGATTGCATATAATCTAGCCTAAAAAGTGCTTTCTTTGAAAGTCATAAAAATAAACTTTAGCCTATGAGCATTGAGTATGCATAATGTATATAACAACCCTAGAGGTTACCTATATTTGTATTGAAGCTTTTAAAACTCAAACAATATGGTAACTAACAAATTAATCAAAATTAGAGAATCAAGAATTAGTAAAGCAAAATCACTTTAGGGATTTAACCAAATCAACTAGTTTCAATCAAACTCTTAACCAATTTTCCAACAACATAATTTTAGATTGAGTGGTGATGAGTGGCGAGGTACCCCTACACTCAACCATACGAATATAAGCGTTTCACACGCGATCCGGTCGAACTCCCCAAACAGGCTAGTTGTGGTATCAAGATAGTTATCCTTAGATCGCAGTTCGTTGTCTTCCCATTTGGACTAGTGTTAACTTTGTCACATATGGTTTAGTCTAGAATTAGGTGTATGATGTGTTCCTATGCTAATGCTACTCTCGAGGATAATGGAAAATAATGTTAACTAAACTAGGAAAGAGATAGTGAGAGAATCTAAACTAGCCTATGTGCAATGAGCATCCATTCCTTGATCATCCGTACACATCTTGGAATTTGTGCATGACTACCATTGGGATTACCAAGCACAGATCCTAGGTACACTACTAGGTTACCAAGTAGTCACACTTAAATGCTCGTAATCAATTCGTACTCATTTTACATTTAACAGGAGTTTAGGGTGAAGATATATTAACTAAGAAAGCAGTAAATAACAATTAAATAAATAATTAAACTAGGTGAATGTTGCAATGATGAAGTAATCTCGATCTTTATTTCTGGTCATGTGTGTGTCCAAGTACGTCACACTCGAATAAGGATGCCATACAATTACAATCACCACACTACGAACATGCACTAGGAGAGAAGGGTTAAGAGAATAACTACTTAAAACTAAGAACTGAAAAACTACCTATTAGAACTGTCTACCACTTATTTATAGATGAGAAGATAGGCTATGATATCGCATACTTGATATTGTGGTTAGGCTACGATATCGCATCGGCTATGATATCGTGTACATGATATCGTGTCAGCTATGATATCATGTACACGATATTGTGTCAGCTATGATATCATGGCTGCAATATCATAGCCAGAAAATTCATGACTCATCATACCCCCACGACTGAATGAAAACTCGTCCTCGAGTTAAAGTGAGAACAAGCTTCATTGATTACATAGTGGATAGGTATGGAATTATTGACTAACTAGAATGGATTCATGCCACAGTGTGGAGTCAGAACAAAATTTAGACACAACACAAAAGAAAATCCTATGATTACAAAATTGGATGGAACTCATGTAGTTCCTGGTTGCGGTGGCTCCTCCATGGGTGTCTTTCCCTTTTCTTATACTCCAGGTCTTAGGATTTGATGGCGCTGAAATATGGCCTAGAGTTTCTCCTCTTGTAAGGCCTTGAGTGCCTTGGCATATGTGTAAGTTTTTGCTTGTGCCATAGAGGCATCTCAATTAGCCTTCTCTTTTTCTTTCGCCACCCTTTTATTCTCTGTCAATAGTTTATTAAGTTGCTCTGTTTTGAAAGTGTCTAGTTGGTTCTGAGCAACCTTTGGCCCTGTATTCAAAAATTTTAATACCTCCAAAATGGCTTGAACAGAGAAATCAACAGTCACACCACAATTGTTAACCATGGTGCCTTCTTCTTTATTGTGCTAAAATTGGTACATCTCCCCTAAGTACTAGTCAACTCTTTCAGAGAGGGTACGCCATAATGGGGATCCTTTGAGGTGATCCCTAACGGCCTCTAGAGAAAATTCTACGAAAGGTCCAAAGTTTAATTCCATGATTACTACCGTGAATATGGACCTTTCATGGATGGTCTGAACACAATCCTAGGGCAACGTGAGATATCATCCTTGTTCAGATGCTGCAGCAACTCCTCCTTCTACCTGCCTTGATTGTACAGTAGTAGGGTCTTCTTGGTGGATACTAAATGATT